>JAGFMF010011862.1:6199781-6472251 GCA_019455555.1 Galemys pyrenaicus
AGGGAAGGGAAGGGAAGGGAAAGGAAGGGAAGGGAAGGGAAGGGAAGGGAAGGGAAGGGAAGGGAAGGGAGGGAAGAGGGAGGGAGGGAAGAGGGAGGGAGAGAGGGAGGGAGGGAGGGAGGGAAGGAGGGAGGGAAGGAAGGAAGGAAGGAAGGAAGGAAGGAAGGAAGGAAGGAAGGAAGGAACGAACGAACGAACGAACGAACGAACGAACGAACGAACGAACGAACGAACGAACGAACGAAAAGTATGCTGGACTTCGCAATTTTTGGGTGGAAGAAATATGTCATTTTTCCCCCTTCTATTTTCTGTGTTTTCCAGATTTTCCACATTGAGCATGATTACATTTGTGAAGAGAACAAAACATTTTTAAAAGTGTAAAATGACCCCATAAAGCATCAGTTTAGGGAGAGAGTCAGATTTTTCATGGAATTAAACTGTGCAAGATTGTTTGGTACAATAACATTCAAAACATTACTTAATCCTACATTTCTGGAAACTCTGCTGTCATAGGCAGAAGATACGATTATTTAGCATATGTTAATAAGCTTTTTGTAAAACTCAGTGTCACCCAGCTCTACAATTTTCTAACACAAAGCATAATCTGGGAAGTGGCATGTGATGTCAGAAAAAAGAAATGCCGATACTCTTGAAGAGAAAAGTTGGCTTTATATTTTGAGAAGACTTTTGTTTTCAAAGCTAGATTTGAGTTCTGTCTCAAGAAAGATCCAATGAAACAAATAACAAAAACTGCAATTGTAACTTCAAAATGGATTTACAATTTGATATATATAGGAAAGGAAAAGTACACCCTCATAAAATTGAATGTTGTTTCCTTAAAAATCTATATATCTGATAAGGTGGTGGTTAGGCATGTCAAAAATCAATTTTCCTCTTCATCTGGATAAAATCAAATTAAAATGTCTTTTCTGGTTATCCATGTTTAGATTTTTGAAAAATAGGAAAAGAATATCTGTATCAATTTTTTCTGAAATGTGAAGTAATTTGATATGGTGGTCAGGTTGTGATATGCTAGTCGGTATCATCTCCACAAGGAGAAATGAAAAGGGGTAAGGTGACTTTTCTGCACTAAGTATGAAAGAATTTTATTTACTTATTAATTTAATTATTTTAATTGAAGGAACTTTTGTTTACAACATAGCATATGTTTTAGGGGCACAGGTTCACCTCTCTTCAAATGTATGTCACCACACCACACCCACTGCCAAAACACCAATAACCCACTGCCATAGTCCTTTGGGTTCCCTCCCTTGGTAACCTCATACTAACATAGTCATATTTCAAGGGTTTGTTTCAGTTTGGTTTTGTCTGTTCCTTTGCTTTGTTTCTCCATACTTTACATAGAAGGGAAATCACCCAGTGTTTGTCTTCCTCCTTTTGACTTGTTTTGTTAACAGTATCCCATCCAATTCTGTTTTGTGTTGTCACAAATGGTAAGCTTTCATCTTTTTATTTTTATAGCTGAGTAGTATTTGATTGTGCATATACCATATCTTCTTTATTCACTCCTATTGTTGGCCACTTAGGTTGATTCCATACCTTGTCTTTCGTAAATAGTGCTGCAGTGAACACAGGAGCCCATCTATCTTTTCAGTTACTGTTTTTGCATATTTCAGGTAGATATGTATGTGTGGGATTGCAGGTTCATATAGATGTATTTTTAATAGAGTTGCCTGGATTGTTGTATCGAAAGTTTCAGAAGCAATTTCCATGCTGAACAAGACAGTATTATGTAACTAATTACCACAGTCTGACCTGGTTATAGAAAAGTGGTGCTAAAATGTCAAGAGTTTGCTGTCCCAGCTTTACCCCAGACACTAATTTTATGGAGGAGAAAAAACAAAGTCCATAGAGTTGGATCTGCTGTTTGATTAATAAAATACCCAATGATGTCCCTTCTCATTCACCATCTTCCTCTACTGTTAATGCCTATTCTTCATCAGCCTCACTAGCTCATAAAATTTACTTCCATTTTCCCATCATCTTTAGATTAATGCCTTTTTTTTTTTTTTATAACTACCACCACTCAAGGCTCATCACTCCGGAGCATCTAATCCCTGGAAGCCACTGAAATATATATCTTGATTCCTCATTTCCTCAGACCTTAAACTGTCAATTATTTAACAATCAAAAACATTCATTGTCATCACACAACTATTAGATTATTTGAGAGCCCATAATTATAAATACTCTTTAATTTCAACCTATTTAACCAAACCTTGACAGCAGTTGTCCGTTTCTTTCACTCAGGTGTTTAGTAGGGGAAGCATGGCTCATGGAAAACTTGAGGGAATATCACTTTTTAGGAAAAGCAATTTGAATAAATTGTCTAGACTTGACTCTGCTTTAACAGAAGCTTTCCCACTTGCTAATAATCAGTTCTGCTTGTTTAAAAGTTTGTCTAAAAGTTTTTCACCTCTTTAGGTCACGACGTTGCAATCTGGTCTTCCCACCCCTCCTCCCATTTATTATTTCTGTCCCATTTTCCACATCCTAACCATTAATATCAAATGTATTTGTAGGTTTTGTTTTTAAGATAAAGGTTTGTTTTTAAGATAAATTTCTTAAACATGAAGAGGCCAAACTACGTTAGGAAATAATGTCATTAAAATCTCTGTAAGGAAGAGGAAATTCTCAAGAGTAATGATAGAACTCATATATAAGTAGAAAAAGGTGAACCAGGTCTTAAAGCATTCATCTAAACTTTTGCTGCTTAATCACACTAGAATTTAGAGGCTGAAAACCACAAATATTTATCATCGGCTCATATTCTGTGAGTTGAGTGGGTTGACTGGGACAGTTAATATAGCTGAAACAGCTCTTTTGTTCTAAGTGTAAATAGCTGAACTTCATAGTTGCCTGACAGCTCTATTAGGACTGGATGATCTGGAGTCTCGATCTAGAGTCACTCATTTGTCTAGTAGTTGAAACTCAGATGATTTGTTTGTCACTGCTCCTCGTGATCTCTCTCTCTCCCATCATCTCTCTTCAGCCTATTCACAAGGTAGAAATGTTGCGAGAGAGAGTCTCAGAGAGACAGATGCAGAAATAGAAACAGATATAACTGAAAGTCTTCCAATCATGGATCAATGTCCTTTCTGCCTCATTCAATGAGGCAGGGTCAATCTACTTCTTGATGACAGTGGTTGCAAAGACTTTACGACCATTTGTGATCTACCACAGCATCTCAGCAAGGTTTCAGGAGACTTTGTATGTGAATGTTGAAATTAATGATAGAGGGTTGTGTGTGTGTGTGTATGTGTCTATGTTTAGTTCTGCTATGACAATGACAATCATATCACTACAAATAATTTTCCAGTTATTAATTGTTGGAGGTAAGACCCAAGTGATAAGGCTTACTAATAATTATCTTGATGCTATATATATTTGAAAGTGAGACAGGTGACAAGAGATGAAAAGTTGTCAGTTCTAGGGGGAAAAGATAACATAGATGGAATGGTCTACTGAATACCGAAAGACTCTCATGGGATTTGAAAGTAACAATGAGAATGTCTCCCCTGCATTCCTGCTTGGAATCCTTGGAGAATCTCGCGAAGAGTAGTCTCCACAAAACACAGCTAGAAAGACAACAATATCCTTATGGAAAAATATAGTATCAGTTAATAGAGGAGACTCAAACATCTAGATAAAGAAGACTGTCAATAGTGAACCGTGGATTCCTGGAAACACTGTGTAAAGAGTTGAAGAATGAAAGAAAGCAAATAATTAATTGGGATGTACTAAGTGGAACAGGAGTTCAGGTATTAGAATATGAAAGAGAAAATATTTGGAGTGGTATTTAAAGGTGACAGGGCTAAGAGTCAAAAACAAACTAACCTTGAATTTTCTGTAGATATTTGATCAAAGACAATTTTCATTCTGATACTGACATTGCTCCCCACCTTAGAGGATTCTCTTCATCTCTGCCTCCAGGTATCACTGCAGGAATGGTGGGGAGAGCTGCCACATTTAGCAAAGACAATACAAAATGTCCAATAAAGTTTGGATCTCACATAAACTTGGAATACGTTTCAGTTTAAATATGTCCCATGCAATATTTGGGATGTATTTTAATAAAACATGTTCATTATGTATTTCATCTGGTAAACCAGGGTGAGGGAAAGGAATGGATCAGAGATGGAGCAGAAGTAACCATAGTTAACATTCTGGTGTCTAATTAGGAGACGAGCTAATCTAGAACCAATTCCTGGACTTCCAGTTCAGTGCCCATCACTCCTGCCTTTACCAAGTAGGGTTTGTTTTTTTCTCTCCCTCTCTACCTGTACCTTACAGCAGTCCCTCCTTCATGTTGGTGTCTGTTCTTCATTGACATTTCTTAGCCTTCAGATCTCCTGTTACCAAACCAAGGCATCCCATCTTCCCCACCATTCTCTGATTCTGCCAGTCAACTTCATACTATTTTTCAATGAGCGTTCTACCCTACCACCTGCATTTCCAAATCTTTATCTTCAGAAAAAGGAGGTAAAATTGGCATCCACTATTCACACCTTCAATCCACAACCCTGGTGCTGCTGCTGTGAAAATATGTCCCTAATCTGGCAAATCAGGAATGAAGGTGACACCCATTAAGAAACATCAAATAAAATATTTAAATGTATTTAGATTTCATATCCTAAGGTTGAGGGAAGCCATACTATAACTGATTATGGAAACCCCCAGGGTTTGTAGGAAAGGCTGCTTCTTTTAGTAAGCAGTGAATAAATACCAAAATGAAGTACTTAAAGTTGGTTTACAATATACCTCAGCACAGAGCCAATAAATTAATAAAATCTGATAAGTTTTCAGATCCCTTGAGGGGTGAATATGCAGCTTGCAACACAGCGAATTTACAGCAACATCAAGAACAGTGCAAGTTAATTTTTTCATCCCTATGTGGCAAGGCTCAGCTAATTTTTCACTGCCAACACTCCTTTTAAAAAATATATAGTTTTTAGTACATATTGCTTAATAGTTATTTTCACAGCATTCCTTATTTATTTTTTTTTCAATTGTTTTTGAGCAATTCCAACTTACAAGTAAAGAGAACTGCAGATGTTTTTTATTCTTATTTACTAAAGTGTTTTCAGTGCACAGAGTAATCAAGAGGGTACACTTATTCTGGTGTTGGGCAGGGAATTGCATACCCAGCTCCCATTACTGTTCATAAATTATTGTCCCCATCTGCACCATCCTGAAAATATACCCCAATGGGCTTTGTTTGGGCTATGCATCCTGCACTCAGGGTTGGTAAGAATCTCACCAGAAATCTAGAGAAAACCAATTAAAGGCAAATCTTCTCTTCCTATTCCAATAAGGCTGACCAAAGCAACTGAACAAAGGAGATAAATGTGAATCACTGTCTATGTTTACATAAACATTGCAAACTTAAAAATACATTTTAAAATCAAGCACAACACAATTGTCTCCTGGAGCGCTCTGTTTATAAACCTTTTAAAATACAACATGCACACAGCCCACCTTTATATTTCTAATGATTTCAGATATTGTGTATTAAAGCAGTGCTGATGGTTTGTGCTTAAATGATCACAGAATTAAGAAGTAGTAACCTGAAACTCCCATGTAGAGCACCAATTAAACACTTCAACAAAGATAATAGTCAACAGCTAAGGATCCAATAGGGTATTTCCCTTCACCTTCTTCTCTGATTAAATAATGCTACTATAAGTTACTGATGATTTCCAGGATCCCAACGATGTGTGTTTCCCTCTCACAGAGACTCATCTGAGCTCAGACTATAAAGTCTGTGGCATAACAGTCTTACACCTGGCATACCAGATGAACTAGACTGCCATTCCTGCCCTCAACCAGCTCCTGTCCTAGTGAAAGATTTTTCTGGGACCAAGAGCATGTTGCCTTGAGTACGGAGGAATCGTCCCTAAATTAAGCACATGGAACCCATTTTTTTTTCTTTCTTTTGCATTTTTTTTTCTCTTTTAGGAATCCTGATCTTATCTAGGAGGAAATCTGTCAACATTTCTTTCCCTTTCATTTTACTGACAAAAAAAGTTTCCTTTCTTCATAGATTAAGATTTCCTTCCGAAGAGGTATCTTCTTTAAAATAGCTACCACTTCAATATAAAAACAACCAAGGAATCTAACCACGCAATAATATATGATGATTGTGCAAATAAAAATAAATACCCTTGCTCAAAAATGAAACAGAGTTGTCACTTGGAGAAAAAGAGAAAGCATTCCATAATAGCAGTGAACCTTAGTTCTCAAGGTCTAAAATATGCTTCCAGATCCACAAGTAGTTCGCTTCTATCCACATGCCTATTTTATCTTTATGAAGGAAATTGATGAGGACTTTGATGTCCTGAAATCACAATATGGGATGAATTAAACATCATTTTCACAGTCGTGTGTGCCTATTTGGATTTGAGCTTTTTTTCTTTTAATCCAGTGTCCAAAGCAGTTTCTGTTATTATTAGCATCTTCTCCCACCAATTTCTTTCCCAGTCTGATACCTCATCCTGATGAATTGGCCAGTAGTGGGGACTACTTTTTTTTTTTAAATGTTTTGCTTAAAGCATCTGTTTATGTTTCAACAAAACAAATAAAGTCAGACATATTAAGGAATATAGTGTTTCCGAAACAAAGAAAACAACCAAGATTAGAGGAAAGTTAACTGTTCCCTTGGGAGAAGCCCTGGTGGTTAAACTGTTTCATCAGCAACAATACAGAAATAATTTTAATGGTGTTTTGAACATCTTTTTCTTGAAAAAATACCCATGCTTACAAAATACAAAGGTTGAAATCAATGCTATCCATTTGGAAAGTTGACATTTATTGAGTGCAATATTTCAAAAAGTCTGTTAAAACCAGTTCAGTGAGGGTATAGACACTGTATGGTGTACCTCCAAACTAAATCAAACATGTCTCCTGCTAGACTGATAAATACCTTTGAGAACAATTCATATTATTCAGGATCCAGAGAAAGGTTCACGTTTTAGGGCTGGGTTCTAGGACAAAAACAACATCACAGATCTCTTATTCAATAGCAGTGGAAGAGAAATCACCCAGGTACCACCACTAAAGTATTCTATTTACTTATCAGCAAAAGCGCACCTAAGGAGTTTGTCTTTGCTTCCCCTCCCTAGTTAAAAACACAACATTCCTTTGTTTCTATTTTTATTTTCCAAGCTTTCTTTGAAAAAATTTTAACTCTCCTAGATAGTTTTTCTCTGGCAGGGAGAGGCATTTTCTTCACCTACTGCAATCTGCTGCTGCTTTTTTCTGTAGCCACTAAATAGGCAGTGCCATCAGGAGACTACCTTGGAGAAACTTCACAGTTCCTCTCAGCAGCAAACTCCATCATGAGGCAGGTACCCCACAGACAGACAGGCAGGGTGCACCTCAAGAGGACCATCCAGAAAGAAAGTTTCCTCTAAACTGCAGATTGGTGTCCTTCCACTAAACGCTTTGATTGTCTTGATAAATGTTGTTTGTTAGAACCCATGTTTGTGGGTAGAAGTTCTTTGTCAAAACTTGTCATTATTTATGTACAAGAAAGGAAAGCCTTTCCTATTAAATTAATTAGAATTTGACCTGAAAAGGAATATTTTTGATCAGTGAAAACAGAAGTCTTCAAGTAAAGAGGGGGATAGGCAGGAAGGTTCAAAATATAGAGCTGCATTGTTTGCAGAAAGCCTGCTGCTTCCTTTATGCCTAGCTGAACCATGCCAGGGGCCCTCTTGAATTTCTACAAGAATACAGTTTCAGATCATCTGCATTCAGGGCCAGAGTCATGGCCCTGGAACCGATAATTGCCTCTGACAGGATTTAATTACCTTCTCTAGGACCTTTTCTCTGTTTGATTGGAGACCACCCCCTGCCTCCGATCAAATCAGACAGTAATAACACGCTGAACCGCAGCAGCCAATCACGAGTCAAGTCTGAACAGTGACCTTGCTGAGTCGAAGCTGATTGGTGGTGTCAGCCTTGTCAACGATGTCAGGGAACCGTCAGACAAGAAAGAGCGAGGGGGGAGTGGAGGAGAGCGAGAGGAGATAAGAGAACAGCATTAATGCTAATGGAGGCTGTCAGCATTCAGGGTCCAGGCTGCCTTACAAGCGGCCTTGCACAAAAACAAAAATATTAGAGAATTCAAACAAGTCTGAAATATTCAGAAGGGGAACATTTTCGCTTCTCCAGTTTGGGGAATCTATTCAAGGTATAATTCCCATGCAATTCAGACCCCGTGACAGATACACGCACATGTGACAGAATAATTCTCATGAAAGGAAAAAGCTCCACAAAACTTAGCCAGAAGAATGGGGGTAGGGGGGACAAGCCACAGCTACATCAATTTTTGGGGTTTGTTTGTTTAATTAGAGGACAGTGAATGCTGGTATTTAAGATGCATCAGAAAACTCTGTTTCCAATATGTATTTGACTTAGCAGTGACTATATTATTTATGGCCACCTTAGTGGGGGGTATAAACCTATCCATAATCTTAACAAAGAATAATACTTTCATTAAATGGCCAATCTGGTTGTACATATAGTTTTAAGGTAATTTATAGTAATGGCATAATTCTGGTGATTTGGAGAAAAAACATTTTAAACTATAACATTTGATTAACCTCTATTCCACTGAAAAAGGTGTTTTCCCCCAGAAAGCCCCTTATGAAATAGCAGTAACTGAGATTTGGAAGAGAAGTAGAATGCATTATAAGGGTTCTACTAATTTATTCATTACATTTGTCTATTAATAATCTTTCTCATCGTATTCTTTTTGCTTCTGACTCACCTACTATTTTACAAATGCCACAACTAAAATAAAACATATATTGACAGAGTGCATTAGAATGTTTCATAATTTAAAAAAGTAAAAATCTGTTCTACTCCATCGAAAGAAAATGTTTACCAATTGTGAGTCTCAGTATTTTTTTCATAAACCCATTAAGAAAGCTGTTGTCTAATTTGACTCTTTTCACAAAGAAAGGGACGTTTTATTATATGACTTCTTCACTTTACCAAATGGAATATTACTTTTAAAATAATTATCAGCTAAATCAAGGATAAGGTAATGCTGCCATGTGCTTAAGTACACATTATTTAAGCAGTTTCTGGCTTCACCCAAGAATCTTACCCAAATAACGACAATGCACACTGATTCCTTGGTTTTGACTCCTGTTCTATACCTTACGTACCTCTCCCCCAACAAAATACGTTTTTAAGTAAAGAATGGAATCTTATCTGTACAATTCTTTTAAGTGATAGCTGTGGAATTTATAAGATGATTTAATTAATATAAATGGTTCATTTTTCTCTATTTTTATCTTTTAGATCAAAATTCATAAAGGACATATTAAATGATACCATTGCTTAAATTTTTCAAAGAATGTTTGAATCAGCCTAGAGGAATGCAGTGCTACTTTGAAAAGACTGCTTATTTTCAGAGTCCCCTAGTTAACTCACTTAAAGGGGAAAAATTTATCTTACCTAGGAAATCGGGGGTTCAGAATCTGGTCCCAGTTTTGCTATTGACAAGCTGTCCAATTTGGACCAAGTCACTTTGTCTTCATGGGTATTATTAGTTTCCTCAGTTCTAAAAGGCAGTTAACAGGAGATTACCTAAAGAATTAAAAGTGTGCAGAATATGAACATAACTCTAACATAAACGTGATAACAGAGTCATGTCACTTCTTGGAAGCTCTGTTCCATGTTGGCGAGCTTATCTCTGCCTCCACGTCCCATAGTCCCATTCTTTCATACACAACATACACACTGGTGCCAACTGCTGGGGTTGGGAAACAAGCAGTTACCGTCAGAATCAGACTAGAACCCACATTTACCAAATCTTATTTATAGATTCTTTCTAACCGTACTTTTTGCCCCTCAGAACCAACATATTTTTAGTACTTGGATAAGGGCTGATCTTTCACAGTGGTGGATTAAGTATATCGCCTTGGTAGGCTCTACGCATCAGGCCATCTTAACTGGTAAGAGAGCAACTGCTTAACTAAGGTTCTTTAAACAGACAATGCAAAAGTAATCAGACTACATCCTTGTGTGATTATCATCAGTTTGAATTATTGGTCACTTTGACTTGTCCCCAGGTCTAGAATATATGGAAATCTGAAAATGTAGACAAGCTTTATTTAGCTATTTTTTAAATATTAAAAAGAGGATAGATGGATGAGTATGTGTGTACTCCAAACATAAGAAAGTTTATTATATCTCAAAGCAAACAATAACATTTTATTTCACTGGCAGTTACTAGACTTTCCAAAGACAGTCTAACCCCCAACTGTGAAGGGAAGGGCGCATTTTCATTCTGTCCTCCCTCTAGCATCTTCAACCAGTACACATGAGTGCAACAGCAAAAGAAAGGAAAGGAATGTATTCAGTGTCATCCTTATTTTATTTCTTTAGCAACAACCCCATACTCAATCTAGAAAGGTGAATAATTAATACCCATCTGACTCCACCTAATTAAGTCCACATTTGCTTGTTCTTTTCATTTGAAAATGCCTTCCTTTAGAGAAAATAGCCTTTGCTTATCTTCACAGTTTATATTACTTAAATGGACACTTGGAATTAAAGAGATCCTATCTTGATTTTGAAAAGCCTTCCCCTTTTTGTGCTAATCATTAGTAATCAATGATAAAGCTTACTATTTTTGTAAATGGGAGATAATATTAACCAATTGCTAGGTTTAGACTCTTAGGAAATAGTCAAATTTTCTGTAATCCTAGATTATGTCCCTTTCTATTCCTAAAGAGATGGTCCTTTAGGTCCTTTCGGTACTTTAAAAATTCAAATGCACACAAAATAAATGAGAAATTAAAGAGAAACTACATACCAAGTCCTGAGATGTAGCTCAGTTGTAGAACATTTCAAAATGATCTTTGCATAATCTGAATTACACAACAGAATGACCCTAATTGCAAATTCAATCACTCCTTCACTGAGGCTCAGAAATCAATTCTTAGTAAAATATGACACTCAGTCATTCAAAACAAAAGAATAGTCAATATGTCACCACCCATAGTCTTATTAGAACCTATTTCAATACAATATAAATTTTACTCTTATACTATGCTGGGAAAATCTTTCCTATTCTGAGTAACCTTGCCTAGTATTCCCAATAATTGAAACCAGAATGGAAAGTCAAATAAAATCTTGCAGAGAGAATTTCACTCAGAGACTTTTGAACTCAGAATTCTGATCTTTTCCTTAATTTGCATTGATTATCAAGTTCAGTTGTATCTGCCAGGCTTGGCAATTTTAATCTAGAAGGTGAGGGAGAGAGTGATTTGGATGGACTGAGAGGGGGGCAAGGGACAAAGGGGGCAGAGCAGATCCAGGTTCAACAGCTGGGACCCCAGCCTTCACTGCACCAACAGCAACTGAATAGAAGTTGCTAAACAAATTTATTCCTTTTTTACCGTCTTTATTTATATATATTTGACATCAACTATAATCCCGATGGATTCCCCATCACCATTTCCCCAGTGCACCATCACCTCAGTACCTTGTTCTCTTATCTGCCCTCAACCCTCTCCTTCCCCCCACCAAGTGTCCCCAATTTGTCCTTGTTTTTTTTATTTTTGTTGTGTTTTTATTATTATTATTGCTAAACAATTTTCTAATAGCCTCTCCTCTTTATTTATGCATACAAGAGGGTATAGGCCAGAGGGAAGGGAGGTGAGAGGATTCACCAGAGACAGAGGGGGGAGCAGAACAGGCAGATGGACTGAAATACACTGCTGAGGGGAGCAGCACGCGAGGCAGGAGAGGTCTGCTGCGCCATGTGGGTCCCCTCCCTGTCTGGGGCTCGAACTTGTGCTGCTGTGCGGCAGATGCTTCACGGTAGGTGCGGCGGCACTCAACCCACCACACCACCAGGGAGGCTCATAGCCTCTCTTTTGACATCATTTTCTCTAGTTCTAAAAGACTAGAGCACAGAAAAGATAGAAGTCTGATATAGAATATCTAGATAGAAAGCAGGTACTGAGTGCATGGTTTTGAGCTGAGTGTGACAAAGACAGATACTGACAAGTTTTGACTTCCAGTGTTGACTTAACTTCTCATGTGGTGACTTATCAAGTTACTTGATGCCCAAATCTCATTTCTCTTTCTCAAACCTAGACTTCCAGATATTATGGACGCTTATTTTTCAGCTTTAATTTTTACTATTCCTAAATAAAGTACCCAAGTCTTTTTTGTTGTTGTTTTGTCACATCATCGTTGTTACTATTATAACAATATTGGGGTTTACCCATATATTTGGGAAGGGGTGTTTTGGAAAAGAACACATCTGATTAAGTACACTGTTTATTTACTTTAGAATACACATTTTAAAAGACCATGAACAAAAGACTTAGAAATGCATCCAAAATGAGAAACTCTAGTTCCCTGATTACTCAGCTGGCAAAATGGAAATTTCAAGTTGCATAGACAGCTAATTGTGGCCTGCCTCTGGAATGACAGGTCTATAATTTTTAGTTTTGTGTGCATTGAAAGCCAGTCACCTTGACACTCAGTGCTCCATTATTCACCGGCCACCAACCATATGATGATGTTCAAGAAGTGACGGGCACTTTCCATGATGGGTGATGAAACACACCGTGTTTTATTTGGATAAAGCTGTCCTGAGGGGATGGGGGGAAGAAGTCTAGGTGTCTCCTCCTCCCCGCAAGCAACAACGACACTGGGACACCTTTCATTCCAGAGAATCAGCTTCTTTGTTCTTCTATAATAACAACCATCAGTTATTCTTGGTATTCGTTGCCAACATCCTTAAAGTGTTTTAATGTGTTACAATCCTAGCCTTTTAAAATAAAATTTGCCTCTTAATGTCAAGAGCTCTCTCCATTAAATTATATTATGTTAGAAGAACTTGAAACCTGGTTAAAGTCTGCCTCCCAAGGAAAGCTTCACATGCCTGTTCTTTGCTTTTTTTTTTTTTTTAACCCATAGCTATCATCTTAATTGCTTCAGGATCCTTGGGTTGGAGAACTATTATTGAGCCAGAAGATGAAATTTTCATCCTGGTTTGAACTAATTTGGACTGTTTGCAGAAGTCTATCAACTTTCTAAGTCCCGAATTATTAATCTTTAAAATAATGAGATCGAAGCAGATATTCTCTCCGTTCTCTTCTATCCCTGCAAGTCTCTCTTTCTAGATTATTATCAAAAGTCTCAGCCATAAAATTTTGCTGACTGTCAATATCACTGAACTTCATTTGTCAAATGGAGCAGTGAACACGTAGTCAGGGGCAAGTAGCAACAGCAGATGGACATGGATTAAAACTGAAAGACAATCGGTGAGCTTACCTAATGGGGAGTTTGCAGGTGTATTGTTTGAAGTGTGTGTAACAATTTAAAATTCTACCAACAACCTGGGTTGTGTCTGTCTTTATGGTAAGGAGTTTTGATCCTTCAATGTCACCTGTTGGTTATAATAAAGCTATAGCAGCTCCAGGCATCAAAACTTCAACTTTGGCACACCTGGAGAACCCTATGCTAAGTGCAATAAGCCAGACAAAGAAAAGTAATCTCTGATTTCATTTATATGTGGGATCTGAAAAAAGGCAAACTCAACCATAGCTGAGGTGGTTGCCAGTGATTTGTGAGTGAAGAGAATGGGAAGTTACTGACCAAAGGGTACCAAATTTCAACAATCGCCTGATTAACTTGTGATTATAATAATACTGTTTTGTATCCTTGAAATTTGCTGAGAGTAGATAGGTATTAGCACACATACACACACAAAAGGTAACTATATGAAAAGATGCCTGTATTAATTAACTTAATTCAAGCACTCGTTTGACACTGTATATGTATATTAAATCATCACATTATACACCTTTTAAAAATCCCACTGAACAACTTAAATTATATGCAATGTTTATTTATATATTATACCTCAGTCAAGCTGGAAAAATATGATTAAAAAATTTTTAAGAAGAAAAGTGTGCCAGGCCTCCCTGGTGGCGCAGTGGGTTAAGCAACACACGATGAAGCAAACCTTAGCCACTACAGCACGAGTTCAATCCCTGCTGCTGGCCAGGGAGGGGACCCACATGGCGTAGCAGACCTCTCCTGCTGTGCCCGCTGCTCCCCTCAACAGTGTATTGCAGTCCATCTGCCTGTTCTGCTCCCCACTCTGTCTCTGGTGAATCCTCTCACCCCCCACATTTCTGGCCTGTACCCCAGTGCTTGTATGCATAAATAAATAAATCTTAAAAAAAAAAAAAAAGAAAAGCATGCCAACAAAATAAAAAGTCTCTACTGGAAATTCCTACCAAGAAGGAAGGGGGGTGGAGGTTTGAAATGAGGACTTATGATTTTTCAGGAAGTAAAAATTGGCCCAGAGGCCTGTGACAGGTGGAATAAAGATCGCCTATCCTGATCCTGTCCTTGGAACCCATGAAGGTTGCCTTGTATGGCAAAGGAACCGTCCAGAGTGATTAAGTGATGGATTTTAAGGTGGGGTTTATTCTGGTTTCCCTCAGTGGCCCATCAGCAGAACCACACAGGTCCTAATGGGAGAGGAGCAGAAGGAGTTGGACACACAGAGAAGTGACTATACAGCGGGAGGTCTGGGGGATGTGAGGAGGAACACCCATAACCAAGACTCAGTAGCCTCCAGAAGGCAGAAAAGACCAGGGAACTGCTTGTCTCCTCGACTCATCGGACAGAACTGCCCCACTGACACCTGACTTTGGCCTCATGAGACAGGTTTCTGACTTCTCAGGAACTTTAAGAGAATACATTTGTGGTTGAGGCATTAAACTCATGCCAATCTGTTGCAGCAGTCATAGGAAACTAGTAGATGCCCCTCAGCTCACTTTCTTTCATTTATTTATTTATTCTTTAATAAAAATTTTTTATTTTTTAAGATTTTATTTATGCGTACAAGAGCTGGAGTACAGGCCAGAGGCATGGGGTGGGGGGTGAGAGGATTCACCAGAGAGAGAGTGGGGAGCACAACAGGCAGATCAACTGAAATACACTGCTGAGGGGAGCAGTGGGCAAGGCAAGAATCGTCTCCCTGGCCGGGATCAAACTGGTACTGCAGTGACTGTGGAAGCCCCATAGAGCAGCACTCAACCCCTTGTGCCACCAAGGTGGCCCTAGCACACTTTCTTTTAGCTCTGACTGGCCTGATAGGCCATATTAACCCACTTATTGACAAGGGAATGTGGGATAATAAGTAGCTGGCAAAATAGGAAGAAGATAGACATGAGGATGTTAGATTCATCCTTTGAGGCTGGGTGTATTGCTGGCCTCAAACTTAGTGGAGGTCTATTAGCATTTAAGAGAGGGTATAGAGGGGTATAGAAAATGAGTATGGAATGCCATATCAAAGTTTAAGGCAGTTTATGAATGTTGAGGTTATTGTAATAGTCCATCACAATATTATCAAATGCCTAGTCACCGAGCTTCAAACTGCAGGGACTTGCAAGTTTCCCTTGGTCTAACCTGTTTATCTTTTTGGCGATCTCCCATCACTCTCTCTCTCGGGATCTGGCCTTACTGGTTTTTTTTTTTTTTTTTTTAGCTCTTGTTACATGTTAGGCTTTCTTCCTTAAAGTCACCCCAGCATACATTCAGTTTGTTTTCTATGGAAATCTCCTATACCCACCCCCACTCCCATTGTCAGCTCAGCCTAATTCTATCTTTTCAATGCTGAACATAAATAGCAATGCCTCAAGTGCTCCCTGGGCTGTCTCATGCTGAGCTAACTACTCCTGTTACGTGCTCTCCTGGCACCAGCTTGGAGTGAAAGCCACCTGTTTGATGTTGCATTCTCCACTAGATTGGGGTCCCCTTGGTCCTAATAATAGAACAACATTTCAGGAAGGTCTGGGTCAAGAAATGAGGTCAGCCAGGGACCTCCCAGGTGACTCAGTGGGTTAAGTCACAGCACTATGAAGCACAATGCAGCCAATGCAGCACAAGTTACCCCCCTCCCCCCATCTCCCCCACCCTCCAACCCCCACCCCCCGCCAAGGAGGTGACCCACATCACCTCTCCTGTCTCGCCCGCTGCTCCCCTCAGCAGTGTGTTTCAGTATATGTGCCTATTCTGTTCTTACTTTGTCTCCAGTGAATCCTCTCACCCCTGGTACCTCTGGGTTGCACCCTAGCTCTTGTAATATAAATAAATAAATCTTAAAAAAAAAAAAAAAAAGAAATGAGGTCAGCCCTATAGAATTAGGGTCAGCAAAACAAAGAAGGTAATACACTCTGTACTGTCTGTCTCATCTTTATGGTCTGAGTGTTAATTTCTCCCCTGCCCCCAAATTTATATGTTGAAATCCTAACTTTGGGGAAGATGGTATTTGGAGGTGAGGTGTAAGGAAAGTGCTTAGGTCATCAAAGTGGAACCCTAAGAGTGGAATTATAACCGTTATAAAATAAACTTCCAAGAACTTGCCACCTATGAAATAATAGAATATATATCCATGTCTCGGCCCCAGTTTCTGGCACAAAGCTGGAACTCTTATAGTTTCCTAACCAATAAGAACACAGGGAACATCTTTTATTATGTTTGGTCTTTGACGCCACCTGGTTCCTGACGCAGAGCTCCTAAAGTCTTGGCATCCCCCGAGTGACATAAGTGTCTTTTGTTGTAATAAGGACATGTGTGGGTGGAATGACTTTGGCATGAGGTTGCCAGAAAGGCCAAGCTATGATTAGAAGTTCTGAAGTTTCAGTCCCACTCCCTGTCCTTTGGGACAGAGACAGGCACTGAAAATTGAATTAATGATGCATCATTTCTATGTGAAGAAACCTCCATAATAGTCCCCAAAGTAAGGGGATCAGGTTAGTGGGTACATTCATCTTGCAAGGAGGTGGAGCACCCCAAATCCCAGGGACAGAAACTCTTGCCTTCAGGTCCTTGTTCTATGCATCTCTTTGCCTAGTTACTTATCTCTTTCAGTTATCATATCCTTTGTGCTATAATAAACTAGTCAATCTAAGTACATATTTCCCTGAGTTCTAAGGATTCAAATGTAAGGTGGGAAGGAGGTCATGGGAGACTCAAATTTGTAGCCAAGAGGGACAGAAAGTTGTGGGTGCACTGGGGATCTATTTACTGTGACTGGCATCGGAAAAGGGGGGACAGCCTTAATTGAGGCCTGAGAGTGAGGCCTTAACCTATAGGATCTGTGTAAACTCCAGTAGTGTCAGAGTTGAAATGAATTATAGGACACCTCGCTGATGTTACAGAGAATTGTTTGGGGTCAGAAAACAATCCCACACATCTGGTGTCAGGTCTGTTGCATGGGGTAGTGTGAGAAGAGGAGAAACACAGGAGGGGGGAGTTTTTCCTTTATATTCCCTTCCACCACATGGAAACACATCAAGAAGGCACCAGGTGTGGGCCAGGAAAAGGACCCTCGCCAGAAGGAATCCATGCTGGTACCCAGATCTTGATGTCCAGCCTTGAGAACTATGAGAAATAAATTTCTCATATTGTTTGTAAGGCACCCAATCTATGGGTGGGCCAATGGCATGTGGGCCTGATGCTTCCACTATGTATAGAACAGTCTAACTCTAGGTTTCAACTGCTTTGCTTGACATCTTTTTATCATTGTCCCCATCAGCATGTTAATATATTCTTTTGTTGTTGCAAAGGAATCACACTGGGAGAGAGTGCCAAAAGTTGAAAGGTGTTGAAAACTGCTCCCTCTGTTCAAGCT
This sequence comes from Galemys pyrenaicus, assembly GCA_019455555.1. NCBI lineage: Eukaryota > Metazoa > Chordata > Mammalia > Eulipotyphla > Talpidae > Galemys > Galemys pyrenaicus. Next base: position 6,217,489 of record JAGFMF010011862.1, read on the forward strand.
GTCAAAGCTCCATCTGCCATATCAACCATCTATGCACAGAGCTAGGCACACTTTACCCTTGAGGGAACTGATATTTCTTGAGTAGAGGCCTCTAGGTATATGCTGATGCTCTACATGGAAGGACATAGGGACTTTATTGACAAGGTGGATGAGCCTGTCAATTTATAGATGTGTTTCTTAAAACTTGGCCCACCAACACTTGCATCAGAATTAGAGGCAGTCCTTGTTTTCAAAGAATATTATTCTTTGGCGCCACCCTAAACCGAGTGAATTAGATTTTCACTGGAGATAGTACTCCTGATGGTTTGAAACCAACAAGTGTTTAAAATTCATTGCCATAAACTGAAAACAAACCAACCAAAAAGCAAGAGATTTTTTTCTTCATTTGCTTTCCTCTAATAATTTCAAAGCTTCACACAGACACCTTTTTTCTTTAAACACACCTTATTCAATTAGATATTGCATCAACTGAACTAGTTCAGGACCTCCATCTATTCCGCCATGCAAGTATAGAACTAACACCGTTTATGCCACAGGATAGTTGGCTCTTGGGGAATTGTGTTTCATCTAATTCTTTACAATTAGTGAACAAGTCCCTTCTGTTTTAATGGTGTTATCTCAGACCTGCATTTTGGCATAAATTATTTATCCTACTAATTTAAAGGCAAATAGTCACCAAGGTGAGCTTAAGGCAGTAATTTCACACATATATCGGTTATAGGTTAATTATTTAGGTGCCACAACCAGCTTTGCAATAATGAATTCTCCTGGGCAGGCCCCATAAAATACATTCCTCTGCTTTAAGAGAAAAGGAAGCTTTATATTTTGAAGTTTCTCATACTGAGGCTTATATAACTTCTGAATTATACTAAAATTTTAGGGGTGGGCCAAGGGATATTTGTGTCAAGGAAAACACAAAGTGAAGACCAGGATGAAAGAAGAAGGAGCAAGCATGTTTGCAGAACCTTTATATGAAAGTTCTAAAAGGGAGTGGTAGCATGAGTTAAAGAATTACTAGACTTAAAAAAATAAATACCTAAATGTTAAAGTCCCTTAAATTCTTCCATTTGTTATATGTAGGCTTAATACTTACAGCATTTTATATTCCATTCAAATCATTCATTCTTTTAGTGACAATAAACAGTTCAGAAAAACCCACAACAGTCATTTTAATATAATAGTGGTACTCAAGCACTATGAAGGGATATTTTAGGTACTCTCTTCCAGAAGCCTATGCTAATATTTGTTTACTTTGAAAGTTTTATTTATTACATACTGGGATACAATAGATCAAATGAGGTGCTGAATAGCTCATGCAATGTAGCATATTGTAGGTTAAAACCATGAGGAATAAAGATGTGATATTGTCCCAGTTGTTGAAATTTTGCATTTACTGCAAAGCTTGAGAGGTTTGCCTTCTGAGTGTACTTCTCAGCAGGTTAATCATGCCTCAGAACAGAGGGACTACCCAATGAGTACAGTGATAGTGATGGATCTGAGGTAATTCTTCTAAATGTTCTGTCAAAGTTATTATGCTTAAAAACCAAAAGCTGAGACCTGCTTCATATAGACCTGCTATCATAAATAGGGTACGATCTATGGCCCAGATATGTGCATATTTTGGGACATGAAAAAAGGATCCTCATTCTATTTGAATGTGTGGACATAGGATCTTCCTTGAGGAGTTGAAATCGTGAAGATTATAATACAATACATGGAAATAATTGTTTTTTTTCTAAATAACTAGGAAAATGTTGGATAGGAGATCAAATGGTTCCTTTGCAGAGAGACTAAACCCTTAGTGTGAAGGGGAGAATAAAGGGTCTCTGCTCCTCAAATGCTCAAAGATCCAACATTCCAATTACTGGGATGTCCACACCAATTCCATCTGCTTCCCCACATAGTAATGAGATATATACTCCTTGTCTTCCAATACTGAGAGCAGTATTAGATTAGCAGGCTAATATTTCATCTTTGCAAATTGGGTTCATTTAAGCAATGTGTGAAATAAAAACTTTTCAATAGCCGATTCCAATATAAACCCCAAACCCTCATATCTATTTCATTCTCTTGACCCATGACCCCTTCAGGAAATCCTTTCAGTTCTTCTGTTCTGGTGAAATCATGATTTTCTTCCTTGTCCCTTCACTCTACTCAACATTTAGAATGAATCTCAAGTCTGTGAGCCTCCTTTGCAAGCCCAGCAGCTATCCAGGCCTCCAAGCTTCTCACTCATGCTGACAAGAAGGTTCCTGTGGAGATCCTCAAATGTTCTCAGGTTTCTAATGAACCCCAGATGAGCACTACAGTTTACATGGTGTCTTTGTAGATTTATTATATTTGTGTCTCATTTAATCTTTTTGCTTATGGGCAAATTCTGATTTTTCAAAAACTCATACAAGTGTTAAAGTAAACAAAATCATTTCAGTTTGCTGTGCTTTTTAGGAGCCTCATTTTGAGTTATTACAGAATGATCTAAATAATTTTCTCATCCTTAAAAGAAAACTAATCAGATACTTTAATATCTTATAATGAATGGGAGGGTCATATAATATTTCAGCATTTATTTATTGTTAGACCTGGAGTGTACATAGTGTTTTGGTGAGCAGCTATAGGCCTCAGAGGATGAATCCTGCCCAGTTTCTCCATTGGATCTAAGATCTCCTTTCAGTAAAAATAATTCTTGCTCTTCAGAGTTCATTACTAAGAGTAACAAAAAAGGGAGTGAAAACACTCTCTTTGACATACTCTGTTAAAAAAATAATGATCTACATTTCAAATGTATATACATTTTCCATAAAACACAATCAAATACTTTTCATTTTAAATTTAAAAATGTAAATTTAAAAAATGATTTTTTTTCTGAATGGCCATTTTCTTTTTGAAAAGTTAATTACCATTGAGGGTACAGACTCATTCATTTATACAAAATGAAACTGAGTCTTTTAAAAGTCAACGACTTCTGCTTTCTGGTCTGGCAAATAAGGAGCTTAAAAGTCATCATTCAACCTAATGACAAAAAACAAAAACAAACTGAACAAACCAAAAAATTAACAAGTTAGATTTGCTTGAAAGGTGAGGTCACAGGTAGATCTTCCCCCAAAATTAGAGTGGTAAGAAGATAGAGAGAATCTTGACTTAACCAGAGCAGAAACTCATCAGCAGAAATCTAAGTGGGACTCAATAGCCTGGCAAGAAATTCCGAACTATGATGAATTTCTGGATATACAGTGTATACAACACTGAGAGGGAAAATCTCCAGAAGGACCCAGACATAGAGAGACCCTCACATTTTCATGAAGTTTACCTCTAGGACCTCTAACAGATTATCACAGTGAATAAATGAGAAAAAATCCACTGTGGTTCTGGCAAGAGGAAAGGGAAGGCACTTTCTTCTAGAACACTCTTCTTCTAAACAAGATACACTGTCAGGAGAAGCTATTTTGTCAGAGCATAAACTGCTGGATTTATATCAGATACTTGGAGGAAGGAGGAAAATACCCAAGTCTAGCTTCTTCTAGCACTCCACACAGGGAAAGGGAAGTAGGTAATTTTAGCCTGTCCAGTCATCCTTTCCCAGGTAGGCTACAGGAGAAAAACTGAGAAGCATTTGTGAAATTCACAGTTCAGAACAACAGGTCTACCAAAACAATGAAACCTAATCATGCACTGTAGAAAGTTTTGTTTTCACACTACCCCACCCCAAACATCTCACTGTATAATTAAAGATAGACTTGCTACTATTCCTTTTCCCCAGGATACTGTGTCTGAAAAAAAGATACAAGGTATACTGCAGGCAGCACACACACCCACGGGAGCTTAAACAAACAGAACCTGGAGCAGGACTAGTCAGCACTGGCAGAAATAGAGATTTAGACTAAGGATTCTTTTGAACTATGATTAATATGCTGGTGGCTTTAATGGAAAATGTAGATAATATGCAAGAGCAGATGAATAATAAAAACAGAGATTGAAATCCTACAAAGAATACAAAGGACATGCTAGAGAGACCTCCCTGGTGGTGTAAGGGCTTAAGGCACAGCACTATGAAGCTCTTTGCAGACACTGCAGCACGATTCAGTCCTTGACCAGGGAGATGACCCACATGGCGCAGCAGACCTTTCCTGTATTGCCTGCTGCTCCCCTCAGCAGTGTATTTCAGTCAATCTGCCTGTTCTGCTCCCCACTCTGTCTCTGGTGAATCCTTTCTCACACCCATACCCGCTCCCCCCCACACACACACACCCCTGGCCTGTAACTGCAGTTCTTGTATGTATAAATAAGTAAATCTTAAAAAAAAAAAATGCTAGAGTTCAAAAATACTGTTAATGGAAATGAAGAATGTGCTTGATGAACTTAGTACATTGGAGTCATTTGAGAAAATAATCTCTCTGAGCTTGAGGATATAACATTAGAACCTTTAAAAACTGAAAAGCAAAGAGAAAATGAACTAAAAAAAAAAAAAGAACACAATATCCAGTATCTGTGGAACAACTATAAAATTGTAACATACATTTAATGGAAAAAGAGTAAGAAACTAACAGACATGAAGCAATATATGCAGAATGATTGAGAATTTCCCCCAAATTAATATCAGATACCGAACCAAAGATCCGGAAAGCTCAGAGAATACCAAGCAGCATAACTGTCAAAAAACTACACCCAGGCATTTCACATTCAATTCAATTCTGTGAAAGGTACTAGCTGTAAAAATTCACATTGAGTGATAATGTTTCATGTAGGTTAGTGGGTTATAACAAATATGCCACTCTAGTTCATGGCGTATATGGGAACTCTGTTTTCTGCCTGACTTTGCTGTGAACCTAAAATTTTTCTAAAACATAAACTTTATTTATTTGGGGTAAAATAGTAAATGACTCATCCGTGGTCATAGAGCCAGAACAGTATTTGAAACTAGAGCTTCTGTTTCTCAGTCTAACATTTTGTCATTACAATGAACTCCCATTGAAAAAAATAGATAAAATATTTATTTATCAAGTTCCTTGAGCTTTGTAGAACCCAATTTACATTATCACAAGTGCATCATAACTTCCCAAATGCTCTTCCAATTACATCTGATTAATACTGTATGTATTAGTCATATTGAGAAAATGAAGATTAGACACATTTGTATCTTAGGATTTTTCTAAGGCCTTGACTTACTAATTTCAAGAATGTGTAGTCCAATTACCGTTTTACTCTTTTTTAACTATCTGCTGTTTCTTCTAAGGCACATTGTTGACTTCAAAAGCATCATCTATTGTTTCCATGCCAAGAGCTGTTCAGTGTCATAAATTTTAATTTCTTGATTATCTCTTTAAGTATAATCTGTATTTCATTAGTATTACGTATTTCTCCCTTGAGAAAATCACAGACATCTTACATCTGTTTCTCATAGTCTGATATAAATAATGATGATAAACTGTACATATGAAAAGACAGTATACTGCTTCAAAATATTTTCTACTACAAGTCTTGTCAATTCAAACTCTCTTTTATTGCAGTTAACATTCTACTTCAGTTGTAGCAGGCAGAGTGCAAAAGTGTTGTGAATAGGTATTATTCCCTACCTTCCATAATCAGCACCTGCAGACAGTTTATCTTCCATCAGGAAGTCAGTTAATGTGAATGTTGGGTGAGTTGGATAGAGGTCTCCAGAATTCTTTCAACTGAGATTTGAAGAATTAAACTAACCTCTACTTTAAGGCAGAGGCATCGTTATGCTGAAACTTGAGATAATTGACTAAATAGAAATCCTGTCACTTAACATCCTACTGGACCTAAACACAAAAGAAAGAAATTTGAAGTTGAACGGATATTTTTATTAAAGGAGCATGAAGTAATGGACATATCTTATAATTCTCTTTGAGAAACATGATCTGTTTAATTCCATGGTGTAATTTAAAATTGCACTTGTAGGAATTTGGAGAAAGGGAAGAGAAAATACAAAAGGGGAAGGAGGGATTTGATTTGTTTTTAATTCCATTTATGAAACCATTTCATAAAGTGCATAATCATGAAACCATCTGAGGGATGGTGTTAGGGAAAAAGATGAGCAGAAAAAGTCCTAAGGACTGGCCAGGAATGTTTTCTGAAACTCTTCTTTCTAGAACTCAGCAAGTTAGGAGAAAGTCATAGGCTACCTTTCCAGAAAGAATAAGAATAGTAATAGTTTAGACTTTCATTTTTACTTGTTTTGATAAGTATGTCTTTAAAAAGGGGTTTCATTGGAAATAGTATCCAATCTAGAATTAAAATTGCCTTTTAATTCATCTCATAAAATATTTGAGGAAGTGACAACTAAGTTGAAAAATAAGAGAAAAGCACTCCAGGTAACAGAAACATAATATAGAAGCCCTGTAGGTGCAAAAAGTGTTGAGGAGGAACGAAATCAGTGTAGCTGCAATATGAAGTCTGACTAGAAGATTGGCATGAGCTGTGGTTAGGAATACAAGCAGAAACCCGCCTATGTAAGACCTTTAAAAACTGTTCAAGAAGTCTTAAGTCTAAAGTCTTAGAGACTTTAGCGAGCAGTCAACGATAGTAGGGGAGGGGTTTATGATTTTTTTAGGTTTATGTTATTTGTTTAGGTTTACCTCTGTCTAATGGATGGATTAGAAGATGGGTTCTCCATGGAGAGTGGTTGCGCACCCCAGAGAACATCTAGCAATGTCTGGAGACATTTTGGGATATCATAAATGGGAACGATTTTACCAGCAACCAGTGGGTAGAAATCAAGGATGCTGTTAAATGTCCTATAAAGCATAGTACAGCCCCTTCCCCATATCCATAATAAAGGACTATCCTGCCCCAATTGTCCATAGTGCTAAGGCTAAGAAAACTTGGATTCAAGGGGGGAGGAAGATAGAGGGAAACTAAATTAAGTGACTATTTCAGTGGTTTGCTAAGAAATGAGGGTACTTTTTCATGGATGTTGGCGGTGAAAAGAAAGCACTGGATGGATTCCAGATAAAGTTTAGAGAAAAACTGCTAGAATAAGACTTCTGTTTTTGGCAAGAGCAGATTAGATCATTCAAATTATTGTTGAAAACTAATAAAAGTGGAAATACGGTTTTTAGGAATTTTTAAAAGGTAAATGAAGAGCTAAAAAAAATAAGTGAGAAATCAAGACTAAAGTAAGAAGAGAATGGAAACCAGAGAAACTAGCCCAAAATTTGAGGTTATTATTGTCCTGTATTTGACTACCTAGGAGAGGGGGTCCAGAGGTTGAGTTGTACTTTTAACACCCTCAAGAGGTTTAGGGAATGAAAGTCAGACTCCAAGTTTGACAAGAATGGAATCTCTGCTGAGACATTTTGACCTTGGCTTGGGACCCACAAAGAAATGCATCATGAGATGCATCATGTAAACTGGAAGCAAATCAGACCTTGTACAGATGACACCTTTTCAGGCATGGAACCTGAATAAGGATGATCATCAATTGCCAATGCATGCATGCATATCTGGGATAAATGGAAATCCTTTCTAGAGAAAGATAATGTCCTTCACAAGTTTCTCTAAAAATGATTTTTCAAGTCCAACATAAAACTGCTGATACAGTCATACCAGGTTATATCCGCTGACTATAGTCTTAGATGAAGAAATTTGGAGTCTCTCCTGTTAGACAATTTCTGGCCAGAAGAATGACACAAACAGAGTTTCTAAGAAGGAGGAACTGAAGGTTTTTTTGCAGGGTAAAGTAGAAAGTAGAGGGATAGACTGAAAGCAGGTAGGTTAATTAGCAGGTTATTCCAGAAGAGGCATAAGATCAGATGGGAAAACACAAATTTCCCAAAAGATTTTGCTGTGAAAGTTAGGCCTTGCTTTAATAGAAGGAAGCTATGTAATCCTTTTCCCCTTTAAATTGATTTGTTGGAGCTTTGTTTTGTTACTGAGGGTACAAAATGAATGTATAGCAGTCACCTACATGCCCTCTGGGTAAATGATAAAATTACTACCCCTGCTTCCTCTTTCTTGAAGGAATGAACTTTAGAACCCTAAGGTATGGAGTTGGCTGGATTCGGGGTGAATTCCTGGGGTAACTTGGGCTTTCCAAAGACAGAAACTCTCTCTGACCCTTTGACATGTTGGTGAAGTTGGGGGCAAGAACACTTAGACTTGATGTGAAGAACATTTAAAAATACTTGAAAATATCTTTAAAATATATATCTTTGCTTGCTTCTGATAAACACAATAGCTAGAAAAGTTGACAGAAAGAGAAAGAGAAAAAAGAGTGAGAAAAATTGAGCGAGACAGAGAGAGACAGAGCATGAAAGAAAACAAAATATTTAACCCTTGAACAATGGGTAAATCTCAAGGTAGTAGCAATATGGATGGTCATTGTAGAGTTTTTCAACTTTTCTGTGGCTTGATATACTTCAAACTTTTTAAATGGGTGGGGAAACCAATTTGTTAGTTTGTTAATTGTTCTTCCTGGGGTAGGTGACCTGTGAGTTTAGTAGTGATAATTTTAATAAGTCACTTTATTTTCACTATTGAAGAGGTCCTGAGATAGTTTAAATGATAAGTGAAACTGCTATGTCTAAATCAAGTGACCAAGTCTTAAGTATTTCTTAATATAAGTGGTTTTCTTTTCTTCTTGCTTTAATTCTCGTTGAACTCTATTATGTGGGCAAGTAACTGTCTATCTGGTCAGTTTCCTGATGGAAAAGCTACATACGCTTCTCTTTCCATTTAGTTGCTATGTGAACTGACACAGAAAGCACTCAACCCGATTACTAGTGGATTGCATTATCTATTTATGAATTGTTTGTTGTGTCTATGATAATTTTAAAAGTATTTGTTGTGTTGAACAAATATGATATAATTTTTAAGTATGTCAGAGGACACTTTAAATTCTATTTTTATTTCAGTCTATCACTTCAAAATACAGTCATGATGTAAAAATGCTCAAACCACCATACATTCTATAAACTGGGAGAAATTTCAGTGCAACTACAGTTACTGTTATAATCCAAAAATAACATTTTTGCCGTATGGTCTATTCACTTCTTAAAATATTAGGTTGGACCATATAAAACTGACATTTTGTAGACCAAGAAGAGTCAAGTATTTTTTATTTCATATGGTTCACCCTACTAAAGTCAAAACTTTCATTCTGATATTGACATCTATTGCCTATTAAATGTATTCTCCTTCCTAATAAAAGCTCTTAGCATACAGAACCATGGATACTCACAGTTTATAGAACTTCACAGCATGGGCCCAAAGCAGTTGCTAGGGAAAATTTAAATTCCCGTATAAACTTACAAATAATAGAGTTCAGGGTGTAGCATTTTTCTTTTTAAAGATTCATTTATTTACGCATGGAAGCACTGGGGTACAGGCGAGAGGTGTGGTGGGTGGGGCAATCCACCAGACAGAGTGGGGAACAGAAAAGGCAGATCTACTGAAATACACTGCTGAGGGGAGCAGTGGGCAAGACAGGAGGGGTCTGCCTGCACCATGTAGGTCACCTCCCCAGCGGGGGACAGGGATTGAACTTGTCTTGCAGTGGCTATGGTTTGCTTCATTGCTTAACCCACTGCGCCACCAGGGAGGGCCCCAGTGTGTAGCATTTAACTCATTATTTTGTTCCATCTTCTCTAGAAGTAATGGAGGAAAAGAAACTATTGATTAAGGTTAGCTGGATTTTTCTTATTTTTTGTGCATTCTGTTTATACTCTACACAAATTCATAAAGAATTGCATAATTCTAAAATTCTTTGAATGCCCTTACAATGGATTCTCCAAATTGTTGTTCCTAAAGTATCACTTCTTTGCTTGTTAAATAGGAACCCCATTGAGGAGGTTGAAAGTTCATGAAGTAGTATTGAACTAGTGGGTAACCTACATCTTTTCTTTTCATCTTCCCCTGAATTACAGCTTCCGATAACCTTCTGACAGGTGAAAAACCACCTATAGAACTCTCTTACTCTTTCTTTTTAACAAGTGGATATTTTCAATTTAGCATGTATCATACTTAAATGCCAAATTCTGAAAGTAAGATATGATGCAATAGAACATATATTATCCTAAGCACTCTGGTAAGTGCCATTAAAAAAAAAAGTCTGTGAATAATTCTCATTTGGCCCACTTGCAGTGCAGGAATATCTGTTCCTTGTCACAGAGAATACATTTTATCTCTCAAATTATTAGTGTTTGCCTTGGTTATTTTCATTCATATTCTTATGGAATATGGATATGGAAGTCAGAGAGCTGCAGTTTTCCCAGAAGCAGAAAGTTACATAGATTTTTTTTTTTAACCAAACTCTTGTAACAGAACATAACATATTGGAACTTCAACAGAACATACCTCTTTTTATTACCACTTCAAAACAATCCTGGCAAGATGAAGAAGGAACTGAGATGTGAGGTTCATTACTTACTGAATTCACATAACAGTTTTCCATTCCAGGTGTTCTGAAAGCTCACTATTGTGGTTAGTAAATATTTTTTTTTCTTTTTTGGCAGAAAATCCTCAAAATTTCTAATGTTATACCAATAACAATCTCCTATACAGTGACAGAGACAGAAACCAAAACAAAGAGACACCCCACTGATGAATAGGAGAAAATATTTGCACACCATATCTGACAAGAGACTAATATTGAAGATCTGCAAAGAGCTCATACAACTCAACAAAAAGAAACAAATAATTCAGTCAAAAAATGCACAGAATAGCTAAATAGGTACTTCTCCAAATAAAACATACAGATAGTCAACAGGCATATGAAACAAATGTTCATCACTACTTACCATTAGGAAAATGAAAATCAAAACCACAATGAGATATCACCTCACATCTATAAGCATGGCCCATATTTAAAAAAGAAAAAGACAACTGCTGGTGAGGGTGTGGAGAAAAAGGAACACTCTTACAATGTTGGTGGAATGTAGACAGTTGAGTCCCTATGGAGAATACTATGGGGGGTTCCTCAAAAGACTAAAAAAAATGGATCTGCCATATGACCCAGCAATTCTAACCAAAGAACACAAAAACACTAACTCAAAAGGAAGCCTGCATTCTTATGCTTATTTATTGCAGCACTATTACAATAGCCAAGATAGAGAAGTAACCTAAATACCCATAAACAGATGAGTGGATCAAGAAGACATAGTACATTTTACATTTATGCAATAGAATACTACTCAGCAATCAAAAAAGGAAAATGCATGCTATCTACAGCTACATGGATGAATCTGGAAGGGATTATACTAAGTGAAATGAGCCAGAAAGAGAAGGATAAATACCAGATGGTGTCACTTACATGTAGAATATAGAAAAACCAAACAAAAGGTCAAACAAAGACAAACTTTAAAACCAATACTTGAAAGTTGACCACACTTCTGAGGCATATAGGATGGGAGGAAGAGACGGAGGGAGAGAGAGTGGGTAGGTTGAAGGTGGACTGAAGGAAAGAGAGCACCACACGCTCTGGGGAATGACTGTGGGTGCTTTAGTGTTGGGAGAGCTAAAGGACTACACCTAAGGGGAGAAATCTTACATTATCAACATATTAACAAAGATGTAAAACAATGGTACTTCATTAATAATATAAATAAATAAATAACTTAAACCTAACCATTATGTATAGTAGAAACGAGCAGGAGAGAAATAATTGACATTTAGCAGCAAAAAAAATTCAACCAGGTGAAAACGAGTCATGAGGAAAAGAAGTTATGAGGAAAACAGCAAAAGGACTCAGGTTATGATGAGGAAGTTGCTAGACAAAGCCCTGTATCCAGTGCACACATGCAAGTAGTGACTGATGCTCAGCCTCACACCAGGGTCACCAACAGGTAGCCCAGGATGGTAGCGGAAAACATGGATGCTGGAGTCATGCCACCTGGGTCCAATTCTAACTCCACCTTCAGTGCCCCAGTTTACTTGTCAGTGAAATGGGTGTAAAATGGCAGGAATTGCTGTTGGGTTAAGGACTAGATTCAGAGGATTAGCAAGTTATCTGTACCAAATAAAGCACTTAGATCCTGATTCTGATTACTTGACAACTGTTTACTATAAAAGCCGTAGCTGTATCTTAGTAATTATTTTTTAAAAATCAACAGCAGAATATTCTAATGCATACAAATAAAATCATCTTCCTTGGCAACAACTTTTGCAAAGACTTGTGAAGATCCAAACTTTAAGCTGATTGGATCACGTAATGATTGAAGAACTACTATTGTAACTTTATTAGGTGTACCTGCAGAGTTGCGGTGGGCTAGTCTAGAAAGATAGCAAGCCCTCGAATCAGATAAGATTCTGCCTTTAGGTAACCCTGGATAATTCATTCTTTACAATGGGGATAATAGCACTCTCCCCTTGTAAAATTGTTGTAGAATTTGCAATAATCACTAGGCAGGTGTTAGATACGTCAGCCATGACTTAAAATTCTCTTCCCTTTGCATTAATAACCAATATTTCTCCACAAGCCAACTTCCCTTTACTTGACTTAACACAGTCTAGACTTTCAAAGACACTCCTCCCCAAATATACTTCTAATCCCCAAAGATCTTATGTATCATCACCTACCCCATCTGGCTCAGGGCAGGTTGTAGGAGCAATTCACGGCCCTGTTAATTGGAGGCTGGCTACATGGTAATTCAGTGTCAGCCTTTTCATTCTCACAACTGGCCTTCTATGCAGTGGAGAAGAGAAACGCCTTGCACTACAGTATACTCTGACATGGGCATTTATTTTTTAGAATCAAATTAATTGAGAGGGCTCTGGAGTCATACTACTTGAGTTCCAAACCCAGTCTAACCATTTAACCTTTCTCCTTTCTCTTATTTAAAATAGATTAACAATAGTAATACCTATCTCATAGTGTTTCTGTTAATATTAGCTAGAATAATTCCTGGAAAGTATTCACAGAGCTCCTGATTTAGCTCATGCCAAGCGTCCCCTATCATTAACCCCAAATAGCATAGTTCTAAGTCACTCATACACACAAGTATGCACACACATTTATATTCCTGGGGAGGCTCACACCCTGTGGGGTGACTACTTCAGCATGTTTCCCAGCATTCACCATTTACTTAAACATGTAATCAGCCATTATCACCTTCTGACATGTAAGTGTTGGTGCTAGTTTGAAGGCAGATTCCTTCACCTAATTGCCAACTTGGTCCCAGACATTCCCTACATAGATTATCTTTTGTCTCCTATGCACCAAATTGTTTCCTATCCTAGGATCTTTGTGTTTACTAAAACTTTTATTCAAAGGTCTTGGTAAATTTTACTCAGCCTTCAGGTCATTGATAAACGTTCCCTAGACTTCCATCTAGATGAACCACTTATTTGTCTGTCTATCCATTTATCTATTTACATCTTCTCTTTGTGAAGTTCAACTTAAGATATTCATAGACATTTCAATAAACAAAGCTTTGTCCTGAAACAAAGCCATGTCAGCTCGATTCACCAATGACTGAAGGCAGAGAGGATCACGTAGACTCATTTTAGTCTTCGTTATCTTGTTTTTCATTTTTGTTAATTCGATAATGCGCTCTGTGTTTGTGCTTAATTTTGAGGCATTCAGTGAACATTCCTAACCCCATGATGTTCAGTGAACGTACAAGCATGTTAGAATAATGAAAACTGCAAATCAGTGACGTGAGATGATGATGGAGACAAAAAAAATACCCAGTTGTCAAATAAATGATCTAAATAACCTGGAGCGTCTGGTCAGGTTAAACTGGATGTTGTTATGATTATATCAAGAGGAAAGATAGCACCCAATTAAATCTAATGGTTAAGTGACTATATTCAAAGCAGTTTCAGGTGTAACTGGTTAAAGAATAAATTGGATCTGAAGTTTGATAGCTTACTCTAGTAAGATGTTTACTGGTCACCAAGGTGGAAAATACATGTGGAGGCATGGACATGTTGGTAGCATCATGGGAAGGAGCCAAAGGTTAAGGAGCTAAGAGGTTAAAAGGTGAGAACCCATAGGGCAAGTTTGAGGTGACCTCATGGGTGACTAAGTTCCCTAGTACTGATGTTGGCTGAATACAAGTCTCAGAGAAAAGAGAACTCACCCTTTGGGGGAAACAGATTTCATGCTATCTATAAAACAATTGCAACAATAGAGTCTGAAACTGTAAAAGACTTCCAAGTATGGCTTGATTTCTTCATATTTTGTATATTTCCAAGTCTATTCTATTGATGTCTAAGGAAATGATAAATAAACTATTTTAGCAATGATGTATTGTTTCATTATGAAGCATCTAAATATATGTAATCTGATTTAAATCCTTGGAAAAATAATGAGTCTTCGACAGATGTCTTTTCTACAGAAAGAAGGCTTTCGGGTTTAAAGAATGACTTTATTTCTCTTGTTTAAAAATCATAGAGAAGCCTCTATGATGAAGACTCATTTTTTCTGTACACACACTATCATTGAAAAGGGAACAATGTCGCCTATGAAATAACTAAAGCAAATTAAAACTTGAATGAATAATGACAGTAAGGGAAAATTATCCTCTACATTTTCTATCTGTGGGGCCACTGGATCAATGGGCTTTCAATTCAGTCAAATAAACCTCTGATCCAGTTGAACAATCAGTGAGTCTTACTATTTTCAAGTAATTGAGCAGCTTATTTGATTGAAAATGATGGAGGCAATTGTGTGTGTTGGGCCACTGCACTTGATACAGATTAAATGTAAGTGAAAAAAAACAACAACTACAGTTTGAGAAACAACAGTTCTGGAAAAATTGTGTAGTGTTTTATTGATGAATTATTATATTTCTCCATTTTGTTCCAAAAAAATATTTTGGGCAGTTCTGAGTATTCTTAAAATTTGCAGATTCTTGTCTTATATTTGTGCATATTTCAGAGGTTGGGTGCTAAATACTAAATTATTAAAGATGAAAGAAATAGACGGAAAGAAGGAGCAAAAAGTCTAACGTTTCTAATATGTAATGAAGTTACTTTCTCTTGAGGACTCTTTCAATAATTACTCAATAACACCATTAGCAGACAAGGCACATATTTTACTTGCAATTCATTAATAGTCAAGATACTATAACTACAAAAAGTTGCTTAAGAAAATGAAATGTGGTCTGAATGAACCTTTCTTTCTTAAAAAATTTACATCATTCATTTGCCCTTCTAAGAAGTAGTAATTTCAAAGAAATTAGGCCTAATCCCTCCTTCCTAGGAGGGATTTACAGCAGCCAGTGGGGGCTCCCTTAACTAAATCACTCGGGTATCACCCAGCTATAGGCAGGGGGTAGACTGGTGGTCCCCACTCATCTGTGCATGTGACTCCAGGACTGTGATTCTTTTTTTAAAAAAAAAAGATTTTATTTATTTATGCATACAAGCACTGGGGTACAGTGCCAGAGGTGCATGTGTGGGGGGGGTGAGGGTGAGAGGATTCACCACAAAGAGTGGGGAGCAGAACAGGCAGACTGACTGAAATACACTGCTGAGGGGAGCAGCAGACACAGCAGGAGAGGTCTGCCGTGCCATGTGTGTCCCCTCCCCGGCCGGCAGCAGGAATCGAACTGGTGCTGCAGCAGGAATCGAACTGGTGCTGCAGCAGGAATCGAACTGGTGCTGCAGTGGCTGCGGTCTGCTTCATAGTGCGTTGCTTAACCCACTGCGCCACCAGGGAGGCCCAGGACTGTGATTCTTAAGTAAGTGACAGAGGATTGAAGAGACATTTGGAACCAAATCACTGCTGATGCTGCAAGATGTTTCTCCAGTTCCTGCTTCCTACTTCTCTTCATCTTCTCTCCTTGATTCCTGCTGCACAAGTGTTCCAGTTACTATGGCTGCCTCAGAATCCACCCCCAACTTCATGGCTTCAATAATAGCAATAACAACACCTACTTTGCTCAGTCCTGCTGTCAGGGCAGGCCTCAGTGGGACAGCTCAGCAGGGACAGCTTGTTCTCCTCTACTCATTTTTGGAAGGGGAGGCTTAATGGCAAGACTTGAAGGCTTGCTCACATATCTGGCGCCTGGTCAGGGAAGACTGCAACAGCTGGGGACCAGAACAGATGGGGTTCCTTGGGCAACTCTCGAAATCTTTATGTGGTCTACCCAGCATGGTAGCTTCAGGGTGGCCAGACTTCTCTGTGGCAGCTCAGAGAAAGATCCACGCAGAAGCCCTATCTCTTTTTATGACCTACCCTCTGAAGTCATGGGGTGTCACTTCTGCATTCCTATTAAAGGAAGCACTGTAAGATTTACCTTCCATCAGGAGCAAAGATCTTAAGCCCGCTCACCTCTTAGTGGAGTACAGGCAACATCTCCTTGTAAGAACACAGGGATAGAACAAATACTGGTGCAATCATTTTCAGAAAATTTAACCCAGTCCACTCGGCCTTCCAGCGGATGTAATCCTGTTACTTTTCAATAAACTCCCTGTTGCTGATCTTAGCCAGGATCAGAGTCTATTACTTGTAAGTAAGTGAAGAATCCCAATCTAATAGAAAAAGGATCTGTTTTATTAATACCTAGGCAGTTAAATGTCATTTTAGTGTTGGATATTTAATTAATATCACCATCAAGAGGTTGGTACTTCTTCATTTATTAATTATTAGACACACCTGTGTGACTCAGACGTCTTTGCTTCACTGGTGAACAACTCCAACTATTTTCCCAAGCTTTACTTCATGGCTGCAGAGCAGACATGATTATAAGAAAATAGCTGAGGCAGAGAAAGGTTATTTGGTTTATCACAGATGGCAATGGGGAGTGCAATGTTTCCAGAAACAGACCCAGAAGTTTTCATTCCCTCAGCCAGGCTGGAACTATTAAATCACATAGAAATACCAGGAAAGATAAGCTACAGGAATCAGTGATTGCTGGCCTAAACACTCTACTGAGTTCAAAGAGCCCTTAGGGCCTTCTGTTTATTTGGAAAACCAGAAAAAAAGTGGAGAGAGAATGGCAGAATGGAAGCCTAGCTACATATTAGCTTATGATTTTATCTTAACCAGGCTTGTTTGAAGAATTTACATAGGAGGGGCTCATGAGTTTATGTATACATGTGTTTAGAGTACTTTAATTCTCTCTCTTAAAAAGAAATGCTTCAGGGATGTGAATGTATTTTAAATAAATATGTATGTTTCAGTAAGTATAATCAGTCATCAAAATATTGACCCCAAAAGATAAACATACAAGCACATAAATATCAAAAGGCAAGTTAGAAAAATAGCCAATGCTATCATGAATATGTAGAATATGATGAAAGTTACTGAGGTGAAAATGTTAGCATAACTAATGAACTAAGGAGAAAAGCTTGATGTTTCTAGGAATAGTCCTGTTGTCCTGAAACTTGTCAACTTCCCTAAGATTTCAGAAGATTATCAATTTTATAAATCTGTAATTGTATGATTACATGGCTACCTACTCTTACAAAGTTTTTAATAAGGTTATTAATAAGGTCGATGGAGAGAAAAGAGAAGGAAAATAGATTTCTGTGATTCCAGCACCTGAATTTTTCAGGATTTAAATTTTATTTGTTAATGTTCAAATATTGTATTTTCTTCTACTCTCAGTTCCCACCCTCTTCTCACACAAACACAAACACACACACACCCCACTCTGTTTTCACCTCTCTTCCTCTTTGGGTTCTCCTTCAGAGGCCACTCTCTTCATGACAGACATCTGCACGAGCTGTTCTTTGTGACCACCGGCTGTGTTGTGAGAACGGTTTGGTCTTGCTTTTCTTCATCCTGTCAAAGGCCACAGAGTGTCAGAGTCTGGAAACGCAGCCTGAATCAGCATGGACCCTGGAAATCCTCAGCACATCTCAATAAAACCTTGAATGATTTCCATTTGACACAGCATTTCACTTGTGGATGACGCACATCTCAGAACAATCTTACACTGAATAAATAGCACCTTGACTGAAAAGTTTGTTCAAAAAGATGATACAGAGAATTACACCTAAAGCCTCTGTTTTTATTCTCCATCATGAGTAAAGTCACTTCTGAAACCCAAGAAAAACTGTACCGGTTCTATTTAGAAGCACAAATGTCCCAACACCTTTGATGTGAAAACAGCTGTGGCCCCTGCATTTTAAGACATCTTACAGAAAATTCAATATGTATAAAAGTACTGTATAAGTACTGTAAAAATACTGTATAAATATAAATAATGTATAAAAATATGACCATTTTTTCCAAAGAATGATTATTAAGGAACATTGATAAAACAACGCTCTATTGAGTAATTTTGTTTCCATCACTTCACTCTTTTTCTCTGTCCCTGTTTCCTTATTTTATTAGTAACCTGTTGCCAGATTCAGATGTATTAATTTTCTACCCCAAGCTTTTTTGGAGTTATGTTATAGTGTGATATTACTTTTAAAATGTTGCATTTTTACCTCTGTGTAAATGCAGCTCTGCAGAACTAAAAAACATAAATAGCTCTCCCATCTATCATCTGTGTTCCCTTTGCATTAGGTGTAACACTGGCATGAAAATCAGAGCCCCAGCTCCAATTTTTCCAGCTGTCTCTGTGGCTCTGTGATCATTTGGTACAAATTTTCTAGCCTGTTTAAAAAGACAGGCTTCTACCCCTTCTTTGTGCTTAGGCATTTTGCCAACCTGAGTCCTGGATTAATATGAACTGAATCACAGACTTTTCTGACTATAAGTCACATACATGTGTTTAATAGCAGAGAGCAAGAAAGAAAACAGTGAACCAGAGTTACCTTTGTCTAGAGTCTGAGTAGGTTTTGATTACACTCAGTCAAGAACAAAGCAACCTCTGACTTTTCCTCAAACTCAGTGTGTCTGGAATGACTTGTAATGACTTCATGAACTGCAAGTTTTTGGATGACTGGCATGTCTTTTACTTTGTAAGTTTTCTGCTCCTCTGGCAGTTTATGGTTATACCTTCTTGTGTAGTTCTATTTCTGTTACTCATGATTTTTCTGAGTGTTGAAAGTCAGGAGGAATTTTTTAAAAGTCATTTGGCCACCATGGAATGTACTGTTCAATTTGGTGATAATGTGGAGAGAGGCCTTAAGGTCGGTACCAGCACCAAACATGGCAATCCCTAGACTGAGCCAATTCCATACCCTGAGTCTGAATAATTTAGAGGAGACGTGATGTCATTGTCTACTTAGAGATAAATGGAAAGGAGTCTGGGTGTCGACCTTTGGAGTGGTCTTTGTAATAATAGTAATTAAAATGAACATGACCTCATATATTTAAACTTTTTGCATACTTCATGGGTTTTTCTCATTTTTACCCAATATTACTCATAAAAAGCTAGTAGTTCTGTTTCATTATTTTTGAAGCACTGTTTGATGACACTGGTTTAACAGTTTCTCACAGTTCACTGCTTCAGTTTTCATCAAATTATATTTCTAGTTACACTAGACACTTTCATCATCAATTTCCATATGCCTCAAAGACATGTAAAGACCAGTTTGCCAACAGCAAATTCAGATACCAGATAATAGCTGCTGTAGAATACATTTCTTTCTTAGTAAGTCTTTTCTAAAATGAAAATCTTAGAATCCACCAGGCCAACCTTTTGACACTCAAACATATTCATTTATTTCACTAGGTTAGCCTGTGTCTATGGCAGAGTTTGAGGATTACCACAGACTATTTATTGTTGATGTATAAACTTTATGCTAAGATAAACCCTGGCCATATATATTTTCATCTACCTTATACTGCAGCTTGTAGAAAAGAAGCAGTTGTATAATTTGCTAAAGAAATGTTAAGTTTCAAAGAGATCTTAAATTCTCCCTCTCTTAAATTCTCCAACTTCCCCATTATTGCCATCATGTTTTAAACCTCTTGTTAAACAAATGCTACAGGTTAGGGCTCATTCTATATTCTATACATCTCTAAAGTATGCAAATAACTATTGTATCAACAATTGGTAGTAAAGTTTAAATGTCAATTAGTCATCATCACTTCTTCACAAACTATCAGTGTGCTTTTTTTGCTTCTAAATTTAAACAGCATAAATAACCTACAATTGACTGCAGTTAGCAAAAGAAAAAAATACTTAATTTGCTATTTAGAATATTGCTCTTGCCTCATAAAAAGGGAACTAATATAATCAGTGCTAAGCTAACAATAAACTAAATGCAAATCTTTTGATTTTTCAAACATCAGTTCAATCATTGATATGAATATGAATTTCAGAAGTTTTTTTTTTTAAGATTTATTTATTTATGCATACAAAACCTGGGGTACAGACCAGAGGTGTGGGCGGTGAGAGGATCCACCAGAGACAGAGTGGGGAGCAGAACAGGCAGACTGACTGCAATACACTGCTGTAGGGAGCAGTGGGTGAGGCAGGAGAGATCTGCTGTGCCATGTGGGTCCCCTCCCTGGCCGGCAGCAGGGATCGAACTCGTGCTGCAGTGGCTGTGGTTTATTTCATAGGGTGTTGCTTAACCCACTGCGCCACCAGTGAGGCCCAGAAGAGTTTTCTTAATGTATTTTGACACTGACTCTTAAAGAGTGAGTCTTTTAAAATAATAGCTGTGATGATGATAAATGTATAGTATCCTGAAGTGGAATATAGATTGTTGGGTATTAGGAAACTATAGCATGTACAACACTTCTTTTCATGAAAGTTCTAGCCCATGGAGTCATGAATGTTTAATGACATGAAAAGATGCTTACAGTTTTCAATTCAGTTGAAAGAACTGGCTAGATAGTTGGTGAGATTTGAGGGAGAAAGAGAACTTTTACTTCTTTTTTTTTTAAGATTTATTTTTATTTATTTAGCATACAAGAACTGGAGTGTAAGCTAGAGGTGCAGGGCATGAGAAGAGTCACCAGAGACAGAGTGGAGAGTAGGACAGGCAGATCTACTGCAATACACTGCTGAGGGGAGCAGCGGGTGAGACAGGAGAGGTCTGCTGTGCCATGTGGGTCAGCTTCCTGGCTGGGGAGCCAACGCAGGCCAAAGTATCTGACAATAGCTTGATAATGCTGAGACTTTAACCCCTGTGCCACCAGGGAGGCACCCCCTCCCCCCCCCCACATTTTTACTTCGTGATGTACTTCTGTATGTATGAAGACTGTTTGCTAACTTTGTAATAAGTATCTAAAAGTGGACTGTAAAACTGTAAAATCACTTGATATAATCAGGTATTATTCTAAGCGCTTTAAAAATACTGAGTCATTTAAGGATTTAAGGTCCATATAACAACTCTATGAAGTAGGTAATTTTAATATCTTCTTTTTACAAAAGAGACACAGAGAATTTTAGCAACTTATCCAAGATTATACAGGTAGTAAGAGGCAGAAATGGGATTCCAACTCTGCTTTCTTCTCAATTATTACATAATGTACTTAACCATACTCCTAATTGTATTCATTTTTGTAACAAAATGTGGACAGATGTTTCTGAATGATGAAATTTTAGATAATTTTAGTTTTTCCTTTTGCTGGGCTGTATTTTCAAGTTTTATAAAACAATGAATAGAAAAGGGAAAACAGCCTTTTTAATGTTCCTTCTACACTAGCCCCAAATTGGGATTTTGTATGGTACTATGTTTTTTTTAAAAAACTACCAGTAACCTTCCTTTTATTTTATGCATTTAGTAAAACCATATGCCCTAGATCCTGGCTATTCAACTGTTCTCTTGTGTACAGATTTTACTTTGTTTATAGAAGTCACTGTGGGGATTCATGACAACAAAAGAAGAAACTGATGGCACTTTCAAAATGTAAAAATGCCAAGAAAGGGGTAAAGCTAGAAAATACAGTTGCCGTTATAAAAGTTCTAAACTGTTTGTACCTATTTCCATTGCATCTGTTTTTGGCAATCTGAGTGGTTAAACAGGGCCACAGTGACTCAGAGTGTAGAATAAGGAACCCAGTAACTAGGATATTTTCAATGGGTTTGTGAAGACTGATTGTGTCCTGCTGGAATAATCCTGCACTGAAAACAATAACCTTATTTGTAGCCTGTATGATGAAAGCATATCTACTTTGAAGATTTCACTAAAAAAAACAAAGGCAAAAAAATCCAACCCACTTACCAGGAATCCCTTAGAATATTGGTTGGAATATTAATTATAAGTGAACTAGTTCTAGAAACTTCAAAAAAAAAGAGAGAGAGAGAGAAGTACATTTACTTTCTGCTTTTATATTTGCATATAAAATAAAAAGGAGTCAATATGTAGGTCAAAATAGGTGGGGCATTGAATAGGGGATGAAGTTTTACAATTTGTATGTTTGAAAAAAGTTAACCTGTGATAGTTCATGGGTAGATAGGCTTATAGCATAGAATGAAGGAGGCTTGGAAATATAGGCAGGCTGACATGTGAGTGGAATGAAGGGTTTAAGAAGGAAGTTGAGTAAGTTTGATTCTCAGTCTCTCTGGCAAGGTACTACTATGCCTTCCGCCAGTATTTAAAGATTCTGTAATCTTTGTTTTCATTATGCAAAATGTATTCCAATCTCTTGAATCCACCCATGCCTCTTCATATCTCATTTCCACACTGCCCTGGTGAAGGCTACACTCACCTCCAATCCAATGACCCAGTAGTTTCCTAACCACCTCCCTGTGTTCACTCTAGCCCCTTAAAATCCATTCTCCACGCTGGGGAAAGAGTGACCTTTTCAAAACACAAATCTAATCATGTTAGCCTTTCTACTTAAGATCCTTAAACAGCTTCCAGTTGCCCTCAGGATAAAGTCAAACATCTTGAACAGGGCCTTAGCTATGACCTTCAAATGTCTTTAATGTGGCTGGTCAGTTCTAGCCTCTGCCCATGGTTCTGAGCTAGACTTCTGCCATGTGTTCCATGCACTTTCTCACCTAGCATCCTGCACCCTGCTTCTCTTTTTTCTGGAATGTCTTTGAATTCCTTTTCTCCATCAGGGAAGTCTTCACACAATCTGAGGAGAAAAGTTCTCCCCAGGTTATGTTTTCTTTGTACTGGCTGCCTTTCCTTTTCATAGACAGAATTTTTATTTCTTTCTGTGATTATTTAATGACAGTCTCTTCCCGGGCCCAGGAGAATAGTTACTTCATAATGTAGAGGAAACTTGTGTGCGTGTTTCATTAGGCTGTACCCATGGTATAAGTACTTTGCTGGTGCAGATCAGAGCTTAAAAATTACTTGTTGAAAAATCAGACTACTATACAAAGAATACTGAGAGGTGTTTCAATTCTGTTAGTCTCCCCAAATCAACTTTTAAAAATTCTACTCATTCATTCATTTTTGCTAAGAGAACTTACATTATATATTGCTAACTCAAAATATTGATATGTTTTATGCTAGTGTAGGATCAGTCTTCCTGAAAGGATAAGATAGATTTTTCCCAATAGATCCAAAGTAGGCTTTTCTTTGCGTTGGTGTAAGAATTTGGGTCAGTCAAGACTCTGTGAGGCTCAGAAGTTCTGTTGCCATTATTTAAAGAATGCAGGTTGGGTTGAGAGTGTAATAGGGCAACCCTAATATAAAATGGGTTTCCCTCACTGGGTTCTTACCTGCCCACTCAGAAGACTTTTATAATAAGTCCCAACTTCAAGTACACGTGACAAAAGTTATTAACGGGTTTTATTTTACGAAAGAAGGGGAATAAAATAGTAATAATACCAAGGGAAAGAGAGGGATACAAATCCGTAAATATTCTACCAGATCTTTTAAGCAATGGCACGCTGAGAGCTGGCGTCGAGTGAGATGGCTCCAAAGGAAGAGAGAGCCCAAGACTCACCTCTCTGGTTTTATAGCCAGCCTGGCTGCTTAACTCCACCCTCAGGTCCCAGTGATCTACTCTTTGATAATCATCTTATCGGATTTGTGGTTCTGGAACACTGGTGGTCTGGAGTGGGGGTTGGAGTCCACACACCTATCTGTGTAATCCATTCAGGACTACCTTTCCCCCTAGCCCAGGGCCCTGAAGGTTAGGAGAAGCTTATGTTCTGGCAAGTCCTTCTCAGGACTCTGATTAAAGAAACTATCATTGTTTACTCTTTATAACCTAAAAGAATGTAGTTGGGGGAAGGGAGGTCTCATCCAGTTCTAGGTTTATCAGTAAACATATTCTTTCTAAAAATCTCATCTTTACTCTTGCAGTAAGGATGAATTTACCCCCTTCTTTTTTTATCTGCTAATATTATTTTTCATTTACATATATTCTACATCATTCTTCATTTTTGTACAATGTTTATTTTCTCCTCTCAGGTGTTCTCCCCATAGAATTCCTACCACCAGTTCAACCCCCCCCACCCCCACACCATGGCTATAGTCCTTTGTGCTCTTCCCTCCTCTGTTTTGATTCCTCTCCTTCCCCCTCCCCTACAGAATGTCTCTGATTATATTTGTCTATTACTTTGTTTTGTTTTGTTGTTATTATTTTTCCCCCTGGTCCCTTACTTGGTTCCCCTATATTTCTCCTATAAATGAAGCCATCTGATATTTTTCTTTTTCCTACCAACTTATTTCATTGCGCATTATCCCTTCGAGCTCCATCCATGTTGCTGCAAATGGCATGAGTTCCATTGTGTATATATACCACATCTTCTTGATCCAGTCATCTGTTTTAGGTATTTGGGTTGTTTCCATGTTTTACCTATTATAAACAGTGCAGAAACAAACATATGGGTGCAGGTATCCTCTTTTGAATTAAAATTTTGGTGTCCTTTGTGTAGTTTCCTAGGAGTGGAATTGCTGGGTCATATGGTAGCTCCATTTTCAGTAGATAGAGGAACCTCCACATAGCTTTCCATAGTGGTTGGGCCAGTTTGCATTCCCACCAGCAGTGTAGAAGAGTACGTTTTTTTCTCCACATCCTTGCCAACATTTGTTGTTGCTAGTTTCTTAAATATGTGCCATTCTCACTGTGAAGTCAGCCTCTTCTTATCTGTCATGTGACGTCTCTTCCTTGCTGTCATTGATACCCCAGGTCCTAAACCCAAGATAAATATTCCTGGTCTAGTCTGTTTTCCTTTAGAATTTACAACTGTTTGAAGTCTCCATATATATGTTATTAAATTCATTGTTTTTCCTTTGCTAACCCATTTGCTGCTGTTCTGATTAGTCATCCAGCCTGAAAGAACTCAACATAGTAAATGGTGATTTATTTTGTACCTCACACTAGCATATCAAATTGAATTTTTAAATTTGAATATCCCCAAATACATTTTCTTTCATCAGGTGATTATAGGTTTTCCACATTACCCATCTTTCAAAAGACATCGTGACTTTTACTTCAGTGAGACTATTCTCTTCCACCATAACCAACCTACCTCAAGCACCACTACATTCTATCACTTTTTAAAAATTAGAATCAAAATATGGGGAGGGACTCAGAAAGCATTCTTTGATAAAAGATCATAAAAATTCTGTTATGAAGGAAAATATATTCATACATGCTCAGTACCTTGCTTAGATAAAAATTATTAAAATTATGAAAGTTATTGCACATATAATATTTGTCTGATTGCTGATACAAATAGTAAGTGTGGTAAGAATTAGCAAGTGTTTTTGCAAAATTTTTAAATGTCCAGAGCCTCCATGATTGTTATTTAAGCTGCTGTTGCATCAAATTTAGCCATTCTATAATAATACCCATAAAATTTATTTTAGGAAATAAAATTTTATCAGTTCTCATGTTTCTTGAATCTTTTTGAGTCACAGTTTTGTTGGTTAACCAAAAGGAAATTTTTGATACAAAGGGCAAAATTTACTATTTATGTATTTACTGTGAGTACTTACAAAAGGACCCACTAAAGAATGTTTTATTATATAAGTCCCTTTTGCAAGTATATCTTGGTACATTATCTCTAAGTTTTAAGGTACTAACTTAATGGAGGAATTGTTTTTGGCTTCCAATTGCATATTTTAAAGGCTGTCTTTACATGGACATGCTATATAATATTCTTTAGTTTTTCTATGAGAAAATCAGTTTCTCAAATAGACTTCTGTATTATTTTGTGTTTCTAAACATATTAGCAAATCCCTAAAAAGGCAGTTATAGGAACTCCATGGAAAGTCCTTAACTCTAATGCTTCAGGTATCAAGTCTCCACTTCCCTTCCTGTACACCTGATGGGGATTTCCTTCTTGTGCCATTACCCCTTTCACTCATGCATCCCTATTCATTTTCTAATGTATTAAACCACCTAGTCATTTAACAAATGTTTTCAAGTGTCTACTATGTGCATAAGAATGAAGGGCACAGAGGAATAGAAGTCATATTTCTTAAACTTGAGGTGGCTACAGTGAAACCATTTGAAACAAGTCCAAAACAAATGTAGACTGTAGGAATTAAGAATAAAATAAAGGTATTTGTTGGCTCAGATTTTTTTCTAGTTGCATCATAGTGCTAGTTCTATTACCCAGCTCTGATTTCTGATAATAAATTTCTTATGCTTTGCTGGAAAATGATAACTATGCAGACAGTTTAAAGAAAACAAGACATAAAATACTTGCTGTTTCTTGTGTATGTTTGGTGTGTATAATTTCAGTGATGCGTAAGACTTTCAATGGATTTCTTTTCTGAAGAAGAACCACAGGATTAAGCCAACTTTCAAGTTATACATGTGTCCCTAAAGTATTAGAAAACCTGTTTTCATAGGAAGAATGAAAACCAACTCCAAATAAAGTATTGAGCTTTCAAGGCAAGTAGCATTCACTTTCCAAGCTTCCACCCAAAGTTCTCCCACGCTCCCCTCTCTCATTTTCTTCCCTAAATGCATTCTGAAAAGGTATTTTATACGATATTGCAGCAGGCTATCAGGAAGCATATTTGCCAGTTCCTCAGAGGAAATCACTGGAGAAGGGACCAGATTTACATTCCATTAAACGAAAAAATTTGTAATATGTGCATAGACACAATCATTAACTTAACATTTGATTGCTATCTTTCTTTTGTTTTTTCATTATAAGTAATAAAAATTGAATTTAACAACAACAAAAAATGAAGCTTATAGACTCACTTATTTAACAAACAACAACAAAAAAACATCCAATCTATGGCATTTAACACTGGGTATATGAGGCTAGAGTTTAAAACTGATGTGAGGGAACAGACACAGTTCACATCCAATCATTTTAAAACAAGCTTTTAGTGTAGGTTGCTCTGTAAGTAGAGAATAGGATTTAACAAAATGGAATATGACCAAATTCATGGAATGAGAATTGTTCCTGATTTATTATTCAAATTCATTTATATTTCTCTAGCTTCTTTATTTTGGTAGCTTAATGGAAATAAAAATTCATAACCTTAATATAGCTTGGTCATTGCTTCTCTGGGTGGATAATTGATCATCAGCAGGGACTGATCAATTATCAGTGGGGGAGGCAGGGATCGCCCCTGTACTACAAGTTATCATTTTAACTTTTTTTTTTTGCCTCACTTTTTCCCCACTCAATACAAAGATAGACACCTTTTCATCAACTTTGAAGAGGATCACTCAATTTTTTTATAGCATTAAATATCCTATAAAATGTGCCACTAAAATAGAACACATTATTATTTATTGTCTGTGTACATATTTAGATCTAGAATCAGGTACAAACTAGTTTGGCTGCTTTGACTGATTACCATTAAGTTTTTTGTTTTTAAAGGAAGAAAACCACAGAAATTATTTGGCTGGAGATGACTGATTTTATTTTGTTTGTTGGAACTGATTAAATCAGTCCAAATCACTCTAAAATTTCAAACCATTTAGATATTGCTAACTTATAGAATAAGTGAAAAAAAAACCCTAAATATTTCTTTAAAAATATGGTTTTAGTTGGTGTTCTTTATTGGGCTGAAGGCAAAAACCCAAATCCCAAATATAAAGCTTCTCCATCCCCTCCAACTTCATCTTTGGCATTCTCTGACATCAACATCATGGTGATTCTGCTGACATGGAGAGTCACTGTCTTCTGTCCCCAGGCATTTGACAAGTACCAGCACACTGGGCATACTGTACAACAAATAAATACATTAACAAGACCACTCCCCCCTTCATTTCGGCCCAGGCACAAGAGACAGTTACTTAAAATTCAAGGGCCAGGAAAGTCCATTGTAAAAGGGAAATATTTTCAAGTGAGTTCCGTTTGATCTTTTTTTTAATAGGGGCTCCAACTAGCTTCTCTGCCTTCCTCCCCAGACCCTGGAAACCAATTAGTCTCAGCACAGAGGCCACAGAGCAGGTCGAAATGGCTCCTTTTTGTTTTTAGGGGATATAATGTCAGCCAGGAGGCTAGTCGTCACATAGTATACTTAGCAGGCTTCTCTCTCACACACACATACATTAGATTTCCCTTTGGAGAATGCCTAGATCTTTGAGCTGACTCCTGGAAAGGAATTAGACCTGGTTGTTGTCCAAATCCTTCAGCTCTGACAATGGCATAACATCACAGGGCCACTTCATTTCTCACAGACAGCCCCGACAACCAAGTTTTCAAAAAACCTTCTCTTCCTTGTCTTCTGTCTCCTAGCATTTCAGCAGCTTCTCCTTTCCTTATGCTGTGTGCATAAAAATTCTCAAAACCTTTTCTTCCATTATCCAGAACTGAACCAACTTTGATTTCGAAATGTTTTTGAAGTGCTGATCTTTGGGGCAAATGTGTCCCAAAGACAAAATGGAAAGAAACAATTAGAGTCTCTGCCTCTTCTCATCTCCCTATCCTGAATCTGCATTACTACATGGAGGTGTAAAAATTATCAGCTGGGTTTGCCTTTCCAGTCGGTCTTAGGAACAACATTGCAGAAAGGAGTGTGTGTGCGTGTGTGTGTGTAAGGCTTGGTAAAGAGGAGCTTCGCTCTCCCCCAGGAAAGCCTCAGCTTAGCAGATGGGAGGGGACCTAGGGTCGCCGTCCTCGGTCTGAGTGCAGTGCCCGAGCCTTTCCCCTTGCCCCTGCAGCAAGCTCTGCGTCCTGGAGTGCTGCCAGGACTCAAGACAGCGCCTGGCAGGTCGGTGGGTGGAGGGCCTCGGTGTTCTCTTGGCAGAAGACGCCCATTTGGAGGGAAAACTCCCTTTATTTTCTTGGGGCTCCGGAGCACCCCCCTGCCTCCACTCTTGCCCCTTATCATTTTTACGCTGATCACACTCCTGATGATGAACTTGCAGCTCAGCTTCCTGCCTCTTGCTTGACCTGGGCGCACCAGCAGGCTGCCGGCCTCGCCCTCCCTCTCGCTTCCTCTCGCAACCCCGGGGCCTTGGGGCGCCGGTGGGGCCTTGAGCGGACCCGGACTGCAGGAGGGGCGCGCAGGGGCGCGGGGTCCCACCGGGGAGCGCGCACGGAGCGGCGCCTCGGCCGCCCTGTTTCCTGGAGCTTGTGCTCCTTTGACCCCAGTGGCAGTCCCTGTCACTGCACCGCTCGCGCTCCCTCCGGCTCGCCGCGCCCTCGCTCCCTCTCCTCGCCCCCTCGCTCGCTCTCTCCCCAGATCGAGGCTGCTCCCGTCCTTTCTCCCCCCGCATCGCTCTCGCGCCGCGCCCCCGAGTCCCCCGCCCCAACCCGCGGTGGGACCTCCGGGGTCGAAGGTTCTGGCCCGCCGGCGCCCCTCGCCGCCCCCGCACGCCCCCTGCGCGCCTCCCGCCACCTCCCGCCGCTCCGCGATGGATCGCCAGCTAGCCCGGCGCTGAAGGCATCCCCGGGACCCGGAGCGCAGCCCGGGAAAGGTAATCCGCCCCGGGAAGGGAGGCGGAGGGCGGGGGAGGGGGAGGAGGCGGCCGGGCGCCCGGTGCCTAGCGCGAGAGGAAGGGAAAAAAATGCACACACAAAGCGGAGCCCGGGTGAGAGGTGCCTTGTCAGAGGCGCGTGCGAGGGGCTCGGAGGCTGTGGACGTCGGCTGCCTGCTGCCCCTGACATTCGCACGAGCGGGCGCTTCCCGGGCAATTCGGAACCCATGGAGGGCATATTTGCAACCTCCAAGAGAAAGCGAATTCTTTTTGGGAGCTGTCTTCCTCCCACTCCCCATCTTACCCCTCTTTTCCTCTCTCCTCCCCTCCCCCCCCAGCCCTCGGCCCCCGACCTCTCGGGGTCCTCACCTCCCCACCCCCTCCTCCGCCGGGATTTCTTCGGTGGGGAGGAGGGGGTGTCGGGGAGCGGTAGTGGCGAAAGCGACGGGGATGGGGGTGGGGACGAGGGCTCCGCGAGCTGTTTACTAGAAAGTCCTGGGGTTATGTGTTCGAGCCTCCCCGGCCTAGGCCCGGGTGCATTGTGTTGGCGCGAGCCCCCGTGCCCGCGGCGGCCCGAGCGAGGTGCGGTGGCCGGGAAGGCGCCGCGCAGCTTTGTGCTCCGGCTGCGCTCGGCGGCCACCCCCGGGACCGCCCGCGCGCGCGCCACTCTCGCGCCGGGCTCTTTCTCACCGTGTCCCCGCGCCCTAACCTCGCTCTGCGCCGCCGCCTCGGGTCTCTGCGGTCGCCTTCCGCGGAGCGAGCCGGCGACCCGCGCTGGAGCCGGGGCTGGGCGGCCGGCGACAAGCCGCAAGGAAAAGTAACCTTTGCCGCCGGATTCCTTCTAGACAGAGGCTTGAGTTTCTTTGCTATTTACGTGGACCCGGGCTCTTTGTAAAGCCGCGAATTCCGGGGTTTTAAGGCCTAAGAGGTGAAGGGGGCATTTTTCTGGAGATGGGGGAGGGAGGGCTAGACTTCACCAGCAATAAAAGAAATTAAGGATGCACTAGTGAGGCAGATTTACATAGCACATTTACCTCCTCAGCGCACCCCAAATTAAGTGCAAATGGGGGTCATGAAAAATGTGTAATTGATTTGAGAGGCTGCAAACAAACACAAACAGATCGGGCAGGGAAAAAACAAACAAACAAAACTTTAAGTGAAAGAAAAGATTTCCAAGAGGAGGAAATTCCGTGGTCTCCACACCCCCTTCCAACGCTCTCGGACTCCCTCCCTTCCTCTCTCCGCGGCTCCAGCGAAGCCGCCCGGCAGCTCTGGGGCAGAGTGCGGGGAGGTGGCGGCCGCAGCTCCGGGCACGGGCTCCGCTCTGAGGGTTCGGGGATGCCAGCCCGGGGAGGCTGACGTCGGGGGCGTGGGGCTGTGATGCTCCAGCGAGGATGGCGCGGTGTCAGAGCCATTGGCCGCCGGTGGTCATCAATCAATTCAGGGCTGGGGGAGAGGCAGAGAAAGAAAGACAGGCGCCCAGCGGAGCCGGGGGCCGCGAGCGCCAACGCCAGCAGCGCCAGCAGCAGCGGCAGCGGCCGAGGCGACGGCGGTGGCAACGGGGGACTGAGCGAGTAAGGCGAGCTGGTGCTCCAGGAAGGAAGGGGGAGCTGTGGCCCGGACGAGTCGGGGCCGCGAGCTTGGAAGGCAGGGCGAGTGTGCGCGTGTGCGCGTGTGCGCGTGTGTGTGCGTGTGTGTGTGTGTGTGGTGGCGGTGGTGGTGGTGGTAGTAGTAGTAGTAGTAGTAGCCGAGCCACCCTCCCAACTGCTCAGCCTAGATTTATAACAAACAAACCAATCCAAAGTAGAGAATTCCGCGCCCCCCGCCCCACCATATATAGACTCTACTCCTTGCCAAAGGCGCGGGAGAAAAGTCCTGCCCTTCCTCTTTGAAAGAATGTGCCAGTCCGGTGTCCGCAGTGCTGGAGACAAGTTCAGGTGTAAGTGCAGCGGAGGGAGGGCAGAGGCACGTGGAACTTTGTGTCTCGCTCTTAAAACCCTGACGGGTCTGCGGCCTCGAAGTCGTGCGGGCATGACCCGGTGATGCAGGGGTGAGGAACTGGAGGTGGGCTTAGGCGTGAGTCGAGAAAACGCTGGATTTTTTTCGGCGCAGGGACGAGAGAGCAAATTTTGGGGGAGTTGGAGCAACGCGTTCCAAAGTCTGGCTAGGTTGTCGGGCGATCTGAGGGCAAGCGATTAAAATGAACACGCTCGTTTACAGAGGAAATCGCGGGCTTCTTTCTCATAGGCTATGCGGTGCGGTGCCTGGGTAGAAAGGTCAGGAGTTGTCGCTTTGAAACTTTTTGTAAATTGGACTTCTGGTGTCTAGGAGGTGGAGACGGTTATTTAATCCTTCAGTTTTTAATCCTTTCATTGCCAGCTGAGTTTAAAATGTTTTCCAAGTTGGATTCCTGGAAAAGAACAACGCTCGTCGCACAGCGTAAGGAATAGAAGTGATTGCTGTCTAGGAAATGCAAAATGTGAACACATGATTTTTTTTTTTTTAAGAGAAAAACTAGCAGCAGCATGAATGGTTGGCAATGTCAGATCCTTTTAGATTTTTCTTCTGGGATTCCTGGCGTATAGTACTAGGTTCCTTTCTTTTGTGGAGCAAATGTGTTGAAGTATAAAGGGAAAATTAAAAAATAGGAGTCTGTTAAAATATTTTATATGAAAAGTAATTGTACGCGTGATGAGGGTGAGGCGCTGGCACAGCTGATCGTTTGGCAGGTTTTACTGCCTAAATCCAGGAACAAGGTGATGCAGCTTCTTGACAGTTTTAGCCACTAAGTGTATCATTCTGTCTCCTTTCAAGCTTTCTCCAAATTTCGCAGCTCCAGGAGGGAAATATTGTCCCCTGTTTCTGAGAGTATTGCCCTGTGTTTGTCTGTAATAGTCTCAGGATATGTTCATTTTGAGATGTGAGTGGGAGTGAACATAATGTTTTTTTAAAAATCAGCCTTTTCTTGACATGTCTGTAAAGGTTTCTACAAAAGTTTTGAAGCTCTCTGCCTCAGTCTGACATTTTCTTCAAAGGACTCCAGATTAAAGAAGATTAGACACTGCAGGTGCACTGTTTCGATAAAACATTTGAAAGAGAACATGGTAAAGATGAATTCAAATGAGGTGCCAGCCACCCATTTGTCCTTCAGAGTTACAGGGGCCTGTGCCTGCTGATGAAACGATGTTCTGTTTGTCTTGCTGGGGCAGAGGTGTGAACAGGCTCCGATGTCCACTTAATAGAAAGGCAATTGTACCTTGACTTCAGGATACTGTGGACCTTTTAAGAGTGTGACATGATCACCTTCTAAAATCCTCTGTTTTCTGGGCTTCAAATAGGAGGAACTAATGCTAACTACTGTAAGTCTTTGCATAGGTATTTGCATATTAAGTATGCATGTTTTATTTTTAGACCTTCTCACTTAGTTTAATGAGCAAGTTAACTCCAGAAACATTTAACCAGTTTCTGGCAGAGGGGACAGAGATTGTGACTGAGAGGTCACAATGGTCTAGACATGAATTTTGTTTCCTTTGATTCTTAATGTTCTGTATTTCACACAATAGACATTGATGGCAGGAGCATAAGAATTGCCATGTAATTTTTACTCCACTGTCTAATTTATGCAAACACTAAGTTCTTGCAGTCTGAAAATGTGTATTTTTTCCCCTCTGTGCTTTGATGGCTAACATTCTTTTTAATGACAGTCATTTCTATAACAGGAAGATGTTTTCATTTGTATTTACTTTTCAGCGCAGCGCAATTATGCAGTTTTGCGCTTCAGTAGTGTCTCGGTACTTTGTGTCTCAAAAGAGAATTACAGTACTTAGAACAGGACTGCAATTTGAAGCAGGTGTTGTGTTTTACTGTTATGCAAAATAACAGTAAAATATAATTGTGGGGGAAATTAAGGAAACAGCTGCAAACTTGGTATGAAAACTGCTACATTATGATTTGTAAGCAGTTCTTAGCGATATCTTACATCAGAGGAGCAAGATTTTAATTTAGTTAATCCTACCGTCCTGGTTGTCTATCAACTGGTGCTAAAAGGACTCCTACTTTCCATGAAGTTAGGGATAAGAAAGAGAACCCAAGTGACACTTTGTTTAGAATGCCAGAGCACCAGGGATTCCTCGCCTGGCAGTGCTGTTGTGCATGGGGAGCTCAGGCAAGGTGGGTATTATTGCGCTCGCTTGCTAATATGAAGAAGGCAATGATTTGAGTAGAACACTGTGGAATTTCTTAGCCTAGCTAGCATATGGAGGCGTACACAAGCCCCGGGTTGTAAAATAATAAAATAAATGGCCTATGGCAGGCCATCTGCCTTTTGCTCGATATTTAAGGTGTTTCATGCCAGATTTAAATCTAATCTTATTATTCTAAATATTTTTATTTGAGATAACAGCTAAGATTCCCAGAGCTTAATGGTGCACATGACAAGTGTATTCTGAGGTGAACACTTAAAGTAAGATGGTGGGTTACCCAAGGAGTGTGCTACCCACTTCTCTACCACTGCGTTGATGAATTGCAACAGCTTTGTTGCATGGGTTTGCTTTCCTCAGTCTTTGTGCATCTGTTATGAAAATAACATCATCATTTCTGAATCCAGTGCAGTAAATAATATACTGACATCTATAAAAAGAATCAGAACTAACGGAGAATTAAAAAAAAAATGGATGAAACCAACTACTGATAACTGCAGCATCAAAAAAGAATGAAGTGGCAGATGAAATAGCTGCGTTGCTTTTTCTACCCCACCTGGGCTCAAAGAGGGGAAGTAATAATGATCTAAAGTGGTGGTGCAAGCCTGGATGTTTTTGACTTTTCCCGGAATGACTGGAGTGTTTAAAGAAATTAGGCTGCATTTAGCAAGATGGATTTGCCTTGCCATAGAGTTCTTGTCCTGCATGGAATACATATCTATCTATCCATCCATCCATCCATGAGTGAAGCACTGAGTAACTATGGACTCACCTGCTTGTAAAAGCAAAAAAATATATATATATCATGTGTGTACATGGTGGTCACACTCAGATATCTGTTCTGAGCATGGCATTTAAAATTTACGTTTTCATTGTGTTATATGACTGTGTTAAGCATTGAGACTTCAAATTATTATATCACACCAACTTTGTACAGACCAAACATTCCAATTAGCAGGGAAGGTTTGGGGGATTCTCCAATTTGAGTAAAAACCATTTATAGCTAGACACCATGGCAACTGTGGATATGCCCTTCCATAATTCATGTTAAGTGCAATAATTATAATTAAAGAAAAAAAAATCTTGGTTTGAACAACGTTGAGATGATTTGCTAGCAGCCAGTGGTGTCATGTGGTGTGTGATGTCCAGTGTGAAATGCTTGCAGGATGGATTCAGGGTGGTATCTTTGAGGCAACGACACGTTAAGATTTCTCCTGAACCAATATGTCTGGCCATTCCATTTGATGTCTTCTAGAATGTCTTCTTACCTTGTTTTCATTTTATAATTTTTTTTTCCAGAAACGCCTGGAGGTATTGATGAGTAGATCCTTGAGTTCAGAGGTTGGCTGAACACACCATGCCTGCTTCTATCATTCACTCCGGAAAGTTGTGAATTGCTCATGCCTATAAGGAGGAAGGATGGCACATGGGATTCCATCTCAAGGCAAAGTTACTATAACGGTGGATGAGTATAGCTCAAATCCCACCCAGGCATTCACGCACTACAACATCAACCAGAGCAGATTCCAGCCGCCACATGTTCACATGTAAGTATGGCTCGTAAGTTTGACAGAGCTAACAATCAGGAAATTATAATAAAAGGAGAAAGTCACTAATGTCTTATGTCAGGGAGAATAAAAGGTACATGATTTGGAAAACATGTATTTGTGGATCCAAATACAGCTCGGAGGGCTCCTGTATGTCTGGGTAACATTTCCATTTTCCAAACTTTCAACCATACTTGACATGTGATTTTCACAGCCTCTGAGAGGAGGTAGTAGGTCACTCACGTTTTTGTGAATGGCAACAGAGAAGTTAAGGTACTTGTCGATTGTCGCACAGTAAATTTGCATAGAACTTCCTGACCCCTGTCGGATTTATTATAGTTTTGCTTGCTTCCACGATGAAAAATTGCTTTAAAATTTCTATAGTTTCCTCCACATATACACATGTCACTCCAGCACCCTTTTACATTCAGCTGGGAAATAGGCCTAATTGAAACTGATTGTCAGGCCCTGCTAAATCCATTGTCTTCCTGTGGCTAGTGGAACATGTGCTGCATGCTACAGGATTCAAACAATGTGGGGAGCAAAGGATTGAGGGGGAATGGAACAGTTGGTTCCAGGAATTGTACTTTTCTCTCACTCCCTAATACTATTTAAGTCCTATTGCAACTTAAAGAACAAAAAAGTGTGGGAGAAATCCAGTAGCAACGATTTTGCAGCACCTGGATACACACCATCTTTTTTCTGCTTCTCTGCCACAGGATGTTCTGGGCTTTCAGCAGAAGGGGGCAAAAGGTCAGCATCTCCCTTGTTTATTCAAGGCTGGTGTTCATTCTCTATTAGACCCTTCCAATGTCTAACCTGAGTCTTTCATAGTAGGACTAAACCTCTTTGAAAACTATTGTATAGTCAAGAGAGAATGGAGGTTAGGGCTCAGTTGACTGTTTTTGCCATTCCTGGTGGAACTGAACCCGGGGCATTTGTAAGTCACAAGCTCCTTTTTTAGTAATTGTTTTATTTGGGCATTTAAAAATTAGGATGACCTCTCTACACTCCGGCAAAACACATACACATACACACACACTCACGCACACGCACATGCACACACACAGACCCTCAAATTTAGAAACATTAACCAAACAAAAAAAAAAATCTTTCTATTGACTGCTTGGGTATTAGTGTAAATACCAGGATGTTACTTTACAAGGATGTTCTGTAGAATCCCTCAGTTACCTCTGATGGGACTTCGACACAGTGGCAACAGATAAACATCTGTACTGGTTAGTGGGGAAAAAAGAAAGAAGGAAAAGAGAAAGAACTTTTTTTGCAAATGGTTATTGCTAGGTTATTTCTCAGAATTTCAAAATTTCTTTAAATCAGAATATGTTTACAATTATGAAGCATTGCTAGGGCGATTTTAAGGAAAAATTTTTTATGGCACTATGATTTTTCTTTGTTAATATGTCTTCTGAAAAATAACTGTTCATTTCACATTCTCCTTTTAGTCTTCTGTTTCTGTTGATTTCTTTCTCATAAACTCTATCGTAGAATTTGTGCAAATGGACAGAGGACACCTTTAGCTTTGTTTTGTGAAAACGATATTTTGTACTAGCAAAGAACTCTGTGGGTTCTCTTTCTATTCAGGCAAAATTAAGTATGTTTTGCCTCTGATTTCTTGGAAAATGACTGATGGGGAATCTTGTCCTGGTCTTCACTTATTTGTGGCCATCAAATCCCACTGATAAACTGTGCATGCACAGAGAGATTTTTAAAATCACAAAACCTTAGAACTGGCCTGCTGACACCTTGCCATGAAAAATCTCAAAGATCAAATTAGACCCTCTTTTGACAAAAAAACAAAAACAGAAACAAACAAACTTGAAAAGCAGAGTTTGCTGTGGCAGCCTCAATAGCTGGATAGCCCTTTTTCCAGACTTCATGCCTCGAAATTCTTCCTCTCTCTAGGTCCAGCTTGCCTTTCCCCCTTGTCACCCCACCTGCATCTTTGCTCCGGCTGCACAGATTGGCTCACTGTCACTGAGCAGGCTGTGGGCCTTCCCACAGTGGCATTGCCTCCACCATGTCTCAGAGCTGTTCTGCTCTGCTCATCAGCTGCCTCAGAGCCACTTTGGGCCACTCCATGTACAGGAAGGTCTGTCTGTCCCAATGCAAGTGGACTGTGTCCTGCCCTCCAACGTGATGTTCCTGGTCACTGGGCATTTAATTCAGACCATAGCACATCCGTATCATTTTTCTCTCTCTACCCCCCTCCTCTCTCTCTAGCCCCCTCCTCTCTCTCCCTCACTATTATAAATACCTATAGCATATAAATATATGTAGATAGATAGGACTATATCTATATCCATATATCTCTGTATCTCTGTCACCTGCCTTATCCTCTCAGTAACATGCATTGCTTGAAGGCAGGGATTGTGCTTCTGAGCAGGCAACAGTTGCTCAGAAATATTGCTGAATTGATCCATTGATCTATTAACTTTGATTATGCTTTGAGATGAGAAATTGTGATTGGAACGTGGAGATTTTCACTGTATTGTTTCTCCTGTCCCTGCATTTCGTGTCGGTGTGAAGGGTTGTGTTGTCTAGATGCTGGCTCACCTTTATTTTGACCTTATTCTCCAAACTTGGTGCCTAGCGCAGTGGCTGGCCCATATGAGGTGTTCAGATATCTTGGTTAAATGCTGTCATGTTCTATTTCTGTTATACTGGAAAAACAACAGAGATTGCCCTTAATCTAAATAGAAACTTAAACTAACTGGAAAATATCTATAAACTATTTAATCTATTTGGTCTAAAGTTCCTTCAGTTTTTCTGAAATGTCCAATGGCATGACAGAGCTTTGTGCTTCTCCCCAAAGATATTACCTTTTCCACTTGAATTGGTGCTCATTTCTCTTGCATAAGTTTCTTAAAATATTTTTGTTCTTTTTTTCACTTCTACCTGAGGTCTGAAGACCCATGAGGGATCACTGGGATTAGACTTGCAATTCTGGTCCCTTAAGTGATCTGTTATTCTCTTTCATTCAACTGGAGGTTTCTCTCCACAGGTAAGAAATAGCTCACTTCTTATCCAGTTGAGGAAGCGTCACCTCAGCTTTGTGACCCACCTTTGGCACTTTACTTCCCTTCTCTGTGCTTCAGCTACTCACCTGTAGGCATCAGCACAAAATGATAGTTAAGGATCTAAAATTTTAGCTTTGAAATACCGAGGCTAAGATTGCAGTTAACGCAGTGTTTACTTGGAAAGTGTGGCTGTTAAGGAAGACAGACACGTGCAACCTGGTCCCCATCTTCATGAAGTTAGTCACTGCTTCTATTACAGGGCAGGGAGAGGCGCACCCCAGAACCCCCAAACCTGCTCTCTCTCTAAATGGGTTCTGCCATCCGCCACATCAAGACAAACGTATAAGACCTTTAATACAATTAGGGAGCAATACAGAAAAGACAAAGAATCTAGTTACTAAGTTAAGCATCCAAAGTTACCCATCTCCTTGAGGGTAAAAGTCCAGCCAAATAGGATTGGCCTAAAGCAAGGCCCAAAAGCCTGCCACAAGTCTAAAGGACCTTTCAGTGGAAACCCATAGAAAAGGATCGGAAAAAGTTAGACAAATCTGGGAGGAAAAGAGCAAAATCAAAATTAAGATAAAAGCTGCCATTGTTAACCTTCTCACGGGTCTCTCACCCACATCTGTTACAACCAGCCCAAGACCAAGAAGCAAGCGCAGTTTCTTCACATGTCCCTCTGCTCCACGGACCTCCTCCAGGTCTTCTTGCTGCTCTCCATCCTGCTTCCTTCTTCCTCCTATCTCCTCTCTCCAGCATCTTCTTAACCCTTCTCAGCTCCACTCTACTTAGGGTGGGACTGGAATTCTGGAACTTCACCTTTTCCTGGGGACCACCCTGTTACACTTCCAGAACTGTCTTCTCAACTACCTTTAATAGGTTTGCTCCATAGTCCTGGTGAGGGTTCACCTGTGAGTCCTGATGAGGCCGACGAGCTGCCACCAGGCTTTTTAAGAACCACTTGCTTGTAGCTCTGACTGTGATGTAGGGAAGATTTCTTTTAAAAGAAAGCAATCCTGTGTGACCTTGGGAGAGAAAATTAAAACACAGCTGGAGTTGGCAGGGCAGAATTTAACCCAGAATTTGTGTGCCTCTCTTACCCTTGAATATAATAATAGATATGTTGATTGAAAACCAACAATTAACGGAGCTTCATTTTTCTGCAACTCCTTCATCTTTCCAGAGCCAAATGTTGAGAAAGTGATTTTGTATTTTCAATAATGGTGGGTGGAATTGCTGAAGGTGCCAGTGTAGTTCTGAAAACATCATAAAGATTTTGTATGTTTTTAATTATTTGAGGCCTAATTAAATATTATAAAACCTTTTTTAGTAGGATTTCCAACCATCTCAGTTTTTTCACTGAAATTTCTGTGTTTTGAGAGACCCCCATCCTCAGGCCCATTCTAACTAGAAGGGGTTGCCCTATTGAGGTTCATTCCTCACCTTGTACTTTAAGGGTTGGTTGCTAAGAATCTCAGATCAAATTTTATTCCCAGCTTTTGTCCTTTTGCTTGTCTGCATCTTTAGTTATCAGCACCCTAAAGTCCCACTTAGCTTTTGATCTTCTAATATGTCTGGAGATGCAGATACCATAGTGGTTGACAGCACCAGTGAAATCACATTGTTGGATTAAAAACCTGGGTGCATCACTTACAAACTGTGTACCCCACCATGAAGTAATGTATTAGCTTCTGTGTGTTTTCTTTTCCTATCTGTGGCTCTTGAACAGTGGAAGTAATGCCTAGTTCAGAAAGCTGTGGCAAAAGTAAACATCAGTATTACCCGTGAAGTCCTTGAGGAATATTCGGTACATAGTCTAGGCTCAAAAAATGTTGGTAAAGGCATTAATGATAGTTTTATTGATTAAGTCTTTTTAAAGTCTTTTCAATTTGTTTTGAAAATTAGTGGCATATAAACAAATGGATAGATAAAATCATTGCTAGGTTTTGTCCTGTCTTCCTCTGACAGTAACATTATGGACATACTTTTCTGGGTGGATTTTTTGGCTGTTAGGGTTTGCAGATGTCCTGACTTTTTAGGGCCTGTTAGGATCATCAGCAGCCTAGGAACATCTCACTTACCTTCAGCTACTCTGTGGGAGTGACAGTTCCAGGCAAGTGTGGAATCCCAGGAACTGAGTATTCACAGGTTGTTCTTTGCAAAGTCCCACGGCCTTCCTCCACTTGGACTGAACTCAGACCTTTCCACATCCATTGGTGTCTTAAGCTCCTTGACCTGTGACTATGGTTAAAACAGAAGCATAAATAACCATGATCGAGGGCAAGGGGTACAGGTTGGAGTGGCGGATAAGGATGATATTCCTGTGGAATCTAAGCATATAGTCTTGCAATCAGAGATCTCTATCCAAATGCCAGCCCCTTCCAGTTACTGGCTTAGCTTGGTGACGACAGTTTACTGAAGCTGTCTTCTCATCTGTAAAATGGGTTTAATGACTCCGTTAGGATGGTGATGAGCATCAAATGAAATGACATTTGTGACATATAGTGCTTGAAAGATAGCACTCTATAAATAGATGCTGCGATGGTATTTATGGCTTTGTCTAGTAGCCAGTGAGCATGAGATAAGTGTTAACATCTTTCTTTCTAAACTGCTTAGCTGTAGGAAACTTAACAAGTTCAGCCTGTGTTCTTGTTGCTTTGTTGCCTGTAGCATCTATCCTTGTTGCTTGGGCATTGCTAATCAAAAATGATTTGGTGTTTTCAAGGTATTTAGGTGATCATTCCATGCCACATTCTTACAGGATTTTCTTTATTTATCTGCAGCTGAGGTTTAATTTTCATTAAGTTCAGAAATGTGGTACAAAGTGAATGCTTATTTCAGGTCTGTCCTAGGTATCTTTGTTTAGAGACACAGTTACATAAAAGTATTATAGAAAGGTGCTACTTGGTTTTAAGATCTATAAAAGCATAAATACTAGCATCAGTGGTAATTATTTAGGGACTTTACATTTGCAGATAATTGTAGGGGAGGGAATGTGGGGTCAAGCCCTTTCACTTTTTATTTTATGTACTTTTGCATAATTTGAATACTTTTTACAATGCTACATACCACTTTTATGATAAAATGTTCTTTCAAGAATGATAAAAGTGTAAGTCCTGCTTTGTCTGCATGATTTAAATTAAGCACCCCTCTAATGCACATCTGCTTTATTTGGACTAGCCT
Organism: Galemys pyrenaicus; assembly: GCA_019455555.1. NCBI lineage: Eukaryota > Metazoa > Chordata > Mammalia > Eulipotyphla > Talpidae > Galemys > Galemys pyrenaicus. Next base: position 6,259,028 of record JAGFMF010011862.1, read on the forward strand.
GCTTGGAATGTACCTCTTCTATTTTACTTTGCCATCAAGAAATCGAACAACTGTCCACTGGTTGAATAGAATTCAGCTTGCTCATGCATAGGAAGAGAACAATGCCAAGGATGCCACCTACTTCTTAGTCCTATACCTGAAGGGACTTTTTTTTTTTTAAAGTACTATCTTCAAATTAATTTTTGGAAGCCAGCTGAGTATGTGATATCAGTAAAAAAAAATGGAAGGGGGGAAAAAAAAGCCTGCTGTAGTAGATGACTTGACAGTATTTCAGGGAAAGTGTGTTCTAGCCCTTTCTTGGTCATTAATTAGCTGTGTGATCTTTAGCAAGTTTACCTCTCTGGATTTTGGGTTTCTCAGTGGTGACTGGGCTTGATGACGCTCAGTGTCAACTTTTCCCAGGCAGACAGTCTAGGATTTCTTTTCTTTCTCATATTTTACTTTATTTAAAGTTAAGAACACAGACCCCACATCATTGTTGCTGTTTTGTAGGGAAAGAATATAATAGTGAGACATCTGGGAGTTGGAGTGAGGGAGACGAGAAATGCCCCCCAACTCTCACACCAAGAAAGAGTAATATCAATGAATGAATGTCTGGAGCTCTGTGAAATTGCACTTGACTAACGAGATAGAAATTCATCTTTTGCTACAGAGCTGGCCTGCATTAGCTCTTTCACAAAAAATTCTAAACATTTTTTCTCTTGGTAAGCCACTTTCTTGTCCTCATTACAAATTTATCACTGGCCTGCATATTAGCATGGCCATAATTTTTGTTAATGTTTTCAATCTGAAATTCATCGTGGAGATGCTGAATGGCCCTTTTAGTTTCCACTCATATATAAACATAGGGTATTTTTCTTTTCCTCTCCCATTTCTTTTTAAAATACACTTTTTCCTCTACACTCCCTGAGGGTACTGGTCTTGTGGTCCGTGACAGCTCCACTTTGTTTTAGAGCTGACTTTTTTCCTATCCTGTGAATTTCTTTGTTTGTGTTCGAGCATTAAGAAGGCCATCTAAAATTAGATTTTTTTTTTTTTATTTTGTCCATCTGGATTTGTTCTTAGAATCATCGCTGTATGTTACATAACTGGTAGTATTTTTTTGTTTGTTTGGGTTGACTCTGAAGTTGTACAGAATTTTGACAAAGCCAGTAGACCCTTTGTACCGAGATACACCTAAACTTCAAGTTAGGAAATTACTGCCACATTTATAGAGCGAAAAAGGACTCATAGGCAAAATGTGACCACAGTACCCAGAGACATAGCCTGAAACTGGTAAACCATTAGTTCCCCTCTCCTTACGGACTGAATCAATAGCCTGTTCTAAATATAGTTTGGGTATTTTTTTTAAACTGCTTTTATAGAGATGTTTTGATGAAAATAGACAAAATGGCAAGACCAGTTAAACAGGAAGTAATGTAATGGGGATTTTGTGTTTGAGATTTTTAATTCAATTCTGAGATTTTAGAGCTTACCAAGATGTAAATTTTAAAACGTAAAAGCTAGTGCTGTTGACTCTACCATATCTTGTACGACAAGCTCTAGAGAGTTCTGAACTATTTCCAAAAAGGAGAAAAAGCTCATTGAGTCTCAGAAGATTTACTCAATCAGGTTGTTTTGCTTCCCTTTCGCATTTCCTCCGTTCTGTCCTTCCCATATGCTTTTTTTTTTTTACTTTTAGGTTTTCAGAGCAGGCTGGAAACTAGGTGTTTCAGTAGCTATCCTGGCAAGGTTAGGCTTTATTTCAATTTCAGCACACACAAAATTGCCCCACTTTTGCAGACCACCATGTTCGTCTGTTTTTTTTTTTTTTTCTTTTATGCAAAAAATACACTTGGAGTTTTTGTCTATATAGAAACACTAACTCTGTAGAGGAAACTGTTGGATTTATTGGCCCTTGTAGTATTTAGGTCTGCATATTTTTGTTCTATTTTGCTTTGAAGATTTTTTTCCTTCAGTTTTTTTTGTCCCTGTAGAAGGGTAAAATGTATGAAAATAAAAAAATATATTTTCCAGGCTTTTCATTTTTCCTTTTTTTTTTGCTACAAGTCAAGAATATAACCCCCCCTTTTGTTTCAGTTTTTTTGTGCAGCTTTTTTAGTAAATAGTAAGGCTCTGGTTAGTTTAAAAAGAAACTAATGTCACCATTTAATAAAGCAAATAAGTGAATTTTTAGGACTTGATATTATTGAACTTTGAAAAACCATGCTTGAGATTCCTCTGTTAGCTTTCTTTAGAGATGCCCGGGTACTCCCCACCCCATGCTCAGATCCATTTATTTCTTTGTGAGCAGTCTCCAAAAGAATTTCCAATTCATTCTTGAATTGGAAAATAGGTTTTCTCATCTTGTGGTGGGCTAGTTGGCATTTAATAATGATTAGCTAAGAAAAGTGGCTTGCCTGAGGTATTTGGTTTTAAGTATTTGGAACAAATTTCAAACCATTGTACACATAATTTAAAGTGTTTTTTTGCACAGACTTAAAACTGAAAACATTTAGTCTCCTACCTGATAAGCAACCTCAGCATGTTTCCCTGATTTCCTGAAAGCCTTAGCCTTTTACTATGGGAGAGACCTTTTACCAGCTTCATTTCAGTTCTGAATTTGGAAAATATTCCCCCTTTTGTTTCTTTTTGCTTTACCTTAAAGTCTTCAAAGAGAACCACAGAAGCCTATCAGACCATGTTAGACATTTTTTCAATCACAAATATCATGCCCATTCCTCTTGGTTTCACCTTATATATAATATACTTCACTAAAAAAAGAAAAAAGACAAATTCTTGTTCTGGTCTTGCTTGGGCAGGCAGGGATTGTGATGAGGGGATGCATGTTTTACAAGAAGAGGAAAAATGGGGTTGGGGGGCAGGGAGGTATGTGTAAAGGGGAGAGAAAGGGGGAGTAGGAGTGCCTATTCAGTGGCTCATAACTCTTTCTTGCAATTATGATGTCCCTGGCCTTGGGCTTGACTGTAACACCAGGAGAGTGCCAGCATCCCTAGACATCAGTCAACAGGGGGATAAGACAAATTGCACTTTGCTTTCTGGGGTATGCAGACCATTCCTACATACCAGTGAAGTCAGCATGTGAAAGGATCAGTGGCAACATTGACCTGCCCTGGTCTCTGAAATGGAGCAATTTGTTAGGCCTTTTTAGGTAACTCAAAACTTCAGGTTTGTGTTGCAATATTTAAAAGAAATTGCCTTTGATTAATAGCGAACTAGGAACTGGCTTTTGAGAAATGTAAGAATATCTGAAATTGTGATTTCCCTAAGTTTGCCTTCTGTCAGTCTCTGGGAGGTAACTTACCATGTGTTGTGTTCAGAGTCTGACTTTTGCAGGTTAACTTGTTTTCGACCCTCACATTCTGGACACAGCTGGTAGCACTGCAACATCCTTGACTCAACAAACTCAGAGAAAAGAATGGGGTGGGGGGAACTTTTAGGAAGAATAAACAGACTAGGAAGGGGGTGTTGCTCCTAAAGGATGTTAATTCCTTCTTTTTCCATAATTCATGGCAAAAAAGAATCTAGTGTTCTTCCCAAGTGAAATAGGAAGGCTTCGGGACCCCCATTCGGTACAGGGCCCACTGACACCCTCGAGGTTGCAGAGGAGAAACAATAACCCAGAGGTTGTTGGCTGTGCACCGTGCCCCTTGGTGGCAGAGGGAGCCTCTGTTTTGAGTCTCTCCATTGTGACCCCTCGACCATGTTAATGGCAGGCCACACGCTCCACTGTTTATCTTGGAATTTGATACCATCATTTTGGCAACCAAACTGGGACCTTCACTACTCACATTATTTGTCATTTGTTGTTAATTATCTGTTACCATAAATTCTGCACTTCGAGAGAAAAAGGGAGTGTTCTGAAATATTTCCTCCGACATGTAAGTGGCGCTTCATTTTCTGTGGACAAAAGGTGGGAGGAGAGAAGGAACCCTTTTTGGAACAGGTTTCAGGGAAATTAAATGCCCTGGTTTTTCAGGCAAGCTGGGTTAGATCCTGCTCCTGCAGCTCATTCTTTGCAGTGAAAGAACCTTTGCAACTCAGCAACGGCCTGTATCTGTGAGCGGCACCCCCTTTTGAAGAACAAAATCATTTAACTTTACGGAAGGGTTTTTTCTTTCCTTTATAACCATCTCTTTGTGCCATAATTGTGTTAGGTGAGCGTTCGCTCCGTCCAGTCAGTTCTTCCCTGTTAAAGGTTTTTAAGACAAAGCAGTCCAAGAGTGCAAGCAGCTTCTGCTTACCTGCTTTTATGAGGTGTTTATTTTGTCAAGTGTAGAATTAAAATGAGCTTGCTGGCCATGAGTGGATTTCAGTCATGCCCCCACTCTGCAGGGAAGGCTGTGTCACCTTATAAACAAACAGTGTTGCTTTGCGAGGCGCTGGACCCAGGGCTGCGGGAACTCCTGCTGGACTTAATATCTTAAGGAAGCGGTGAACATGAGCAGACGAAGGAATGCATGTGTTTTGGAGTGGAGGGGAGGGAGTGGCTGTGCTACGCAGACATCTAGGCCATTTAAAAATATGAGCAGTGCAATCATTTGAAAAGTTCCAGAAGCCAGTCTGTCTCTGCAACCGGTGTTTCATCTTTATTGTGAGCATCGTAATAAATATCTCTTTCATAGGTAATGCTGAAATGCAACACACTTAGGAAGGAAAGCACTTAGCACAGTGGCTCAATGCTTAATGCGTTATTATTATCATCATCATTGTTGTTTGTCATGACTGTGTTACAACATTAACATGTGCGTCTCAGTGGAGTTTTAACAGTAGCACTTGGCCCACCATCCCTGTAACTCTTTTTTTGTTGTTGTTGTTGTCATTCCTTTTGGTGTGTCTGATTTATTCATGCTGAGAGTTTTGGATTTTATTTTAGTTTCTTTTTCCCTCTCCTGCTTTTTAAAGTTTTTAGGGTAGTGCTGTCTCCTAAGGGATTCCCATCTGGGAGGGGGAGATTGAGTCATTGTTAACCTGCTGATAGCCAGGGGCACAGACTTAATAAACACTTATCTCAGCTCCCTGCATGCTGCCTGGGACAGTGTAACTCTCAGAGATGGGCCTTTTACTGCAGTTGTGAAATTTGCTTGGGTCTACTGCCTTCGATTCCACAGAACCAGAAAATGTTCTTCCCAGTCTTAGAAGGACGAATGATAATGGAATTGTCCCTGAAATAAAGTACCGATTCTGCATGTTTTACTTTCATTATCCTTTCATCACCTCTCCCTCCTTGTTTTTAAAGGGAGTAGGGTAGGTGAGCGAGCACTATTTTAGAACATGGATTGCAGTTAGTCTTTAGTATTAAAAAATGAGTATTACATTGTGTCTGAGACTTAGTAACAGCTTGAGTATGAGGCTAAAAGACTGGGAGGAGCGAATGGAGGTTGGGAAAAAGCACCCTTAGTCTGCTCTGGAGGAGGCTGGGAAAGGATTTAACACTTTGGATTTTTTAGAAGCCATTGAAACTCTGATGAGATCAGATTACCTGACTGCACAACTGAAACATGAAACTCTTGCCCTAAACCATGCAATTGAGTTAAGCTAAAAATTCAAGGCCTCCCCCCAGCCCTGGCCTCTGGGTAAGCCTCACTGTGGATTGCAAAGTGATTTCCTTTGAGAGGAGCAAGACTACAGTGAGGTTTTTATGGCCAATTTAGCCTGTACATTGGTGCCAGCCAGACATTTGGCAGTAGTTAATGCCAGCTTCGGTGATCTGTCCACCGATTTTTCCCAAGGTCTTCGGTCCTGTCTGGATTCCGTGCTGGCATGGAAGGGAAAGTATACTGTAAATTTGACTTTCTAGGCACACATCTCTTGAATTTTTTTATTGTTAATTTTTCCAAGTGGAGGGGCACTGAGAGGTGAAGGGCAGGTGACCTGAAGGTCCACTTTGTTCCCTGAGCTTTGAAAGCTCTGAATGATGTTGCCTGGATTCCTACCTGGATACTCTTTCCTCCTTGCACCTTGGTCTCTTCTTTGGGAGCCTCCTCCCTTTGGATCCGAGGTACCCTTTCTGTGTCCTCGGTACCTACAAGTGATGCTTCCCCTATCACAGATTGTTTCTGATGGTTCGTGAAATGTCTGTCTTCTGCTAGGTTATCGGTTCTATGAAGACAGCAATTCTGTCTTTTTGTACGATTTTTTTTTTTTTTTGCCTGAATCCACAGTAACTTTCACAGTGCCAGGCACATGCCAGGCACTGTGCAAATACTTGTTGAGTGAGTAAAAGTTGAGTGTGCAAGGATTCCATGTTCTCGTGCTCTGTGCTTCTCCAAGAAGTTTGTGCTCCCTGGTAATCATTCACTCATTTTGAGAGCATGTATTTAGACTTGATGGTGTACTTGGCTTTAAAAAGGGTAACTTATTTAAGTCTCCCGTGTTTTTTTCAGGATGGAGCTGGATGAAGCTCAGAGTGAGTATTTTTGATAGTCGTGCACTAATACTGTCATCTGTCCTGCCTCCAGTTGATTCCTGAATAGTAGTAAACTCTCATTTCTAACATAGGAAAAATATCAAAGCTTCCCTTTCAACTTGACCCAAAAGATTTGGGTTTCCTATCTTGTTCTCTGATTTAAAACTTGAGTCAGTAGAAAGTACATGGTTTTGACTCCTTGTAAAATGCTCATTTATTAATACCTTTTGGAATTGACGGTTATTAATTAGAAGCGTGAAGTTAATTAGGATATTTCAGCCTGATTGCCAGCATTCTGACTGACTGCTGCCCCTAGGATGGAGAGTTTGCCTGAAATGAAGACCATGAAAACAAGGTCACTGGTTACTTAGGGAATAGTGCATTTTGAACCAGTTTTATTCCGTACTCTTATGTGTTTTTTTTAACAACTTTACTTTTTTTAAATTAGTAAGTCTTCAGGTTCTTGCAGAATAACTATTTTGACAGGAAGTTTTGATTTGAATACAATACAGATAATGCCATCATAACAACATTAGTGTCACATATAGCTATTGAAACCTTTCTAAATATTTGATGTAAAGGTAAAACAAATGAAATTCAGAATTAGTATGTCATGAAGTTCTAATTATGGGTGACTAAGACATAAATTCCTTAAACCACATGATCAAGAAAAGTCAAGCTAAAGAGAGAATTTTACATGGGGCACAGCATAAAAGAGGGAGATTAAAAGAAACAGAGGTTTGCATTGCAAGTTCTTGGGAACAGGAAGTTAATTTAGGTAACTGATTTTAGGTTTTCTCCCAAACTTCCCCCATTACTGTGTCTGCTAAGGGAGGTGTTGCTTAATCAGGTTTTCTGGGGCTGCCCTTTGGCTGAGGACCTAATTGAGTTTCTGTACTTGCCTGCTGGGCTAGAGTTGGGGAGCGTTTTGCCCAGTGGGTAGAAGCCTTTTGATCCACCTGCCTCTTTGATAAGTACCTGTAGCGACTGGCAGTGACATTGTTTAGGTAAAGTATGGTTTAGTAGTTGAGAAGTCATTACTCCTTAGTATATGAACATCTTTCTTTAAAATAGGGAAGACACCAAAATCCACATGTGCAATTTAAATGAGCTTGTATTCTGCATTATAAATATGCACCGGATGCCAAGTAGAAAACCGGAACCCTCTCTCAGGATGCTGTTAGGGCCAAGCGGAATCTCATTAGGGACAGCTTCAAAGATCAGTTCCTCGTGTCCATAAAAACAAGTGTAAATTATCTGGTGCGCGCCTGCTGTTAGCAGTTGTGGTGTTGCATTATGCATGATTCCAGACTGCACAGAGGAGACACAGACTGCATGGAGTTCGCAATATATGTGGGGATTTCTCCACCCACCTATATAGATATATATATGTTTTTGGTGCTGAGTCCTACATTTTGGAAATTTATTGGTGTGTTTCAGTTAATGGAAGCTGCCATATATAACCTGCTCCTACATTTTTGATGAATTGGAGTCAGTGCAGAAAGGCACGATAAGGTTCTGAATTGTTTATATGAACAACCAATCTACTCAGATTTATGTATCTTGTTTGCTCACATATGAAGTCAGATTAGGGGACTGAATGCATTTGATGCACTTAGAAGTGGGCGCATCTGTTTCTTTGCTTCTTTCCCCCTTTTTGATCTCTTGGTTAGGTTGAAAGCAATAAGGGAATGCTCAGTAAATTAAGAAAATGTTGTAGTTTAACAGGTAAGCTTTAGTAAGTAATTTTGCAGTAAAGAGCTCCAGGTCTGGAAAGTATCCCTGAGCCTCTTTGTGTGAGGAGTTGCAACAGAATGCGGTGACTATAGTATTAGATCGCCAGAGTTTGAGTGGTGGTCTGCCTCTTATTATCTGTGTGACTTTGGACAAGTTACTTGACCTCTCTGTGTTCTCATTTGTAAAGGGGGAGGGAAATTAGTACCTACTTCATAGTGTTATTATGAGGGCTAAATCAGTTGATTTGTGTGTAGTTCTTAGAACATTTTGTAGGATACAATAAATCTTATCAAAGTGTTTGCTCACAGGTAGAGGATCTTCAAGGTCAAGGTCTAGGGTGGATAAGGTGTGACATTAGAAACTGCACTGATAAGTTTATATGTGAACATGTATACATGAAACCTGAGGGCAGGCAAATTGGGGAACAATTAGTTTGGGGTCTATTGGGAAAAACCACTAAAAACATAAAATGGTGGATGTGTCCATATAACACAGGGAAGTAACCATGAGATCCCAGGGAAATGGTAAGAAACAGCAAGAGAGAGTCAGCCTTCCTTTCTCCAGAGAAGTAAGTATCTGTCCTATCTATCTATCCCAGTTGTCCCTAGAGCCTAGTTCCTAGAACAAGAAGCATATGGGAGAAAGATCAAAAGAGTGGCCTTGTACTGTATCATGTGTGACTTAAATCCACAAGCACATCAGCACCAGTTAACCACCATTTTGAAAATTACATCTGCCAGTATAAGGGGATAGCCACACCTGTCAGTGTTTGCCTTGCCAGGCTGGAAAATCTGTAAGGGCAGGACTGATCATGAATCCTCTGTAGTGCCCATGGGCTCAGTTGTTAAATACATCTTCGATAAGTCAACCAGCAGATTTCAGTGTGTGTTGCTTCTGTCATTTTGTCCTTCTGGTAGATTCTCTCTGAACTAAAAATCTTCCCATCTTCTTCAACGAGTCATCCCTGTTATTATGATACTAACCGAAGCACCAGTTATTGCTTAACTTACTTCAGTTTCCTCCTTTCAGTTGCTGAATTACCATTTACTCATCAATATCTGAAGGCTGGCTTGTTGGTATCTCTCCCATTTTGGAATTCAGAGGTTGAGAGCTCCTTTGCAGTTCTACTGTCCTATAATACTTGTACTTGGAAGTGAGACCTTCTAAAATATTTAAGTAAAGAGTTGTTCGGCTTGATAGTTGGGTGTCATTGAAAGTGTTCCAGTCAATGAATCAATAAGTATTTATTGGAACTATTGTGGGGGACAAGGATTGTGACTGTTTTACCTATTTTTTTATCCTAGGGCAGAGCACAGTGCCTGGACGATAAATAAAAATTATCAATGCACAGAGGAATGTCTTCTTGGGTCTAGAAATCAGAATAGTGTAAAACCATAAAGTACCCAGTCCTTGTCTACTAGGGGTGCTTTACTTATTTAGGGTTACACTCAAATGCAAATGTGTCTGAATGAAATAATATTTGATAAAATAATTGTGTGTGTTATTAGTCATAGGATATCAGGGTGTATTTTTGCATACTTGTGTGCTGTTTTCACTGCGAGTGAACACATTTATTTTTTTAAAGATGTATTTATGCATACAAGACCTGGGGTACAGGCCAGAGATGTGAGGCACCGGTGAGCGGATTCTCCAGAGACAGAGTAGGGAGCAGAACAGGCAGATAGACTGAAATACACTGCTGAGGGGAGTGGCAGGCGAGGCGAGAGAGGTCTGTTGCGCCATGTGGGTCACCTCCCTGGTCGGGGATCGAACTCCCTGTGGTGGCTGCGGTTTGCTTCACAGTGCGTTGCTTAACCCATTGCGCCTCCAGGGCTGAGGGAACACATTTAGAGAATTTTACTTATGGTTCCTTGGCAGCCTGAGAGTACGAGTGACTTGATCAAGGTCACATAGAACTGCTGGTTTCTAGTACATTATGTGTCTTTATAACAGTGAGCAGAAGGTGCTTAAGAAACTTACAGTTTGGGACAGGCAATAAATCCTAACTGAGGAGAAGTGAGGCAAATTTTTTCAAGAACACATCTGCAAAGAGTCGTTTTCGACATTGTAGAATTGACTTAGATCTATTGAATTGCTTTCCACTTTTATTTCCTGTTTTTCCCGAGGAGACTCTAGGATAGTCAAAGTATTTTGAGGTCTGATACTTCTAGAAAGGAGATAGAGTCCCTAGAGGAGGTAGAGTCCCTAGTCACCTTTCAATCAAAAGCAGTTGAAATAAAATGCCTTAGAGGATCATACTTTGCTTTCATGCCATACTATGTCTTCCTCTTAAGCACCCTTGTGGACCTTCTCAGGTCTGGCAGCGTCATCTGAACTTCGAAAGCACTGCTGTTTCCTACTCTGAGGCTGCACACCTGGACAGCAGTTGCATTTTTGCTGGGGTGTGGGAGTTGAGACGTGTGCAGCCATACGCCATGGGATTGGATAATGGCCCACATTCCCAACAAGTTAAATGGTTTCTGGCCCACTGCTTGCGCTGTGTAGAAAACAGCTCCTAGGTCTTTTCCACCTGGAGATAGGAAGAAGGATGGTTGACTGCTTCAACAGAATGAATTTTACAAAGTTTCAGTTTGAGTACAGTTTGAAACCTGATTAGGGCTGAATATCAAAAGATCAAGGGTAATTTCTTTTTTTTTTCTTATTAGATTTATTTCATTGTATTTGACAACATTTGTAGTCCCCAGGGAGTTCCCACCACCATGTTACCCGTGCACCATCACCTCAGACCCTTATGCTCGTTATGCCCTCTCCCCGTCTTTGCCCTCTCCTCCCTCTGCACCCCCTCCCCCCCCCCCATGTTCCTGCCCGATCAAGGGTAATTTCAAAAGCACTTCCATATCTGAGAAGGTCTCAGAGGTGATTATTTCGAAATGATGCCGCTGGCCAGAAAGAGCTAGCACTACTGCACAGAAAATTTCATCTGCCGTCCATAATTGTTTTTGGCATTAATCCGTAGACCATTGAGGTGTGTCTTCTTCATTAAGATTGAGAAACCTTGTGGCCACAGGTTACTCCACAGAAGCATTTCCAGTCACATGCAATTTCCCTTTTGGAAAATGCTCTGTGGCAGGTGCTTGGTGGTGTGACACTTCTGTATGTTAAAACTGCAGCTGGGCCTAAGTTGGCTTTGGCCAGCATCCTCTCTGCTTGGGGTGCTGAGGAGCTAGCTATCCACACATAGCCTAGCCAGATGCCGAGGATATTGGTGAGATGACAGGCAGCTGGACATTGGTCTAGCTGATGGGGGGCCAAAGGGACCTGTTAGATTGTTATAAATTGAGCATCACAGAAGGTAGAATTCTTCCGGTTGCTCCTTTTCTGGGAAGTTAAGAGATGACCTTTGGCAGCAACTTCCACATTAGATTTAACCATTGAGCTTTATCATAGGAAAATTAGCTAATAGACACTTTGGGTTTTGGGGCTACTTGAAGTTGGTCGCTCTGGAATGCCCGGACCCTGACTTAATACAAATTCAAAAAGATATGCATTGTGAGGAGTCCAGCTTGTGAATTTATATTGGTTGTAGCAGTCCTCATTTCACTTTAAAAATTATAATCTATTGTTTATAGGCAAACACGTGTATATACACATGCACACACGTTCACAGAGAAATGAAGGTTTAAAATTAAACACAGGTGAGAGTGCTTCCTGAAAACTTCTGATGACTCTGAAAAATAAAACATTGCATTGGACATTGTTTGCATGTGGACTGAATGCCTCAGCTAAGATTACTCACACAATTGACCTTGTTTCTATCGAGAGCACCTAAGAAACCACATTATTAAACATACTGGGTCAACCTGGGTTTCGTGTTAACATCATTTTTTTTTTTTTCTGTGAAGATGAGAAGTTCTGCATCCAGATTGTTTTCTTTTTGTTCTCACTGGGTGGGGTGTAGCATGATTTTTGCATGACTATGGGTTGGCTCTATAAATAAGCAGATTCAGTCTTTTGTTTTAAATGTAATCAGCAAGATTGCATTTGCATTGCTTGTAAGTGAATCACATAAGTGAAATTACATTGCCTGCATCTCATTTGGTATCATAAAATGTTATGGGATGCAGGCTGTTTTTCTCCAACTAAAGTGTCTTGAGTTAGTATTAGGGTGCTCGCTTTCATTTTCCTTTGTGACCAAATTTGTTGCCTTCTAGAGTCAGGGCTCATATTTTCACTTTTGTTAGTTGCTAGCAAAATACTTGTTCTGTGTTCTCTAGAATGAGCTAAGATATTGGTTCAGTAGGGGGTAAATGGGAGTTTTAAGACTATCTCACATTGTGTAGTAAGTGATTGCTAATCACTTTCTGTCGTTTGTGACAACTTCTGCTTACTAAGAGTAAATGCCATTCAGTCTTGGTCAGAAGCATAAAGCAATCTAAAGATTTTCAGGCAGCTGGCTACAGAAAACCATGTACTTTTTTTTTTTTTTTTAAATTACTTTGGGTTAGTGATTGTTCTTCTCGTGACTAGTATGCCCATACATATCTTAATTGACTTTTCCGGAGGTATCCTAAAGGAAGATTAAGATGACTGAGAAGTATTTTTGCGATTCCCCAGCTTATTTCCTTGAAAATAAATAATTTAACACAATACTAATAATCACTGGCTTGAATGTCAGTGATTTCAGTGACTTCAGTGACAAATGAGAAAGTCCTATTTCACAAATCAGCTCCTCCCACCACTGAGGTTTTCTTAATTCATGAATTTTTAAGATAGAAGTCCAAAGAAAGGTATGAGTGCTTAGATAACCTATAACACAGTGTGGTTATCCACAAACCTCTCTTTATCAACTACATTATTGATAAAACCCCACAAGGCTACAGTGCTGAGTATGCCCTTTGTTAGATGTGGAGGCTGCTTTCAAAAAGAAAGAGCATGCTATTTACAGTAACTCAACAACACAGCAAAGGTGTTTGATAATAAATGATGAACTTTGGCTATTTGGAAAGGTATTAAATTTAATGTGCCTCACATAGACTAAATAGTAGAGACAAGTAGGAAGAATTAAATGTGATGCATAGGAAATTAAAATATGAGAAAGATTTTTTTTTAAATTAAAAGAAAGGACCTAAGGATATTAAACTAAAAAGAAAAACTAGCATTGTAAAGTAGCTAACTTTCCCAGTAAGACTTTGAAGAAGAGGTGCAGTTTTGTGTTCTCAAGTTATTAAAAAAAAAATGTATCTGGGAATAACATTTCACATGGAAGGAAGGAGAGGCTTGTGTATACCTTCTTTTTAATTAGTAAACTTTTAATTGAAGTATAGCACACATACAGAGAAATGTATAAACTAATAGTATTTAACAGTGAATCTTCACAAAGGGAATATACTTGTATGACTGGTATCTTAGGATGTAGTTTTAAAGATCATTTGTTTGTTTTAGTTTGCAAAATCATATTCTAAGGTCATAAGAATCTAAATATTATTGCAATCTACAGTAAACTTTTATTAATGAAAATTGTAGAGACCTTTGTTACTATTGCTGTGTGGTTTACAAAGAAGATAATTGTGTGCTTGGGGATCCCAGTGGCCTCCTGTAGATTCCTCTGCAGCTGGATGTTGCAGGGTTTAGAGTTGCATGTGTGACTACTGTGACTTTTATTTAAAGTGGTCTCCAAGGCATACTTTCATTTGTAGTCACTTAAGATTTCTTGAATTGAAACATTGAATTGAAACATTGTCTGGATAATATTTCCAAACTGATGACCTTCTGGAGTTGAAATAAATTTTTTTTAGTCTAGCTTTAAGATATTCTTATTTTCTATTCCATTCATCACCATTTTCTCATTGAAAAAATTAACCATGCTTATCCCACTTCAAATGAGCAGCTGCACTTTGAAACTAGATCCTTCTTTTGGCTGTGATTGTCCAAATGAGGAGAACCAGGTTTGCTAACTATTTGAAAAGAATTGGTTGTGACTGTGAAGCATTTTTATGCTTTCATTTTTTTTCTCTGAATATTTTGATGTGTTCCCAAGCTATGAAAAGGAAAGAAAACAAGAAGAAGGACAGGAAGAAGGAAACAAAAGAAAGAGAAGGGAAGCAATTTAGAAAGCATCTATCAGCAAGGCAGTTATTACCTGGAAATACTTGACACTAGATTTGGAGGACAGAGAGTGAGGATGGTCCCAGAAGTTCAACCTGAGAAAGACTATTGGACTTGAAATGTGATGATAAGATGACTCATTTATTTTTAAATTTTTTAGAAATAAATTCACTAGAATAAGTATTTAAGCAAAATAATAAAGTACATGCATCCATACATGTACATGTACATGCAAGTGTGTGTTCTGTTTGGTGTTGTTTTCTTCTGACCTTGCAATACCTGCATTGCTGATAACAGTTATGAAAACATCTTTTTAGGGGCTATATTTGGAGTCAGTTTATGTGAAGGGTCCTCTACATCTCCAGCAACAGAAATTATCTTCACTCATACTCATTCATACCTTCTTGGTGAGGCTTTTATAATCCCTGTTCAATCTACCCAAGGAATAAAATTCAATTTTCACCATTGATTTCTTCCTCTGACTATAGTACTCTTCAGTCTTCAGTTGGACCCCTCTTGGTGATTGCCATTAAAAGTTCTCATGTACACAACACTATAGCAGCTTCTACTGGTCCACAAAGGAAGCAGACTCACTACTGGAAAGCAGATCCAACAGTTGACCAAAGTGATCTTATGGGAAGTACCAGCTTAGAAATTAAAATAATTGCATTTTCTTTCATTTAGGAGTCCAAGATGGTTCATTAGATGTTTACTGGTTTGTTGCTTAACAAGAAACCATTGTTTTGTATTTAAGGAAACTAGTGATCATACATAACAGATTATTTGACAATGAATGTGTGTTAAATCTCACGGTAACTAGGCAAGATCCTTTCCAAATGAACATGAATTATAGTTCTGTTTATTACACTATTGTGAATGTTAATAATTTGTCTTGACACACTGGCTGCTTTTGGGGACTCTCAAAATATACATGAATTTCAAAAGAATATATTTGAATTATATTTTGTAATACAAAATTATATGTTGTCTTCAACAAAAGTTTGAACTAATACCTCTAGTTTAGATAGAGATATTGTAAAACTAAATCTTGTAAATAGAATGGTGAATACAGATGTCTCAAAATTTTGATATGTATTTGCTTATTTGGTATAGTGAGTTTTTTTATGCATTCACTAATTTAAATATTTATTGGCTCCCTGCTATGTTCTAGGCAAACAACTGCCTTAGTCTGGGACTGCTTAATAAAGTGAAATGATAATGTCATAAATTCATTATGGGGGGAAATGATTCAATAAAATGCCCACTGATCATTTACATTATCGTTGACACAAAACTTGTCACAACCTAGATTATAAAACTAAGCATTAGTTTTATTTTAATATTAATTGATTAATTTTCCATTCTGATGTTTTCCTGATCTTATTAGCCCACCTTAGTTGATCACAATAAACAGAAGCTATCATTTAATGAGTTACTATTGTCTACCAAAGTAAGTGCTAGTTTTCTTGATGTATCAGCCTATTTAATTTTCACCATAGCCTTCAAATGTAGGTGGTAGAATTCCCATTTTGCAGATGAGAAAATCAAGACTAAATGAGATTGCCCAGAGTCACATGGTTTCCTAATTGATCAGGCAACATAAGTTTGCCTGAATCTGTGGGTCTTGCTGGTTTGTCAATGAGGCAACCACAGATCCATGGTTTAAAGCCTGGGATCTTGACTTTCAAAAAACAATACTCATAACCATGTGGAACTGAAGTCATGAAGAAGCAAAATAAATACAATCCAGATCCACAAACATTTTTGGAATAGTTCCACTGATTGAGGCTCTATAAAGAAGCATGACCTGGGATGACTTTTTCATTTAGATGGAATCACAAACATGGAAGAAATTCATTGCCAGGAGACTGAAGGAGCTATATGAGGAAGAGCACATTGGATTGAAGTGGAGTGGACCTCAGTTTCTTCATTGTAACATAAATCTGATACTGACAGGTTAGGACAGATGGTCTCCAAGGAACCTTGCATTTCAAACACTCTAAGATTTTAGGCTAAATTTGCTTGGAATTCCTGTTTTAGTAGCTAGATTTTCCACTGAAAGGGCACAAGAATTGGAAGATAACACAGGAAAAAATTACAAATGGAAACTTCACACTCACAGGTCATGGAATTCTAGAGGGAACCCTCCAAACTATTAACCCATTCAACTAGACACCGACAGCTAAGTGTAAAAATTTCAGGAAGAGATTTTCTCTACCTTGAGGTGATTTGGAAACCTATGGGAGAAAGAACTTCCTTCACCGAACATTCACATATGGAAGTATTAAATAAACTTGTGGAGACTGGGTCTTTTACTGCCTGGAGTGAAGAATTTGAGATTCTAGGAAAGTGTGGCAAAGGTTTGTATCTTTCACTAGTACTAGTTCATAGACATATTCTGTAAGAGTTAGTCAGTGGCTGAGTGATATTGTCTGGGAGCCTCTGGTTTCAGAATTGCCACTGACTCACGCTATGATATGACACAAGTCTCTCAGGTCTGAGCCTCCTTTCCTTATCTGCCAGATGGAATGTAGGTCCCTCAGATTGCTTTCTGGTGCTAGAAATTAGTGAATCAGTGCATATTCTGCTCCAGTAAGGCAAGAGAGTAACACTGTTTAGGTGGTGTTTGGAGTGATAGTGATTGTACTCTAAGCGGTGTGAGTAATGGCTGAGTGACCGATTCAGAGGGCCTGGACCAAAGTTGCTCCTTTGGGGAGGAAGAAGAAAAGTCCAACATTAACACAGTAATTTGCGGCTTAATGGGAATAGTTTGCCCTCTGGGATAAATTAAATAGGTGGTGATAGCCTCTCTTGGAGTTGGGGGAGAAGACCAGATATCCCTGCGTGCTGTGGTGTTCTGGAAACTGTCCACATTTACCGGAGGTGTGAGCTGCGGGCCAGGAGATGACTGTGCAGAGCTTTTTACTAGTGAACTAGTGTCAGGGAGGCCAGCATCTGATGCTGAAACTGGAGACCAATCTGGGGCTGCAGTGCTTGGCCCCAGAGCACTGCTTGAGGCAGTGCAAGTGGCATAGTGAAGTACCCACGACCAGGGACACTGCTGGGGCTCAGGCTGCTGCAGTGTCCAGCAGTGATGTCAGATGGCAGTTTCCCTGCCAGCTCTCCCCAGGGCATGCGGCCCCTGGAGCCCCATGGGGCTGCCTCCAGCTGCAGGCAGTTGAGGGGCCTGTGGGTTTGGGGCCTGGATTGTGGAATGGACTGATCAGGTGTGAGTTATGAGCTGATGAGCAAATGGTCCAATGAGCCATAAGATTGAAATGGGTCCAATCAGATGGGTAGGTGGGGGGACCCTGAAAGGGGCAGTAAGGCAGGAGGGAAGCCAACTTGGGAGACGCGTGCTCATTCTCTCCCTGGACTCTTGAGATTTGCTTGGACAGCTGCACCCTGGACTTACTCTCTTGGACTTGCTCACTTGTGTTTGCACGCTAGGGCTGGACACTTGCTCCCTCAGACTGGATGCTCGCAGATGCATCCCGCAGCCAACTTCCAGAGAAAGAAGAGAAATCAAAGAGCTTCGCAGAGGCAGGGATGGCTGCACCTGCCTCTGACCTGCCTCTGACAGTGCCTGAAAGGAGCAGCAGGTCTTGGGCCTGGTGTCTCAGAAGGCTGCTTCTTGTTGGCGTGGGCAGCAACTTGTGGGAAGCTGTAATGCTGGTGGCTGGGTGTAGGGTAAGTGAAAAGTTATCAGGCTTTTCCACCCTCCTGCCATTGGTGTCAGTGGTGGACACCTGCGGTCCTGCACGCATGCCTAAGTGGGCATGCGCAATTGGGCACACCTGGGCTGAGACACGGGCATATAGGGGCAGCGTCACGAGGACGCCAGGGGAGGGAGACCAGGGAGAATAGAGTAAGAAGAGAAGCAGAGCGAAAGCAGCAGGGACAAGAGTAAGCAGAGGCTAGAGAGCCCAGAGAGAGAGCGAGATGTGCCAGGGGCTAGGGGGCCTGCCAGCCTCCTAGGCCCCCCGGCGCCCCTGCCTGCCGTGTACCTGGTCGCCTCTGATATAATGGTGCAGCCTGAAAAAGTCACTGAGCGTTGAAGGCCTCCTCCTTGACCCATCTGCCGGAATCATCGAGATTGCTCCGGTCCTTTCTGGCACTACACTGGGTTACTGGCACTGCTGGCCAGTGCTACCAGCGTGGTGATGGGTGACATGCACTGTGTGTCCGGGTCGTTTCTGAGAACTGTTGATCATCTGGCAGCATCTGATAGTGCTGCCTCTATTGCTGTCTGGTCCAGCGTCTGGTGCTGCCCACCTTCAGACTGTGGCTATGGGCTGCTGTGGCATCATCTCCGTGGCCCTGCCTATGATCACCTCCAGCTGTGGTGAGTTAGCCCCTGGCCTGCTGCTTGCCACGAGCTCCAGGACCTGGTTGCTGGCATACGCCATCTTGGATGAGCAGCTTTTAGGGCTTTTGGACTTGTGATCTGGGGTGAGATTACCGGCCCCTGTGGCCTTAGAGACTTTTGTTTCTTTTGTGTTAGCTCTTCCCTGAGCCAAGTGGTCGTGCAGGTGAAGAACCCTCCTCTGGCACTGTTCTTGGTGGCTCTAGCCTCCCCCGCTCATAGCCTGTTTCAGCGTCAGCCCCAGTGCAGGCAAATGTGGGGGGATTTCCTAACCCTAAGAAGGTGTGGCAGCAGGGGGCAGACCTCTAGTGGATATTCTTGAATTTGGAGGTAGAATATTAAAACAGGAGCTTAGTCTTAGAAGAATAGGGCAAGGACGAATTAATTGCTGTGCTGGAATTATGTCAGTTATGAAGGATTAGTAACAGGAAAGAGGGAAGAGGGAGGGAGGAAGCCATTACTAGAGCTGAAGTACAAGGTAAAGCAGAGGGTGATTCAGAATAGCCTGCCTCTGAGCTGCTCGGGGCATGGATTAGGGCTTTCTTTCTTTCCTTTTTTGTTTTTTTAAAAGATTTATTTACTTGTGCTTAGGAGACCTGGGGTCTAGGCCAGAGGTGCTGGGGGTGAGAGGGTTGACCGGAGACAGGAGCAGATCAGACAGATCTACTGAAATACACTGCTGAAGGGAGCAGTGGCCGAGACAAGGGAGGTCTGCTGAGCCATGTGGGTCAGCTCCTGGCCGGGGATTGAATTTGGGCCTTCCCAGTGATAACTTCATAGCACTGAGATTTTAATCCCTGAGCTACCAGAAAGACCCTGGATTAGGGTTTTCTGAATGGCATCAACAGTCAAGGTTGGGCAAGATTAGCTCAGATACCTGACTGGGGTCTCAGCTGAGTCGAGGGCACGAAACTGCCATGGTCTGGGCAGGAGAGTGAGCTGGAACAGGCAGTGTGCTCTGTGCTTCCTGAAATTCACAAAGTTCCTAGAAGAAAGATCCTGCATTGCACAAGAAGGGTTTTTCTCTCTAGTTCTTAGTTTGCTTCATGAAGTGAAAAACGAAACAAAACAGTAGTCCTGAATTTCTTAATCTTTTAATGTTGACCTTATGATTACAGCTAGTGGCAGTCATGAATTGTCAGTGTAGTCTGCCTGCCTGACAGTCTTGCAGTAGAGGCTTTCTTGCTGTCAGTAATACTGACGTTCTCACAACCTCGGAAACACAAGCTCTGTGCCACTGATGGTCCCTGGAAGTTGAAGATATTCTAACACTTGAAGAACCCTTTGAAGTGGCCATTATAGGTCATGAGGCTTGATGGAGAACTCAAACCCAGTTCTTCTTGTCACAAAACCCCCATTCTTTTCTTTTAGCTTATTCTGACTTTGGGCTTGAAGTGACTTCTTCCCTATTCCTGATCTGGTTTTTATCAGTGATCCTTTTCAGAATTGCAACTACTGTGCTTTGAAGTTCATGAATGTTGTCTTCTCTTTGCTTAACCTTTAGCTGCTTAAAACAAAACCCCATGCTTGTTTGTTTTAACTGGGGGAAATGCAAATGGAACTCACAACTTTTGGGGACCACTCCCTACATCCTAAATTGAAAGGTATTAAGTTATTGAATTCTAGATCTTAAGACAACAGCCACGTCTGAACATGAAGGTAAGGAGGGAGCACTGACAGTTGTGTTTTCTGACTTCAGAGACACATTCTGTAACTAGAAGCAAGATCATCATTGTTGTCTTTCTTTCTTCCACAGCCCTTCCCCTTCTTCCTCTCTCCTGTTTCCTCCCCATCCCCCAAAAGAAAAAAACATAATAAACATGGTGGATGACTGAAAAAAGTTGGTTTTATGATGTACTTGGCAGAAGAGTAGTGATAGAACAGTGAGGTTTGCAAGTAAATGATATAGGGGAAGAGGCGAAAAGGAGGCCCATCTGTGCCCAGTTTGCGCAGAGTGCAGGCTGCAAAGGTGGGGGAGGTTTTTGCTTTTTCTTGGGCTCCCTGAGGGTGACCAGAACCTCACAGCACCTTATTTTATTTATCTTGGAGGAGTTGTTGTAATTGTTTCCCAGAACTCTGTGAATTTGGGGTTCATATGTCGCTGAACTCTTGGACTGTTGGTATTTGAAGAGTAAAATCTACAGCATCTCTCACTGAGGAGAAGAAGTTATGTTGCTAGTTACCCAAATGACCCAATTCATGACCACAGCAGGCCCCGTTGTTAGGGCTGTGTGTCTAGAAATCTTGTCTGGGCTTGACAGCTTAAAAGCCTTTGGGGGGGAGTTCAGCAGTGGGAAATGGTTAAGAAAATTATGACAAAAGTAACGTAAAATACCCTGCAGCCAGTGAAAACGTTTATGAAGAGTCTGCCGTAACATAGAAAATGCTGATGTTCTAATGGTTTCAGTGGAGAAAAAAAATCCCAGAATATAACATTTTGAATGCAGAATGATCCCAATTATGTTTTAAAAATGCATAGCGGAAAGACAAAATGGAAAGATACCAAATGTCAGTCGTAAGTAGATGTTGCCGGGTAGCTGAACGTGGGCCTTTCTTGGCTTGTATAGACATTCTTAATTTTACCAATGTTCACTCTTCCTAACCCTAGTAAAAGCATAGATTTTTATAATTAAGAGGAAAAACTCTTTTAACAGTAAAATCATTTTCCATCTTGGGGGGAAGTTTAAGGGAATTCACTATCCTTTGTGATGCTTGTCTCTCAGGTGACCCTTATTTGACTGAATTAACACATTGCTTTGTGTAAAATAACACCTATTTGACAGAGCACTCAGGTGATATAAAAGTCTTGACATTTTTAATAGTACCCGGTGGATAATAATTTTAAGAGATGGAGTAGAATTATGAGTTACAAAGTGGTATGTTCTTTCTCAGAGAGGGTGCAGGGTGCTTTTTGATCTGTACGAGAGCGATATTTGGAGTGCTGTTAAGGGAGTCTTCTGGTTCTGTCAACCTCGTGGAATTAGGACAATCCTGAGAAATTTTGCAGAGACAGAAATAACAATGGAACAATAATAATTAACATAATTATTGGTCCTTTATGCTGTGCTCAGAGCATCCTCATTACTTCCTCACAACATCTCTTCGAGGTATTTTTACTCATGTAAATGGGAGAAAACCGAAGCATGAAGTTCAGTAACTCGCCCACATTCCAGAGCTTCTCAGTTTGTGTATTTGGGATTTGAATCCTCCTGTTTGTCTTGAGAACTTACTATGCTCATAAAGTTTTCTGGGGGATTGTAGTAAATTTCATGCAGGAATTTATATTGAACCATCTGGTTTTCTTTTAAATGAACCAAAAGATGTAAGCAAATGATATTTGGGTTAGTAAAAACACCTGACAAGAGATGATAGCACTTTATATTTCTTAGAGTGATTTCAGTTGGACCAAGATTAGAATTTCAAAAATTGGTTAGGTACATAGTTGAAATCTTCAGAACTGGAGGAGACTTAATTAACTTTGGCTTTTCATAGAAAAAAGTATCGGACTGTTAAATATGCCAGGAGGCTGACAGACTCCCCTTGTAATTGAGGCTTCACCATTTATGACATCTCTGGCCTTGGGGAAATTATTTAACCTCATAAACCCAGTATTTCTTATCTGTAAAATGGGATTAATAATACCCACGTTGTAGGGTTCTGGCAAGGACGAGATGAGGTAATGTTCATAAAGTGCTTGGCGCAGTGCCTGATGCATGGCAGACAGCGTGCGTTGATGGGAGCCATTATTTTTATTGCTGGGAGTCGGGAAGCATGAGCCTGTATCCCGTTCTGCCATTCACGTTGACCATGAGCCAGTCACTCAGCCCTTGGGGATCTTAGCTGCAGCGAGAGTAATAACACTGTCCTTTTGACCTTTAAGGTGAGGATGAAATCAGATTATATCTGAGGCAGCTTTTGGAAAAAGGATGAAGGATTCTGCCAGTCGACAAGGTAAATGCGGAGGGAACAGTAGGCAGGTCGCAACGGGCTCAGTCATTCACCTTTCTTGAGTTTCAGTTGTAACTGGAACTTTCACACATGAGCCGAGTTTGTGGAGAACAAATAGTGAGTTTTACTCAGTCTCCTGTGGAACAAAATGTTCAGCCCAGAAACCTTACAGCACGATTCACAGATTCACCTGATTTGTAGCCTTTCATCAAGAGAGCGCCAGCCCTGAGCTGGACTTTGAGAGGAAAGTTTTAAATTGTGTCTTTTCACAGGGAGGGCTGTGCCTTTGACTGTTAGGGACCCCACCTTCCCTGCCACCCCTACCCCCCCTACGGGGAGGCCTGCTAGAGGAATGAGAAGAAGAACCAAAGAGCCCATTACTTAGCCCTACAAGCTGTGCAAGCAGCAAGTGTAGAAGTGTGTGAACTCCTTACCTTACCCCGCACTCCAAGTGCTTATGAAAATAGTCCATGTGCTAAATTGCCACCAGTGCTCCATGAAGTTACTTTGGCAAACTCGCATCAAAATTCCTGGCTATTACCTCCCCTCTGCCGGGCTGTGCTGGGAATACTTTCTCATTAGGATCCTGTAGCAAGCATTTAGGAGTCGGGACAAAGAAATGATATTCTGGTCCCGCTGCATTTACTGAAATGGGTTTATGATTCTCACCGAGTTTCCTAGTACTGTGACATGCTACAACATGATATTGTCTTTGCACTCAGAGACCGATTTCTAGTTGGGAGTTACAAATTTTATCGGTACTTTCTCAGACCACCATTCACCCTAGATTCCAACAGAGATCGCGTCTGTGCGGAACAGCTTCAGCTCTAATGCTAATCAAGTCGGGACTGCTTCCCTATGGATGGGAGTTGGAGGCACTGCCTGTTAAAATGTTGAGGCTTAAGCACTGCCTGAAAAGCCAAACTGGAGAAAGGGGCGCCCTCTTTTTACTGTTGTTATTTTAAAGAGCAATTGATGCGGGAATGGGGGAGGAACTGGTTCAAATCAATATGCCTCCTTGGCCCCCCTCCCTAAAAGATGACTTTAAAACAGTGCGCCAGAGAATTTTTAGGGCTAACTTTCTCACGTGGAAGAGAAAAATTATTGCAATGCCCTTCAGCTAAGTACACGTGCTTCAGCCTTCATGGGTGGCGGCAGTCACACGCTTGCTTCATCAGGAAGGGTGTTGGAAACAGTCACGCAGCAGAGCCTCAGAAGCCTGTGGGTGGGGTGGTGTCTGAGAAGTGGCACAGGGAGCACCTGTAAGGTGTTTCTTCTTTTTTAAAGAAACTTTTTGAAGTGGTCCCATCTCCTGTCCTTTTATCCATCTCTAACAGAAAGTGATTGCTGGTGTGCCTGTGTGTGAATAGACCCTGGAGGTCCTTAAGGTTGGCAGTTTTGCAAGATGCCCATGTAAGGTAGTGGGCCCTATTCAGTTTAGCATTCAGATGGGTGTGTGCAGGAGTAAGAAAGTAGTAAAAAAAAAAAAGGAGTTAAAGTAGTAACAAAAGGAATGAAAAGGAGCAAACAGAATTATGCAACCAGGATGGATCAGGGCTTCCCACTGCCTTTCAGCTGACATTGCTAATGAACGGAGAATTAGCTGAAGTTTAGTCCTCGTCCAGGAAAGTGGCTGACTTGAAGTGAAACAGGGTAATTTTATATGTGAGACCAATAAAAAAATATATAGAAATGACCTAAAATGAGGCACTGAAAGAAATTGGATTTGCCCAGAATAAGAACCAGGATATACTGGATTTGTATGTTGTTTTTGTGGGGGTGTAGGACAGATCTGTCTGTGTGTGCACAAATCTCTGTGTGTGTGTGTGTGTGTGTGTGTGTGTGTGTAAGCTAACTGTAAAAGGGCATTTTGTAGCTCTTGGTAAAAAATGTGATCTGGACCTTGTGCTCACTCATTCTTGGCTAATAGTTTTTGTTAAGTTTGGAGGAGATGGTACCTGAACAAAGTGAGTGTTTATAACTGTAGCAATGATAAGTTGGTATCTGAATTTTGTGAAAGTTGGTTTCGGTATGATACATTCCTCCAAGGCTTTATTTAGCAAGCCTTATCCAACTCTAAAGCACAACAGTCCAAGCTTTAACAAATGGAGGAGAATTCAGATCATATTACAAATACATTGTCTGTGGGGGAATCACCTCATTGAAAATTGGCATTCTGACTCCACTTTTAGACTTCTTTTTTTAAAGAAAAAGTACTGTTCCTTTTATGTCACATGATATTACCTTACCTCTTTGCGTGGTGAACTACTAACTCTTCAAGACCCGTGTAAAATATATCCACTTTGTGAAGCCCTCCGATCCCCAAATAGAACTAATACCTTTCATTTATTATTTTTTTATTAGAAGAATCAGTAATGAGGCATAATAATTAGTGAGCACTTAATAGGACCAATCCCTTTATAAGCAACAGTTATTCAACTTGATGAGAGGTAAGATTATTATCCCAGTTGCTAGAGGTCATAACTGAGCCTTAGGGGAGTTTAGTAATTTGTCTACGGACTTACAGCTAGTCAGTGGAAGAGCTGTGCTCTAACCCTAGTTCTTGTTGGTGGCTAGAAGTGATGTAAATGACCCCTGTAATGACCTCTTCATCACTTTGTTCTCTCTCATTCCCCCTCCTCCATGCTGTTTATATATTTGACCATATATAAATTATGGTCAAAAATTGTTGTCATTGTCAAAAAATTTTGTTATTAATGAGGGAACCAAGAAAGTTATTATGACAGGTTCATAGAACCACAAATTTATATGGAATAAATAATGAATTTACAAATGAACTCAAAAACTGGTCGGAATTAAACTGGACTTATACTGCGCAGAATTTATTTGCAACTATAGACAAGGATTATTTGCCTTGCCTTCATTTATCTGCAAGTATTTGCAAAATGACCCAAAGTCTAAGGCCAGTATTCCAGTGGGAACAGGTAATGACTGGGCACTTCAGCATTTCATTAAAAAAGATGGTCATTCCAAAGTCTTAAATTTTTCCCAATACCTCTGAGAAACAGTATTGCATAACAAAATAACAAAGGGCAAAAACTCACTATTTAGACAGGCTCCAAACCCAAACTCTCACTTAGTATGTGACCTTAAATAATATTTGGACAATGCATAGTGCACGTGCACACACATCATGCAGAAATCTTGAGAGGATTAAATGTAATACAGGAAAGAAAGACCCCTGGCATAGAGTAGATCATACTAAATATTGGGTATTATTATTGCTAATAAAATGCCCAACCTATATAGTTATTTATAAATGTATAATTAGTGTTGAGTGACAAAATCAGGAGTGGGCATATTTTTCTGTAAAGGTTCACATAGTAAATATTTTTGGCTTTGTAGGCCATATGGCATCTGTCACAACTATGAAATTCTGTTGTAGTACAAAGCAGCCATGGACAATAATTAAACAAATGAATGTGGTTGTGTTCCAGTAAAACGTTCTTTATAAAACATGCATTGGTCTGGATTTAGCCTATGGGCTGTAGTTTGCTGACACCTCAACTAAGTGAATAGAATTACTATTTCAAAATTGGAGTGGAGGACTAATTTTTTATCTATTGGTAGATCTCACTAGTGTCATCCAACAGGGAAAGCTGGGCAAATTTTGGCCAGTGCTAAGCAGAAGATACAATGTGGTAGAGGATATTTCCCTTTGTTACTGTTCAAAGAATCTACTGCTGGAATTGCAGTCAGACCTAGGTTTGATTTTCTTCTCAGCCATATACTAACTGGATAATAGGCAAGTCACCCATTAAGTCTGTGCCTTAGATACACTACCCCCTGCCATCATGGTGAGACATGAAAACTAGGAAATACTCTACTGAGGAAAAACTGTTTATTTCCAGAAAGGGAATAAACTAATTATCGATGGTTTCTTTTTCTTTTTTTTTGGAATTCTAGAATTTTTATGGCTGGATACAGTTATTTCAGCAAAGGATGAAGTTGTAGGTTAAAATGGTTTTAATCTATGTCTTAGGTTTCTTCTCAATGGTTTCTAATGTTTGTGGGAATTATATATTTTTTTATGGTTAGCTACAGTTTCTTTATTTTCATGAAACAGTCTCCAGAGTACATAGTCTGAAAATTATTGTATTGGATTCATTTTGATAGATCCTTCTATGGTGGAAGTGGCCTTCCAAACAGTATGTCTTGAAATGTCCTTAAATGATGTCCCATTTGTAGCTAAAAGTGGTCTTTTTGCCTTAGGCACGACTGGTGGTTTGAAGTAAGTCTATCAACTCAACCCCAGGTTGGAAAACAAACAAACAAATAAACATATGTTAGAGACCATTAAAACCCAACTGAAATGACCACCCATTTTAAAGAAGGGCCATTAGCTATGCAAATATGAAGTTACCTGCATTTTGATAAGCACAATTAACTTAACAATGAATCCTATTAACAACTACTGATGAGACATTAAACGTTGGAAAACTTGGCTTTGACGAGTTGGAAAGGTAAAGTATGGGTAGCTTTCTTTTCCCCCTGGCAGAGTTTGTAAAGCAAACAAAGACACCCTGTAATCAATTATTTCTCCTGTGAGTACCTCCTAGCCCCAACATTTAAAAAATTAAATGCTTATGTATTTGATGACCCTTAAAGTTCTTTCTACCAGACTGAGCCAGATGGAACCTATTTTCAAGTGACCATTGTTTGGAAATGACCCACTTTCTTGTGCTTGAAGCTGTAATTGTAATTATTGACTTAAAATTGGTGGTGTGCCCCAGTTTAGGACAGCTCTTAGACCTGGGTGTATTGTGTAAGAAGAGTTTGTGGAGCCAGAAAATGGCAGAGATGTGGTCCCTAAGCAGTGAGTCTGGGGCAGAGCCACCTACTCACCCTGAGCCCTCACCAGATTGCTTCATCTTGCTAATCCACATTTGTAAGATGGGAGAAAGACAAGGCCAACTTATTGGAAGGTACATTGCAAAGTGCCTGGCTTCTAAATGTAAGCTGTTGCTGTTGTTCCTCCACATTATTATCATTTTCAGCCAAAAATTTCTGTCAGTATCCAGATGTCTTAGTCAATTTGAGCTGACTAGTGAAAATAACTACTATAGACTGGTGGCTTCTGCAGCAAGCATGCATTTCTCACAGTCGTGGAAACCAGGAAGTCCAAGATCAAGGTGCTAGCCATGGCCAATTCCCGGGAAAGTGTAGTGTAGGGAAGGAGAGGACTACATTTCCTGAGTTGTAGTGTAGGGAGAGGACATTTTCCCTTACTCTCCTGAGTTCCCTCACCTGGTGTGCAAATTATCAGATCATTAGCTGTAAAGAACAAATGTAATCATGTGTGTATGAAAAATCTAGATGGGTATAGATTCTAAAGCAGATGGGGCGAAATGAAGGTATTCCTACCTTTAGGAATGGGATTGGGTCCTGCAGTTTCAGGGAGAGAGGAGGAGTACCATGATAAGGAGAAAGTGATTCATAAGATGTTGGTCTTGCCATATATGGGGGTTTTATTTGAAAGAAAATTTATTTTTGGTAAAAACCCTGATTCTAGTTGATACCCCCCGTTATTCCTATGGGTAATTAGGGCAGTGGTAAAAGTTTCTTGTGTGCCTGAGAGGCATGATATTAACTTGAAATCATCCACGTGCCAAAATGACATTTCTTGGGAAGGTCTGTTCTGGATCCTTGGGGAAGTTTGTCCTGCAGTAAACAGAGGCTTCTTACTCTGTTCTTTTTTTTTTTTTTTCATTTTTTTATTAAAATATTTTAAAATTTACATATACTTGCCATTAATTATAATCCCCATGTATTCCCCATCACCATCTCACCAGTGCACCATCACCTCAGTCCCTTGTGTTCTTATATCAAGAGGGATGGAAGGGGGAAGAGAGAACAGCCTCTACCTTTCTCTTCTTAAAAGGGCACAAATCCCATTCACGAGGGCTCTGCCATCATGACCAAATTTCGTCCCAAAGACGCCACCTCCAAATACGACCAAATGGAAGATTAGGACTTGCTCCAACATTGGAATTTTAAGCAAGGACACAAACATTCAGTTCAGAGCTCCACGTGCAGTCAAAATGGGGCTGGACTGAAGCTACAGGGAACTTAGATTGTTAGAGTTCATTCTTGATTCCTTGTTCCCTTCTCATTTACAGGTTTCTCCTACCTTTCCTTCCTGTCTTTTCCTTTCTGTTTTCATTTCAACTGGATTTAGCTCTATAAGCGTATGCCTAGGTTTTTGTAGTTATTTTTGAGCTAGCCTCCTTGTATACAGCGCTCCCTGCAGCCACCTGGACCCACTCACCCATCCTGCCTCGATTTCCTACAAGCTTTCCTACATCAGTTTCCTACAAGCCCCTACACCTCTCCTTGCTTGAGGGGAGGAGAATGTTTTCCATGCCCTCTGGGCTCTTCAGGCTCCATAGTCTGTCTGTCTGCCTGTGGTTTGCCCCCAATCCCACCACTTCTCAAACCTCCCTCTGCTTGCTGTCACAGCCACTCTGCTCCAGCCTTGCCTCTTCACTCACAAGTGCCTAAACGTGCTAAGTGCTTCCATATTTCTTCTGCTGTTGCCTGGACAGCCTTTCTTCCTAACTGATTTTCCTAGTCCAGTGCTTGTTTAAAACCCAGTTCAATTCCCAGCTTCAAGCCACTCTTCTGCCTTTTTTTTTTTCAAGCCTAAGATCCTTTGTCTCAGGTGTTTGAAACTGACATAATACCTTGTCTTCTGTGCACACTGTACAGGCAGGCCCCTGTCCTTCCTAGCCCTTCCACAGCATCAGGCATCTTCTTTATCCCCAACACCCTGACATACCCTTAATTATAGCATTTGCATGTTGGTTCATAAATCAGCTGTGTGCTGTCTTCCCAGCACCTGGTGCTGGGTGCATAGAAGGTGGGTACATAATCTGTGTTGCATAAAAGGTGCTCAATCAGTGCTTGTGAAATGACTAAGTGATAGAACAGACTCCAGGCTTGTCATAAGTAGTTGTTGATGAATGAAGTGACTACTGAATCCCGGAGGGAACCATGCTATCGCTTCTCTGCTATCTCAGAACATACCAATTACCTGGCAGGTAGGTAGATGCTTAACAAAGTGATTGTTGACTGACTGCTAGACCCAATGTGTGGAATAACAGGCATTCAGTAGTGTCATTTGGTCCTTCTCTAATTCAAGGCCAGTACCCAGAGTTGTAAACTGATTCTTAGTTCTTAGGTTCTTGGTTCTTAGGCTAAAAGAGGGAGAAACATTTAACGCTGGATGATACGTCGCCAGTGGAATATTTATGACCCAGTATGCTGTCTGAGACGCTTCTATGGCTAGTTTGCCCGACACTAAAACACCTGGAATGGTACTGATAGAAGGACCGTGAATTCTTATTGCATGCAGTGCTCAAAGAATTAAATTGTTACCACTTAATATTCATTGAATGTCAGCACTGTACTTTTGTACTAAGAAAAAATAGAGGAGACACACTGTGCAGTGGGCTTTGTTAGCTATAATTAGTTGGTGATAGAACAGTGTTGATACAGCAGTTCAGCAGTTAAAGGAAAGCAGTGCCCTTGGTACAAATGTGAATATATTTATACATCTGCTTCGGGTATTCGTACCCTGTTTCATGCTTACCCTGTTTCAGTACCATTGCTGTTCAGGTGTGTGAGGGCCAACCTAGAAGAATTTCACCAGCTCATACCTTTAGAAAAGATGGCACCAGCCCCATTTCTGAAGCACCTAGTTAAATCAAATATCCTTTAGTTTTTGTTTTGCTGGGGTAACTGAATTTCTTTGACACCAGATGAACCTGCAGGCTCTTTCTACAGCCTTAAGTTGCTATTTCACTTCTCTTTCTATGCACAATCTTAAACAATTCTATCATTATCTGGATGCATCTGTTGGGCTGTGTTGACTCTTACATTGTCTAGAGAGCCAAAAGCAAAAATGCTAAAGAGAGAAAAAAATTAAGCTACTTAAGAGACAGACTTGTTTCTAAAATGTTTCACAAGTTGATACTGGCCTAAAGAGAGGCAGCTAATCAGAAAACCTTGGGGACATTTGGTCTTGTCCTCCTTTTCACACTTGAGGAACAGAGGTAAGAGAGGAAATGACCTACCCAAGGTCTCTTAGCTATTTGATGACAACTAGTGAGGGCGCAGAAGGCCCTGAGGGCACAACCAGAGCTCTTTCAAATGAAGCTTACCTGTCAACTAAGGGAATCCCCCTAAAGAGACCTGCAATTGGAAACATTTACCATCAGTTTGCATGTGTGACTTCACAGCCTTGAGAATCAGAACACTTGTTATCTTTACCAGTCTTCTAAAAATCAGAACTTTGTATTTCTTACTCCTTCAGTAAATGGTGAGATCCAGTTTTTTTTAAGTTTTAAGAGACACAATTCAGCTGCATGACTTAACAGGAGAAATAAGGAGCCAGAATGCAAAGCACTAAAACGTAAATGTTTTTAACAGTGAATTCCTGTGTTTTTGAGCAGACTCTCCAGATATTAGTGACTATCAGAGCTTAGAAATTGATTTGCTGGAATTTTGTGTTTTTCATAATTTATATTTTCCAAGGGCAGGCATATTTTTAACTTCCAAAATTAACAGAGTAGAAAGAGAAGTGAATTAGAAGTTAGGAAACACGGGTTTCTAGTTCTTTAGAGTAGACAAGCCTTAAACACAATTTTGATAGTAAGTATTTACTTTAATATGGACTGGAAAAATAAAGGCAGCATATCCAAATAAAGACTTCATAGAAGACACTGTTTAAGGCAAAACTAAAATAATTGTGTAAAAGCTCTAAGATGCTTAACAAAGACGACATAATAGTAAATATAATTATGGCAAAAGCCTTGAGCAGGATCATAAAAAAATGAAATGTGATTATATAACCTCTCTGGTCCTTTCCAATATAAATTATGTAATTGAACAAACTTAAGCCTGGTATTTATTTATTATTTGCTCTTGAGTTTTACCTATCTTTACCAAACAGCATGTCTAGGGTGGGTGATGTAGGATCACAAGCATAATTTTAGCTTTCATGCCATTTAAATTTCTCAGTAAAAATGAAAGCTTTAATGTCACATTGTAAAACTTTTTAGAGATTAAAGTCAGTGGAATGCATAAGCACAACCTCAGGATTTTCAAGTTTGAAAGGGGGATGGTTAATACACTGAAACCCATTAAAATGACATTCAAATCCTGTTAAAATGCTTTGTAAGAGCAATAATCTATACTCACACTGAGTTATAGGCTAATTGTGTACACAAGGCTTTTACTATATTCATGGGCTAAAGAAAAAAATCCATGTCATGGCAAAACACATGATAACAACTTTTTGAAGATTTGTTAATGGGACTTGTAACACTCTATGACTTTGTTGTTGAAAGCCAAAAAAAAAAATGGCCAGAGAGGATTCCACAGTGGAAGCAATAATAACATACAATGTTTTTATGGGTAAAAGACTCCAGTGTGTCAAGAATGAAGGAATTAGAACTGTTTATGTATTTGAATATGCAGTGAGCTATATGAACTTTTGCCAATCAAGCTTCAGATACAAGATTTGAGTCTTGGTACACAAGGTGGAGACTTAACTAGAGAACAGTTTCAGATCTAACTTGGTTCTTCTCTAGGGAAGTTCAGCTCTGTGCACTGTAATCTTGCCCTGCCTGAGTTAGCTTTTGTCTTTGATCAACAGCCCATTGGTGCATGAATTCACATGGCTCCTGAATTCCGACAGTACAGATGGCTGGTTCTGACCCGATCGTTTTGTCTCTAGAAGATCACTTGAATTCCTTGTCATACAAGGAGGGATTGAAGAAACTGGCACTACTCAATTATAGTAGAGAAGATTTCAGGGGATTGTAATACATGTCCTCAGATATTTCAAGAACTGTGATTAGAACAGGGACTGAATTATTTAAAAAAAAAAAGATTTTTATTCATTTATGCGTACAAGAACTGGAGTATAGACCAGAGATGTGAGGGGTGAGGTGAGGTGATTCACCAGAGGTAGAGGTGGGGAGGAGAAAAGGCAGATCCACTGAAATACCCTGCTGAGGGGAGCACTGGATGAGACAAGAGAGGTCTGATGCGCCGTATGGGTCACCTTCCTGGCTGGGGAGCAAACTCATGTTACAGTGGCTGGTGATAGCTTCATAGCACTGAGGCTTTAACTTCTGTGTTACCAGGGAAGCCTGGGACTGAATTCTTACTTTCTCTTATTGCAGAGTATAAAACTACACATAAAAAGAAAGTGACAGGAAGAAACTAAATGTATTTGTTGACTGCAGGTTACGTGTCTAGTACTATGCTAGAAGTTGCACAGGTGATCTTTAATTCTCTGTCTCTGTGGTAGCTGTTACAGTCACCTTGTCATAGAAAAAGAGCTGGAAGTCAATAATTGGTAGATTTCTTTTAAAAATATTTCATAATTTAGGGCCTCCATGGTGGCAAACCGCAGCCACTGCAGCACGAGTTCGATCCCTGCTGCTGGTCAGGCAGGGGACCCACATGGCGCGGCAGACCTCTCCTGCTGTGCCCGCTGCTCCCCTCAGCAGTGTACTTCCGTTGATCTGCCTGTTCTGCTCCCCGCTCTCTGTGGTGAATCCTCTCACCCCCCCCCCCCACACCTCTGGCCTGTACCCCAGTGCTTTTATGCATAAATAAATAATTTTTTTAAAAATTCATAATTTAAAAAGTATTTTACAGTGTTTAGTAATGAATAACTAAGAAAAAACTTCTATCAGATGTTTATTGTGTGAAGGACACAGTTCTAAATGTTTTGAATACATTATCCCTTTTCTTTTTTAAGATTTTGTTTATTTATGCATATAAGAGCTGGCGTACAGGCCAGAGGCGCAGGGGGTGAGAGTATTCACCAGAGACAGTGGGAGCAGAACAGATCTATTGAAACACTGCTGAAGGGAGCAGTGGGCAAGGCAGGAGGATCTGCCATGCCATGTGGGTCCCCTCCCTGGCTGGGGATCCAACTCACACTGCAGTGGCTGCGGAAGCCCCACAGTGTGGCGCTCAACCCCTTGCGCCACCAGGGAAGCCCCAATATCCCTTTCATCCTCACAGTGATCCTGTGAGATAGGTGCTGTATTTATATTTGTTTTACTGATGAGGAAACCAAGGCGTTAAGGATCTTGCTTAGTGTCACACATAGTAAATGTGGAGTGAGATCCAGAGCTACACAGTCTGACTTTTGTAGTCAAATGTGCTTCAGTCTTACGTGCTTGTGTATCTTGATGTGCTGTAGGTACTTGATATTGTATATCCTCTTAACCACACAGATTTGGCATTTTTATTCCCATTTTGCAGATTAGAAAGAGATGAAGCCCAAAAGAATGACATAACCCAAAGTGAGTGACTCAGCCGAAAGTCAGCCAAAAGTTTTTAGGCTCCAGGCCAAGTCTCTTTGGACCATGCTAAGCTTTCTCAGAGGTGTGGGCTCTGGATTAAAAACCTTCTAGCAAACACAGTTCTCCAGAACCAGAGTGTGCTGCGTGGGAGAGAAGAGGGGTTCAGGAACTCACATTCTTTGGAAACCTTGCAAAGAAAATTGATGGCAGCTGGGCAGGCAAAGGGTGTAGGGGATTCAAGTGTCATATAAGCATTGAACTTGATGCCCCCTCAGTTTTTGTCCAGCTCTGGGATTTTACGATGCTGTGTGTTTTCTTCTCACCTTCCTATGTCATCTTGTTTTCCCCTGGGTATACTTAAGGATATGTGCAAATCTCACTCTGATATTTGAATCTGAACCTGGCGGTCAGATTGCTTTGGTATGAGACTCACTTGCTAGGATATTTGACAAGATGCCTTTGGGGAAATGTTAGGTCATTTGAGAAGCCAGCAGTATAAACAGTAAGCAATAAAGTTACTAAGAGGCAAAATGTGGCATGAGGGTCTTCGCCTAACATAAACAGATAGAGCTTCTCATAACAGTCAGGGTTGTTCTCCCTTAGATATGCTTTTACAGTGAAAATGTTTGACTGTCTTGACTTTTTTCCAGTGTGTTTACCAGATGCCCAAGTTGGAAATAATGGTTTCCCTTGGGTTGTCTCAACTTTAGTTATATCCACTGTGACTTGCCTCCTCTACTAGATATCTTATTTTCAACACAATGTCTTTGGATAGAAATGTCTTCCTAATGACCCCTAAGTGGTGTTCATCATGTTACCTTGCAGCCTCAATCAGACTTGCTGTTTTGCCTTCTGAAGCTGTCTCTTGCCTGGTATTTAGTTCTTGGACAAGGAAGTATATACATGTTGTATTTGCATCATTATACCTGCCACTCACCAAGTCATTGACCTTGATTCAGTTCTTTATGTTTTCCCAAAAGTCTTCTAATTATCTGTCGTCGATGACATCAGGTTGGTGGTGTTGATGGGTGAAACTTCTCTGCCAACTTCCCATGTATTATCAAGTCATTATTTTATTTCAGCTCAATGCTGAGAGGTACATTTTCTCCTTTTCCCATCCTTTCTATTTTTCCATTCCTTGGTCTTTATTTCTTTGTTGCTGGACATTTAAATGTTTCTTTGGAGAATGTGGCAGGTTGGGGAAGGAAGTTGAAGCAGTTCAGAAGTTGTCTGGTGTTTCAAAAGTATAAGAAAGTTACTGCTCAATATAGAACTAGATGGAGAACAAATCATGTACCAAGTGATGATTCACTTTTCCAAACTCAGTAGATTCATCGAAGAGTGTCAGTTCATAGTGATGACTTTATATATGGGAAAACTTCTACATAATAAATTCAGCATAATAACTATACTGTCCCTCTGATAAGTTCACATGATGTCATAAAAGATTATTTTATTTATTTATGTACACGAGAGCTGGGGTATAGGTAGAGGTGGGGGTGGTGGTAGTGAGAGGATTCACCAGGGACGGTGAGGAGCAGAACAGGCAGATCTGAAATACCCTGCTCAGGGGAGCAGCAGGCAAGACAGGAGAGGTCTGCTGCACCATGTGGGTTAGCTCTGTGGCTGGGAATCAAACTTGTGATGTAGTGTCTGCCAATAATAGTGATAGTGCTGAGACTTAAGCCGCTTGTGCTATCAGGGGGCCCTGTCAAAAAGGACTTTTGCAGCAGTTATGCCTTTAGCTGAGCTGAGTTACATATTAGGATGAAACATGGAAAATAAAGATATGTATATCTTTAAATATACACACATTTATGATACACAAGGCATTTCTTGTAGTCATTCATATTTTTAGAAGTCCAGTACTTTGTTTTAATTTTTCAATCAAGTGTTAGTGGGCTAAGTATTAATGTGCACAGTCCCATTCTCAACTTTCGGAATAATGATGGATTATTACCTGTCACTTTTAGAGGGTGACAATCTGCTGTATCAGGGAACATTTATTCTCTGAGAAAACTACTTTTGGAACACAGGAAATATCGGGAACCCCTGAGGTCAAGTGTAATGGAATCTCAGTAATGGGAAAGAAGACACCAAATGTGTATGTACATAAACAACATTTTATGTAATCAGGAGGGTCCCATGGTTACTCCTGAGATTTCAGCGAATTAGTGAATTTTCTACCTGGTAACAGCATCATTAATTTCTAAAGGGTACAGGAAAAATCTTTTTTTTTTTTTTTTCAGAAGTTAAGCTTTCTTTTTGGATTTCCCATTCAATCCATATGTTAGATACGTCAAGTTGCTCCCTCCTGTCTTTCTCTTTTCTAGCTTTTCTTTCTTCTTCCTGATTCTCTTTCCTATCTGGCAAAGCTAAAATAAAAAGATTAACCATTAAAGAATTGCTGGGCTATTCAGGTTGCCCACTGTGTTCTTTGTTCACACAATAAAATTGCCCTTGTTCAAACAGAATGTTTCTTTAAAAAATGGGAAAAAAGGACCTCTCTTACGGTGCAGCAGGTTGAATGCCACACTGAAGCATCCGTGGCACAGCAGCACAAGTTCGATCCCTGGCCAGGGAGGGGACCCACATGGCGCAGCAGACCTCTCCTGGCTTGCCCACCGCTCCCCTCAGTAGTGCATCTCAGTGGATCTGCCTGTTCTGCTCCCCACTCTGTCTCTGGTGAATCCTCTCACCCCTCATACCTCTGGCCTGTACCCCAACTCTCGTATGCATAAATAAATGTTTTAAAAAAATAAAAATTAAAAATGGGAGAAAAATTAAGGAAAGCCTGTAGAGGCAATAGGCACAGGGAATCATGGATTGAGCTTCCAGTGTGTTCCCTGCTGCGTGTTAACTCTTAAGGTTGGGGCTATGATATGAAATATCCTTCTTATTTATTAATGTTTCACACTCCAGTCTTCATATTGCATGTTTGCTTCTCTGGTGACCTTCTTTTTGCATTTATAACTACTTCTTTTCACCCACAATCCAAAAGAAGTGTACATTCCTATGGAGAAATTAAAGGAAGCTGTCAGTGTAGAGTTAATATAGTTAAAGCATCCTTAACTCTGCTACAAGCCCCTTAAATAATTAAAACTGTATGCTTGAAGAGTTAGATTTGCATTTCTTTACCAAGTTTATTTAGTACACTTTGTTACACTCAATTAAATGAGAATGTTCTGTTTCATTTTCTTTGCTTCGGGTTGATCATTTTGCCTTTTGATTCTTATGCCCTAGTGTAATTTCACAGTGCTTAAGTCTCTAAAACTATACATATATTAATGCATATGTAAATCTATACATACCCATTAAGGCTTACTATTTGTACTGAGTAGAATCTTTGCCCAAGGCATTTGAGCATTCCTGGTAACCCAAGGAGGAACTGGGTCTGCAGATAATTCATGGTGGTAAAGCAGGAGCTTAACAAAGTTTTTTTTTAAATATCTTTTTCTTTTTAAGTCCTCTTAGTTTGGCATCACCTTTTCTCCCCACAATTTGATTTGCTAATCTCTTCACAAAAGCATGAAGATACAGGTGTGAGTAGTTGTAGAAAGGAAATTAAACCTAAGTGCCATCTCTGTAGCTCCACATCTCAGTTGGCAAAGCATGTATAGACTGTTCTCTGTAAATTAGTTCATTGCTTAAGTTATGCATGTTTAAGAAGGAATAAATTAGTTATCCATTTCCTAATGAGTAGTGGGATCAATCGGAGCATGATGAGAGAGAAAATAGCATAATTTTGCTTTCCCAGTTGGGGTTCAATATCGCTAAATTTCACCATTAATCATTCTATCAGTTTCCTGGGTTATTTCTGGCTGTATATATAAGCTATTCTTTACTTTTATTTTTCTTTCCAGGTAAGTAAGACTGTGAATTTGTTCAGTGGGGTTGTCGATGGGTGCTGCTGTCTCCTTTGCACCCCCAAGTGTCCCTTGTCACAAGGGGCCCTCCTGCCTTTGCATCAGTTTGTCTGGGTGCATTCTCGGATAACGATCGGTATGTTTGTGCGATGACAAATATGAGGGTTCTAATATATTTAACTGTTATGGGATCTGTTATGTCTACTTTAGGGTCGACCCCATCCCATATGATACTCCAAAACCAGCGGGCCACACGCGGTTTGTCTGCATCTCAGACACACACTCCAGAACAGATGGTATCCAGATGCCTTATGGGGACATCCTTCTCCACACAGGCGATTTCACCGAGCTGGGACTGCCCTCAGAGGTTAAGAAGTTTAATGACTGGTTAGGTAAGGAATGATTGCGTTCTGGTGCCCCCAATTAACCTTTCCCGTCCGAGTGTCACTCACTGCGTCCTAATTGAATTAGAGCACTTGGAAGCCAGCTCAGCCATTTCTCGTATGATATGCGATGGTGTCTAGCTTTAATCCAATTCTGTTAATTAAAGATGAATTTTTAGATATTTAATTTTACTGTGCATCCTTTCAGTGCCTGGCCTCAGCGGCTCTGGGGCAAAGGGATGGAAAGCTTTGAAACCGATCTCATCTCACTCATTCTGCTTTAATGAGGGCATTCATTGGCACACATGAGACCTGGAATCATATTTTTAATTCATTGGCTCTGCGGTCTTTCCCAGATATTGTGAGCAAAGATGTACAAATGACCTACTAGGAAGCGAACATTTCTAAGAGATGAAGGAGGAGGTAAAACTCTCTATGTAGGGGAGATCCTCACGCAGTGCTGCTTGGAGTGGCTCTCCTAAGTGAACCAGAAGGGCATCCTATGATCCCTGTCTTTGTTATCCTGCTGTGGAGCTCCCAAACCTTGGGACATGAAGTCACCTTATACTCTGTGAAAAGAGTAATGGCAACTTTGCGGTTGCTGTCGGGGCATCCACAGACGGAGGTTACAGAAAAGTATTGGCTCTTGGGTCAGGCAGTTGCCAAATATTAACATTACCAGACAGTCGTGGGGCTATTCATAGTTAGTTTAGATAACAGCTTTTTAAGGTGTTCCCCTTAGGTGAGGGAAAGAAGCAAGATTTTTTGAATTTCTAAAGGCACCAAAGAATAACATAGGAAAGGGTAGAAATCACTACAGGAGAACAGTGTTGTGAATGTGTCAGCCAACTAATATTATTATGGAGATTTAGGTAGAAACTTTAAATTTGTTTCCATAGACTAAAGCAGCGTATGAGGCATGTTAAGATTATTGATTGAATAATGAAATGTATTAACAAAAAAGATTTTCGTTAAAAATATCAATACCAAGAAAAAAAAATAAGCCCGACCAATATCAGAGTAACTTAGTTTTCATGTGATCTGGCACAGCTGTTCACATTTTGATAGTTGACATCAGAGGACATATCTGTTCTTGTAGTTTTGGCTATTTATTTAATAGTATTGGTAAGATTTTAAGTGATTATTTTTATAATTTTCACATTCTTTTTAATGCAGTGTGACACTCATTGTTCTG
Source organism: Galemys pyrenaicus (assembly GCA_019455555.1). NCBI lineage: Eukaryota > Metazoa > Chordata > Mammalia > Eulipotyphla > Talpidae > Galemys > Galemys pyrenaicus. Next base: position 6,298,346 of record JAGFMF010011862.1, read on the forward strand.
TTTTTATTTAATAAGGTATACCCTTAAAAAATAAACATTTAAATGGATAAAATTTTCTTCTCCCATGCTTAGCGCTGAAATGCGGGCTTCTGTTTGTCTATGTCTAGTTGCCTCCATTGACTTATTTCTTAGGGTAAAAAGCCATGTAAAAGTTAAATGATTAAGTCAAAGCATGTAAAATTCTTTATGATTCCAGCTATTTACTGGCTTCCTGTTTTCCAAGGGGATTGTAGCTGTGTATTTTTTAACAGTGAATGAATATACCAATTTTACTGTGGTCTTGACAGCATTGCATATTGGAGGTTTTATGTTTCATGCTGTTTAGTAGACATTCAGTCATGTCATTTCAATCAAGATATGGTAAGTCTCATTTTTCCAGGCCACTCAGATGCAAAGAAGTTCAGTGAGTTTCTTAGAGTCTTCCTATGATGGAGCCAGACCATGGTCCAGATCTTTTTACTTCTGCATCTGTAAAATTTGATTCCAAGTGCTATCCTCTCGTTGGTTTAGCAAGTTTCTTAGGTCTGAAATTACTGGGAATTGAATTTTGACAGTTTTAAACCATTCTGTGACAACTGAATCTCAACACAGAAAGGGTCTAGCTGTATTGAAATGTGGGTTTGTAAAGAAAGGGAGCAATGTGGTGGGAAGTGTTTACAGAAATTCAAGACCGGCTGGATCTTGGATCTAATCTTGTTTAGCCACTGACCTTGGGCGACTGAGTTAACCTCTCTTTTCCCCTTGGATTCCCTCTGAAGAACTAAGGATTAATACTACCTGTCTTTCCAGATTGTTGTGCAGATTAATCAGTAAATGATTGCTGCTAGTAAGTTTTTGTGGGCCATTAATAACCGAATGGGGAGTGTGGTGAATGAACCATCAACAGATATTTAAAGGGTAAAAACAAGAAGAGGTCAGAGGAATTACTTAGTAGATTAGAAGTAAAAACTGGTAGGTTTTATAAGGGAAAGTACTCCATAAATGGAAATGTGCCGTAACTAAAGAAATAAAATGATAAGGAAGGAAAAGTGCTAAGTTTCAGTTGTGTGGTCAGTTCCTTCCCTTCCCCTTTCCCCACTGATCTTGTGAGGCTGGAGGAAGAGGTCTCAGCAAGGGGATGCAGAGCATGATGCTGAAGGGAGCTCAGGGAGATGTCCAGAGAACTAGGTCCTATTGGTAAGACCAAAATAGCTGACTGTTGTTGGGGCGACCTCCTGGTGCTCCCAAGAGGGAGAGATGGTGTGTGATTACATTTGACCACTTGGCTCAGTCAGGAACCTCTCACTTGATAAGAGAACTCCCAGCAACATCTACAGGGTGACCCAGCAGGTGGGTCAGGTGTCCTACCGTCTGGCTTTTGACATAATAGGGCAGCTGATTTGGGACAACCTCCTTTCACTGCTATGGCTCCTCACAGATTCCGCAGGCTCGCCTGCGACCTCTAATTTATTTCCATCTTTTTACATTGGAAACAATGTAAAACAAACTTCTGTTTGTTTCTATAGGCCAGGCATTCTTATTCCTATAACATCCCTCCAAGGTTATTTAACAGTTGAGGAACCTGAATCTCCATTGTGTTAACATACTCAAGATCACTTAGCAGATATAAAGCTCAGAGAGGCTGAATAATCCACCAGTGTTAACTTGGCTAGTAATCCTGGAGTTGTTGAACCCCAAGTGTGAGCTTTTTGCCTTTACCATTCTGTGATAGTATGAGTGGGCTTATGGCAGCTGGGAAGCTCACAGATTTTAAGCTTGGGTTAAAATGTGGCTTTTGGTGGCTTCATGTGGCAGTTCAGTAGCATCTGACTGACCACGTGCAATTGTTTGAAAGATGCCCATTTTGATGCCCACCCTGACCCATCAGCCTCAGGGCCTGAGAATCCCATCATGCGTTGTCTGGGGGTTCAGAGATGATGGGTCCAGGCTAATAGGTACCTTGTCACATAGCAGGTGTAACACAGTTATGAACACGAAGTAACTCATGAGATAACCAAGCACATTATAGTGTCACGAGAAGGTGGAAGTCAAACTAGATACAGTCTGAGGATGGAAAGAAAATGTGATGGAACCAGCAGCAGGCAGAGCCAGCTTTGAATCCTCTACTTTTGATAAGTTCCTGAAATTCCTGAGCCTCGCTCGCTTTTCTCAATTGTAAGATGGGTGGAAAATACTAATGATATACCCCATGCTGGTATTACATGAGGATATGCTCTGTGATAAAGATTGTGCCATTCTTAACACAGCCACTGGCCTATAGACAACTTTCAACAGAGCTAGTGGCATAGAATCCAAAGGGCAGAACTGGAAGGGACTATCACCGTGAATTTAAAGGGGGGCTTAGAGTATAAGAGTAAATACCAGATGGTATAAAATTGAGACTGTAAACAAGCCTCTTAATAATAACACCAAATGGACAGGATGTTAGGATTGTAAGAGGCCTTGCAAGTCCCACCTTCTAATTTGATAGAAGGGGAAACTGAGGCTGGAGCGATGAAATGAATTTCCCAGAATCACTTGGGGAATTAACGGGAGTTGAACTGACATGTATTGTCTGTGGGCCACAGGGGCTAGAAACTTTACTCTCCCTCCCCCCACCCCCTCCTACATTGCACATTTCATACAATCCTCAGAATAACATGTGAAATATGTAGCTTTTTTATGTATGAGGAAACTGAAGCTTGGTGAAGTTAATGAACTTAGGATTGTCATGTAACTAGGAGGTAACCTCAGGATTTGAATTTGGGCCCATAAGACTCCAATGCCTAGATGTACTCTATGTTTTTGATTGCCAGGCCAGGGCTTGGGATCCCGAAAGGAGGGACCGTATCCTGGGTTAAACCGTGGCCCTTGGAACAACCACCTTCCTTAATGCACATCCAAGTATTCCTACGCACAGGCCTAATTGGGTATGTGACATACCAAATCTGTTGTGGGACAGCCTCAGCACCTGTTTTGACCTAAGGGAGGGCCTGGGCAATGGGGACACATTTGGCATAAACTAGTCCCATGGTGGTGAATTAAAACAAATACCCATAAAAGTTATGGAAGACACAGCCAGTTGCATAAATGCTAAGGGATGTCATCTAAATTACATTGCAACATTAGCATTTCACTGCCTTCATTTTAGTCCTTGACATGAGTAGGGTACAGGAAGTGAAAGCAGGGTTGGCTAAGGGAGTGCCAGGACAGTCCATTCATCCTGTGACTGATTCTCTTTCAGAGTTGATTGCTTCCTTCAACATATTGGTCAGGCTTTTGTGCAGCCTTCCTATGGCTGTTGTGTAATGGTTATTTACCTCTCCCCTACTTGCCTAGTTGGTGTCTAATGAGTGCGCTTTGTACACCCAGTTCTTCAGGCCTAAGAGAAAGAATAAAAATGCTTCCAAGAAAAGTCTTAAGAAGAGGATCATGTGCATTTGTAGGAGTGTTGTCATAGGCACGGGGATAGGTATAGGACTGCACACAGAACACACACTGGTTGTTGAATGAATAATGAGTGAATAAATGAACACAAAGATACAAGAATTTTTCTGCCTGCACTTTTGGCCCAGATTTTGAGATCATGTGGTACTGAATATAAAAATGTCTTCTTCCTGTCCTTTTCCTTTTCTCATTTAAGCATTTGTGATATCCAGTTGTCTATAATGATGCCTATGTGCAGAAAGACTTACATAGAGTTTGTTGTTTTGTCTTGCATATTATAATTAGAACGATTTCATGGCTTATTCTTCCAGCCAGAGGTTAACATATAAAAATCTAGTCAATCAAAGTCCCTTTTAACACAACACCAATACCATGTTCCTTTAATTATGACTTTCCTTTGGTTCTGAACGTCAGTTTCTTCAAGCCTAAGAGAAAGAACAAGCCTTCCAAAAAAGTCTCAAGAAGAGGATCATTTGTATTTGTAGGAGTTTTGTCTTAGGCCTGGGTATAACAGAGTGTGACTGTAACAAACTTCCCAGACTGTAGACATCTGAGTCAGTTTTGCCCCTTTCAGAATTATCATATTGAGAAACAGTGTTCCTTTTCCATTCATTTGCTGTTGACCCAAAATTTTGGACCTGGTCTTTGGGAAATGCTTTCATATTCTGAGCCAGTTTTCCCCCTTAGAATACATGTCATACATGTTCATTCTTGATGTTAGAAACAGAGATAGAAGAAGAAAGAAGAAAGCAAAATTACCCATGGGCGAGATAACTACTGCTGACATTTTAGTCTGAGTCTATGAAATATTTTTCTCTTGCTACATATGTATACAGACACATTTTGTGGGTAACTGTAATGTAGCTCTCGATACTTTTCCCAAAATAGAGATATCACAATGGTACCATTCCGTAGTCTGTTTTGCTTTTTAACAATATATTACAATTTTCCACATCAGTAAATTGGGCTAAAATACTTTTTCTCATAAAGGAATATTTTCAGTATCAGTAAGATACACACAGTGTGTGCAAAGTAGAATTTACATATTTGTGCATAATCCTATTAAGAATATTATTTGCTGTGCCACATAGGAAAATTTTTTTTACTTTCTATTTTGAGTATCCTCAATAGCTGCAGATCTTTACCCTTTAAAATAATTTTTTATGGTCTGTGTAGTATTCTATTCTAAGGAGGAATAATTCCATTATCCACATCTCTGTTACTGGGCACCTATGATATTTTCATTTCTTTATTATTATCTGTATTACTGTAGTCAACATCCTTATTACTGTCTTTGTAAATACCCTTATCTCTATTCATGGAATAATTTCCTAGAAGTAGAACTGTTGATACAAACAATATGTACTTAAAAAAAGTTTTTATCTGTTATCAGATTTCCTTCTATAAAGCTTGGGTTTCTGCCTATTACTCCCAGGAATATTTGGCAGTTTGTGTGACATATTTTTAAATATCCTGTGGCAGAATATCTTCCCCCTTTAAGACATGTGCAAAAATGAATCCAAACTCTTTCTGATTTTGAAAGTTCACATATTTGTTATGAACATTGTAAATAATAACACAAGAAAAAAAAATCACAAGTATATCCTACAATTCACAGTTAACTGCTGCTAATTGTTGGGTGTTGTAAGAATGCCTGTATTTTTTTTTTAAAGATTTATTTATGCATATAAGAGCTGGGGTATGGGCTAGAGTCGTGGGAGGTGAGAGGATTCACCAGACAGAGTGGGGGGCAGAACAGGCAGATCAACCGAAATAGACTGCTGAGGGGAGCAGCGGGCGAGGCAGGAGAGGTCTGCTGCGCCATGTGGGTCCCCTCCCTGGCCGACAGCAGGGATCGAACTCGTGCTGCAGTGGCTGCGGTTTGCTTCATAGTGTGTTGCTTAACCCACTGTGCCACCAGGGAGGCCCAGAATGCCTGTATTGATGTAAGAATGTGTGTATTGATTTATCAGTAGACTATATGCTGTTAGGTTAAGAGCAGGAGTATAAAGTTTGAGGTTTAAATCCTGGTTTCAACACTGTTAATGCCATGCTCTTCAATTTATTAATCTGTGAAAGAGAATTATTATTTTTTTTTAGTTATATGAAAGAGAATTATTAAAGCATAGTGTAGTTTAACTGCAAGGATTTTGGTTTGATTAAACAAGATAATGGATCCCCAGTAGGTACAGGTAATGACTGGTCAATAAATGTCACCTGCTATTGTTTAAGCTTGCATGACTCCACCTTCCTACCCTGTGGGTGAGTTTCTCTGACTCCCTGGGAGGACAGAACTTCAGGGAAAGTGGCCTGACAGTCTTTTGTTCCACAGTGAGCCACAGTGCACTCTGCTTGCAGGGCAGAAATAGGGGTGAGCACCAGCATGGCCACCAGAAACCAGCACTATCTCCTTTTCAAGTACCCTGACCCAGCACATGGACTTCTCTAGAGTCCAGGTCATCTGTGAACCATGTACCTGAGAGGCACCAGTGGCCTCTTTTCTCTCCTGTCATCTCATTTCTGCCCCCATCTTTAACCTAGTCCATTAACTTCCTTCTAGTGTCACCGTCCTTCCTTCTGGAAACTGTTCCTGCCCACTGACTCCTGTCTCCAGCACAGCAGATTTCCCTTTTTTCAAATATTATTTATGCATACAACAACTGGGGTACAGGCAAGGGGTACGGGGTGATGAGAGATTCACTAGCGACAGAGTGGGGAGCAGAACAAGCAGAGTGAAATACACTGCTGAGGCAGCAGCAGGTGAAACAGATAAGTTCTGTGCCATGTGGGTCAGCTCTCTGACCTGGGATCGAACTTGTGCAGCAGAAGCTGCGGATAGCTTCATAGTGCTGTGACTTAACCCCCTGCACCACTAGGGAGACCAGGTTTTTTAAAAAAAATCTTATACATAATGTTTTCCAGTCATGTTTTGTTTACTTAAGGCTTCTACTGATTTTTTTTTCTAGAAACAATGCAAAATAAATAAGAACTGGAATTTGTGAAGTTCCAATTTGAACTGTACCATTTTAAATCAAAAACAACTATGTGACGTAACGGCAACTATTCCCCAAGCCTCATTTAAAGGCTCATAGCAGTATGCATTCTTAGGAGAAATTATATTTTAATTTTGGGAGTTCCAAAATTGAATTCTTCCACATGTGTACATGTTCCACTCACCCTCCCCTCCACCAGAATGCTCATGTCTATAATCTACCTGATAGTGGAATAGCTTTATGGCTACTGAATAGTCGTATCTAATAAAATGATAAAGGTAGGAGGCTTTAAGAAGGGCAAACCTGATGACTTTTCCCTTGATTGACAGGGGAGAATATGCCAGAGATTCCCTTAGAGCTGAGAATCCCCTGATTCTTATTGTTCAGTTTAATATCAAAGGAGTTTGTTCATCACGAGTTTGCTCACAAAAACTGTATCAGACATGCTGTTTTTCGGTTTTTGATTCATAATTTAGTTTTCGTAAAGACTCTCCTAGTTCTAATTTATTTAATAGCTGCACTTTCTATTTCAAGCAGTTTACTTAGGGCTTTTGTTCTTAGTGTGTGACTCGAAGATTTCACAGAGTAAGTGACGCTATATTCACTCGTGTAGATGCAGCCGTCCTCTTTCTTGCCTATAACAGTAAAGGTATGAACACTTGCTTAATCCAGGTAGCCACTGATTTGTGCTTATTATTTATTTGTCCTTTTGTGCACTGAAAAAAATCTCTTATTCTAAAGACAATTACATCATAGTCTGATTCTCATATAAATACATTTTACATGCATTCCCAATAAGGATAAAATGAACTTTAAAGTACAGTTCACTACTTTGTTATAGATGATTAAGTAAAGCACTTGGAAAAAAAAAAGAACCCAACCACCAAATGGTTGAATATGCTCAAATAAGTGAGATTGGATTTTGTTCCATTAGAAAGAATCATTAGTGACCCAAGACATGACAGGGTCATTTGTGATCTTCGTGGGCCTAGTCCTCTATGTTATGGCCAGCCATTTTCTAAAATTACATTAATTATAACGCCTCTAATTTATATGACATCTTTCTCCAAAGGACTCAAAGTCCCCTTGAGTATATTAGATCATTAATGCTTATAATGGCTCAGGAAAGTTGATATGGGCAACAGTATTAGCCTTGTCTTGCTGATGGATGGATGGAAATCCAGAAAGGTGGAAGGACAGACTGGGGTCATGAAGTGAGCCAGTGTAAGGGCTGGACCAAGAGTGAAAGGTACTGGATGTTGTTTGTAGTCTTCCGGCCTTCATTGTAGATCTTTCTGCTTTCTCCTTTTCTGAAACAGCTCCTAAAGAACATTACATGTGGTTGAGCTCTTGTAGCCATTAAATTTAGCAAGAAAATCGACATAAACCATTTCCTGAGAAGAGTGAATCTTTTAGCATATTACTGTATGGATGTTGTATCACAATGAAAACCAAATTTTAAAGGAGCTCTTTGGAAACAAAAGTGTTTCTAGCTCATCTAAATCATTTGGATTGAGCTGGAACGTAGCCCCCAAACTGTGTCATTCTAAATCCTGGAGCAGGAACCTTGTATCCCAGAGCAGGAAGGGACTTCATCCTCAAAGGGTTCTTACAAGTGTGCTAAGTTTCTTGTAGGGCCCAGGTCCTGCTTTGTGGTAAGCGGTGAGAACTCAGAAAGAAACAAGTCCTGAGAACCTTGGCACTTAGCCTCCAGTTTCTGGCAGTTTTACTTCCCCCTTTTTATAAATTAGACAGTTAGAATCCAGAGAGTTCAACTGCCTTACCGAGTCTTGCACAGATCTGTTAGTTCAGGACCCAAGATTAGGGTTTTGCCTTCTGATTGAGTGTAATGCCTCCTACCACCCTATACTAATTCTGCTTATTAAAACCTGGGAAGGTATGCTCAATCTTTGAGGATTTATTAATGAATCATAACTCTGATTTCATCTTAATCTTTCCAGATACTTGCATCTAATCAGAGATAAGGTATTTTATCATAGATATTAGAAGGTACACAGATCTCAAAACCAGTATACCTCAAACTGATTTATTATCTCCTCCAAATACCGTTCATTCTCCCAAATTCCCCTTCTGATTCATGTGACAATTAACCCAGGCTCTTAACACTTCCTCTATCTGTGACTACATTTTGTCACTTTTATTTCTTGAGTGTTTTTCAGACCTTTGTTGCCCTTTAAAAATTGCCAAGGCCTGGCCTGCCATTCATCTCTCCTGGAATCATTTAATAACAACAACTAACATATACTGAATACTCACTATGATCTGACCCTTTATAAGAAGGATTCGCTTAATCCTGCTAACACGCAGCTTGGTGGTTACTCTCGGTTACCTTTTTCATAGCCGTGGAAAACGATGACACAGGATCTTTTTTCTGTGGGACATACTAACTAAATAATATTTTGTGGAATATATTTTAGGTGTCATTAATTGATGATGAAGTGAAATCTGCTTGGCATGCAAGGTTCTTTATGAGCTGGTCCAGTCTTCCTGTTTCCTTCACTCCCCACCACACTTCTCTCCGCTCTCTTCTTAGCTCTTTGGGCTTATATGTCAGCATTTTTTCTCTTTCCTCTGACCCTAACATCTTTCTGGCTAAAGACTTTACTCACCTTGAACCTTTATACCTAGCCATTTAATCATTGATCAGTGGCTCCCTGTTCCAGCACCTCCTCGGTGAGATCTTACTTTTCCTATCTCTGTGTCTTCTTATTTATTACCAGTCTTCCTCCAGTGAAGCCAAAAGTCCGTGAGGGCTGGACTTGTCTACCACTGGCTCGTCCACAGAGCCTGACACTTACAGCTGCTCAAAACATGTCCACTGAGTGAATGGATGCTTGAACGAAAGCAAACTCCATAACTTTGGGGTTGTATTTTGCTCGTCATCAATGATGAGGTCAAACGCAGTGTCTTGAGTCTAGTTGACACTTAGTACATGTTTAATAAAAATATGCTCATGTTGGCCCGGTTGCCTTCCTGCCAGTCTTGTTCCCTTTCTTCTGTCAACTCCTGGTTATTCTTGATGGCTTCATTCATTATCTGCCAAGTACTGTTCATTCTCTCGAATTCTCCTTCTGATTCATGTGACAATTATCCCAATGAAAAGGCTACTTTTATTATGAAGCTGGCCCTGCCTTTTCCATTGAGGATCATCTCTACTTTCGCTCCATGCAGTGTCCAGGCTACTGACACGCTTAACTTTAGGGCTTCTGGTCCTGAGAATGATGTATTTCCTGAGAACACGTTCCAAGCAGAGTTTTTTTAGCAAATAGCGGCTCTTCCATGGACGTTCAGTTGTGCTTCCCTGAGCAAACTGTGTTACTTCCCTGACCTTTAGCCCCCTCTTCTTTACAACAAAGAGAAATAGACGTATGAGGATGAAGTTTGAGCAACATCCTCAGAAGATGCCAAGAACCATGTGATTTTTTTCCTCTATTTTCAGTTATTCGCCTAACTATAATTTTGAGACTACACCTGTGCCCATTTCACTTATCTTCCACCAAAACCCAGTGCCAGTGTCCTCCCCTCCTCTCCCTACACTCACCCTCCTCCCCCACTCCGAAGGAATTAAGAGATGATCATTTGACTAACATCTCTTCCCTCCTTGGCTTAGCATGGTGACCTCCTCATGCATTTCCAGACCCCAGCACGGGTTGCTGCATCAGGACAGTCATTCTCATACCACAGTGGTCCTGGGTCTGGCTTTGAACATGCTGGTAGAGCTTAGATCATTTCCGTTTTATCTCTTCCACCTCTTTGCAGCCTGCCTGCATCGTTTCCTGGAGTCATGTGTCCCACTGTCCCCTGGGTTTTTAAATGTCATTTTCTTGGCCCTTCAAGCCACATGGGAGAGTCAGTTCTGCCTCCAGTCTATCGCTCGACTCACTAATTCTTGACGTCCCCCATTCCTTCCCCCCATTTTGACTGATAAATTTTCATTATTGGTTTTGCGTGAACGTCTTCAGGGTTCCACTCTGCCTGACCCCTGTGGTCACTTAGTGATTACATGCGCCGGCCGAGGTAATTTATTCACTTTGTTTTGGTGTGAACATGTCCCGTGGGTCTTGTAACCGCTGTAATCACTTGACCCTAGTGACTGTTAAATGCTTTAAACACAGTTATTTTAAATTTATAATTGTTTTCATTAAAAATCCCCTTATAGTAACTTAACTGACCTTGCTGTCAACATGGCTTTATGTGCAGGAGCAAGAAATGAAAATATTATGATGCAAATAATAGAGTACTCATCAGAGATACGTGGCAAATTATTAGCTCACCCTACACATGCTCACTTAGACTCATGCAAGGGAGATGAAAGAAGACAGCGTGACCATAGCCCTGTTCAGGTCATTCAGTGCAGCTGTTCCTGCTCACAGGGGGCAGGAAGTGCAGAGGGGGTCCCGGTGAGGTGGCACAAGGACCATTCACATGAAGCCACACTTCACACCGTGAGAAGCCCTGTGGGTTAATCAGGGTGTGTTTTTATATATATATATATATATATATATACACACACACACACACACACAATTTTTAAATTTGAAGTAACATTACTTGTAACTTTATATAGTTCCAGGCTCACTATTTTAAGTCAATATCTGCATTGAGTCATCATTTTTAATTAACATTTTAATACTTACTTGGACTCTAATTTCGGGTTTCAGAAAAGTGGCAAGAATACTACAATGAACTCCCATATATCCTGGGATTCTCTAGTTGTTAATGTTTTGCTACATCTACTTTATCATTCTCTCTCTAGGTTGGTCTATCTAATTATCTCTCCTTTGTCTGTCTGTCTCTCTATATCTAGTATCTCTCCCTATTTGTCATCTATGTATGTATATATCTACTGTTTACCTACCTACCTACATAAGTACTTGATTAGTCATATACATTAACCCACTATCATTTTCAAAATTATATATAAATTGATAAAATTCTGTTATATAATTTACAAACCTTTTGCAGATTTTACCAATTATCTTAATATGTCCTTAATAGCAGTTTTTTTTTTCTTTCTTGTTCTGGGATCCAATCCAGAATTTGCTTTGCCACCAGTTTTTAATGTCAAACCAAATCAAATTAAACAGAAATACTATTTCTTCCTTATCCTTAATGAGTGAGGGGTTATAATGAAAACTGGCTCTTATATAACGTTAGTCTTTTTTTACCTAGTTTTGTCTGATGGAAGGCTTTAGACTGTTGGCCAGGATGTGTGAAGTAATGAAATCAGCCTTGATAACCTGGCCAGTGTACTGGCAACTTTCACGCTCAGATTTTTGGTCTGTGTTTCTGGCGTCTGCTGGCTAGTTATGGTGGAAACTTAACAGCATATTCTAGAGTTGTAAATTGGAGAGTTCCCACAAAGATCATTGGTTAAGAGGCATTCATAATTCAGCTATTTAAAGAGGGGGACTTCAGTTCAAAACTTACAAATCCCTACACTGGTTTTATTTTCATTTGTTGTTTTTGTATTTAATTATTTGGCAAAGGAAGTAGGGGTTTCGTATTTTCATTTATTTTTTTCCAGTTTTACTGGTATGTTAGTCCTGACCAGGGCTGCTGCTTATTTGTAAGATTCTTTTGGACAAAATGTGCAGAGTGTCTCTTAGGTCTGATGGGTACATGCCTGGTGCATGGCATACAGCTCCAGCTCACCCTTGACTGCCTCTCTTGTGCAGTCAACAACATTTGTAACTGTATACAGCATCCTTCAAGTTGTCTTCTATTTTGATTTGCCTCCATAATGAACATTTTTTTGTTTGCTTGGATTTCACTTTTTATTGTATATCTTAGGTTAATATATTTGTGGTAGGCTCTACTATAAGTTACCTTGTGACCTTTTGATATGGTGATATATGCCATTTTTATGAACAGTATTTGGAGGCAGTGTATTTAGGGGATTTGATATTAGCATTTGTAATAGCCCATAAAATACATAATTGTGGGGAGGGGGAAGGTGCTTGATAAAAATGTCTTTCAAATTTTGGAAAATTAGGGAGATTTTTACACTGTTCCAGAAAAGAATTGAATTAGGAAAGAATGACTTTTATTTTTGATTAGACTGTGTGTTTTTCCTAGCTCTTTTCACATCTGGAATTTGTTTTAAAACTCTATTTAGTACATTCAAAATAAATAATTAAGCAGCTAACTATAACATGCATTATTGATTTGCCAGATTTAGAGGTTATTGCAGCAAGTTTTCTGTGCATTATGAAGCTGAAATAAACCACTTCCATTCCTTTCCCCCAGTGTTCCCTAAATTCTGTTCAAATTTTAGGAGAAGGAAAGAAACCATACATTTGCCCCCTCTATTCTCAGGGTAAAGTTGTCCAATTAAACTGTGTTTTCACTCCTTTCGCTGCTGCTTATATGAATCTCACTTATATTTTTCACCTTTGTTAGAAAAAAATCTCAAAAGGTCGGGAGGTAAGCTTTTTTTTTTTTTTTTTTTGAGGAAATTAACTTTTTGCCTGTGAGGACACACATCTGACTGTAAAAGACAACCTCTGAGCCTTGATTCCTTTGTAAAATGTTGAGGACGAGGGTGTGTGTTTTATTTATTGACTAAATTATTTCATACTGTGAATCATTTGTGATCCATTGTCCATGACAAAGAAAAGAAATGAAAAAATACCTGTAAGTCTTTTGCAGTGCAGATACAGCTTTTGCTTTTGTAAACTTTGATCTCTTTAATGATCACTTGGGGGTTAGAGGTGGTGAAAGGTATCTTTCGAAGTGGATAAGCAGCCCCTCCTCAGTTAGGCCCTTCTTCTGCAATGATGAGGACTGTCTTAGTTAAAAATAAAATCAACTGAAGCGAGAAAACTAGTGACAAACTTCTTGCTAAATATTTTTATTTTAACTTGAAGCTACAGTGGCGCATGCTTTGACCAGTCTTCTGAGGTCAGATCCTTTCTTTGAATACTTGTCTCTTACGAGTACATACACAATTCTCATCTTGACCTAAAATTCATCATATAATTTATTATGTTTCCATTTTGGTTCATTTATTGGTGAGTAAAAACAGAAAGATGCTTGTGAAACAATCTGAGTACAGATCCTTCTAGATTCTTGTAGTCCCTTTCTCCCTGCTTTTTGACATGATGCCACTTCACTTGCAGCAACAAATCCAGACAGCCTGGTGATGTTCCTGTTTAGTAGGTTTAAGTAATATGGAATTAGATAATTGCAGTTAAAAAGTACAGCTGGCATAGATCAGTTTGGGGGTAGGTGGAAGTGTCCTTGGCACGTTGTGGACGTGAGCAGACGTGCATGGCGTCACCGGGGACACCTCTCTCTCCTGCACATGGGCAGCTGTCGGCTGTCAGTGTGTGTCTCAGAGCGAGAGTGCCAGTTAAAGAGTGCCGAGGCTACCTAGAACGACCTGAAACAGAAACTGTAGTTTCTGGTAGCTTTTCTGTGGCTCACAGTTTCCCGAAGCTCTTTGAATAGTCATCTGTTCTAGGAGTGTTTTCTCAGGTATCTTTTCCTTTCTTTGCCTGCCTGACAAAGGTTGAAACAAAAGTCATAGATAGCTTATGAGAAGGAACGCGGCTGCTCGCAAATGTATGATGGTATCTTCCATTTTTATTATAAATAAGAACAAAATGCATTACAGAATAAGATTTCATACTGCCACGTATCAGGGAGGAACTTTAAGAAGGGTTGTGTCTCTAGAAATGTTTTATACGTGGCTGTAGGAGGGTGAGTTTGGACACTCTCTTGCCGGCAGGAAGAAAGAGCAGGACACTCGCCACGGCAGTTTCTGCCATGCCTTCTTACTTCTTCAGGGTTAGCAAGGTTGAAGTCTGAGGTTGCCTGTGCTTCTAGAACAAGTTTTTCCTCTCTCATTAGTACCCTGCTGCATCCCCTGAAGAGTGAGAGAAACACCAAATAAGCAAGTAACCCAGCCCAGGCTCAAGCTCAGGCTTCCATGGTGCTGCTACTCCTTCCAGACTTGTAGCTCAGAGTCTCTGGAGCAGGCCTGTTCACAGCATACATTTTCTGCATGTCCATTTTAATAATGTGACAAAGCTTGATACTGTTGATTTTTAAAAATTGCTTTTATCCCATACGCAGTTTGGAATTTTACCCATTTCAAAAAATGTGTGCTGTTGCTATTAGGGAAATATTTCCAGTGTTCAGAATACTGTGTGCATATCCTGGTTGAAATAGAGATGCACACTGACTAACAATAGCTATAAAAATGAAATCTTGCACAAGCCGTGCCTTGCCTATCCAGTCAGTAGGAACAACGCTTTTGGGGTGGAAGAGAAGCTTTATCACTGGGGTGGTATGCTGGGGGGCTGTCAGCTCAAGAAGTAGGGGGGGCAATGCTGCAAATTTAGTCTAATGCATAATGTTGAAAGAAATTTTATCCCATCATAAAGATTAGCAGGCTGTGTAATTCAATTTAAAATTGGTCGGCATGTCCCGACTATTATAAAGCCTTTCTTTTTTTTTTTTTGTTTTATCGCCATTCCATTATTTTAGGTCAGAAACCAATATAGAATGGAGCATACAGCTAACCCATAGAAAGTCTCTTTCTGTGGTTCCACCCCTTGAAGAATTGTTGGTGAATGTAAGAGATTATCTTAAAATGAGTTAAGAAAATGCTTGCTCAATTGAATGCCTCCTTGTTTGCTTTCATTGTTTTTCTTTTTTTTTTTAATAACATAAAATGAATTTCTTCTGGGCAAGCAACCATTGAGAGTGAAACTCTTTTAAAAGCATTTGCTGGACACAGGGCTTGGTTTTCAAAACTCCAGAGTTAGCACTTATCTGCAGTATCGTGGGCATTACTGTGCCATTGAAAACCAAGATGCAGTAGCTTATGTTAATGCAAGACTGACAGACCCACATCTGATGGCAATTACCCATACTGGGGGGTTAATAAATGTTCTTAGAATTACTGTCTTTATTTTCTTTATTACAAGAAAAATGGGCAGCTTCCTAAGCCCTGCCTCCTGCTTCGTGCTCCAGCGTTGGTGACTTGCTAATTAACTGTTTTGGTTCTAGTACTTCACGGGCTCTGCTGAGTTTAATATTCATGTGAAGGAAATGCTAAATCCTCTGGCCAAAGTAGTAGGAAAAAAACCCCGAAATTAAATAAAGCAAACATTTATTCAAGTGCTCTTTATGAAAAAGAAACGAGGAGCTGTAGAAATAACAATAATGAGGCTTGGATGCACCAGAACAGCATCTAGGAAATGAATGCACAGAATTTTTTTTTTCACTTTTTTTTTTTCCTTTCTAACAGTGGTGGATCTTAATTTTTAATTCATCTTCTTAAGGAGTTTCAACCCCGAAGCACTTTGTTAAGAAGGTACTCCATGCCAGATTCAGATTAGGTGGGAAAGATCTTATGATTGATTAACAATATCTGCCGTGATGTGGGTTGGGGCATTGCTCCCATAGCGTGCACTTGTAGTCTCTGGTTTAGTGTCATTCGTCATGGATCAACATTAATGGCCTCTGACCGTGGTAGACAGGAAAATCGCCACAGTGAAAATATATGCCTGTTTTATTTTAACGCTGTCTGGGCAATCCAGACTTTCAACTATTGCTAATAGAAAGTTGACCGTGACTTTGGCAGGGTGGAATTTTTCTTCTTTCACATTGTGGGCTGTTTGTATTTGTTGCAGAAGGTTCTTGGCATATTTTTGAGGAAGTTCAGGCTATAGCATGAAGAAGGCTGTCAAGGAAGCAAAGAAAACATATACAACCCTTTAGGAATATTTAGGAAATAAATTAGCTTTGGGTTATGATCCTAATATATAAAAAAATTAAGGTTATGTAACTATTCTGATGAGAGTTAACTTTTGAAATTTTCAGCATAAGTAACTGAAATGGAGTAAATGGATAAACTCAGTTTACCTGTTAGGTCCACCAAATCTTTGGACAGCTCACTTTTCTCCAGTTTCATGCTCCCATCTCTTAAACTTGAGTGCTTATCAGAATGTCTCAAGCGTCATTAAAAATTCAGATTCCTGGAAACTGGCTCCAACCTATTGAATCAGATTATCTACTAGGGGATCTGAATAATTGGCCATTTGTTGTGCTCTTCTGCCAGTTCATGGCTATTGCTCTTACAAGGGTATTGAATGTCAAGTTCAGGGATATAGTGTACACATATCTGCATGTTCTCAGCACTCCTAACAAGGTTATTCTTTTTTATTGTGACCACTGTGTATTTTAGTTACCTCATCTGTGAAAAGGGACAGTAGTTCTTACTACGTAGGGTGGTTCTACATGGTTTAATGTACGGCATTTTTCAAGGCATTCCCAGTGGAAGTTAAGTACTCTATTTGTTCTAAGCATCATACTTTCATCATCATTTGATTTTGTTTACAGGGACTCTGCATATCCCTACAAATCACAGCAAATCACAAACCAGGGTCTCCTAACAGGCAGTTTTAAAGAGGTATACAAATAACTTTGTTGGGGAGGAAAATTATTACTTAAGCATGTGGAGGTATCAACATTTTGAGTTCAATCAGGAGGCTTTTTGGTGTAAGAAACAGCTTGGCTTAAGAAACAGGGATGTATTATCTCATCTATGAACAGAGCTGAGAGTAAATGGTTTAGGGTTCCAATAATTCAGGTACAATGATGATATCAGGAACCCAGAAATCTTTCAGTATTCCTTCCTCCTTTTCACACATACTAGTTTTGTCTCTAAACTTGGATGTTGGAGAGAGCGCTCTAGGTACAGCACAAAGACACAACAGGGAAAAAGAAGGCCATTCCCTCCGGTATGTCTCTGTGATGGTAGAGTATTTGGCTGTGATGTCTCTTTGTGTAGATGGTGAACATTCCCATAAACCACATAGCAGATGCCTCTCCTGTCTCATCAGCTACTATTGGGTGCATGTACCTCTTTAACCCACCCACTGTCAAGGGAAATAGAGTTATCTGCTAATCAGACTTCACTTGCCTGAGTCTCTGCTACCTTGGAAAGTTGGGGAAAGAATTTAGGTAGATTGTCAACAGCATCTGCTTTATGAGTCTTTGTAAGGCACCTTCAATATAGTAATCTATTCTGTTTCTAGAATGGAGTCTAGCCTGCTGTCTAGAATAAAGTCTGTTAGGTATGATTGGAATTTAGGGGACAACCACGTGTTACTACAGACAGCATTTAGTGACATTTTAAAATACCTTGCCTATCTCCTGTTTCTTATTTTCCATGTTGAAAATTTTCACGCCTCTCTTTCCCTTTATTGCTTTTCCCTTTCTCTTTCTTCTTTTTCATCTCTTGCTCCTCTCTCATAGGCTGCAAATATTAGACAAAATAGGCTTCCAGTCATCCTTGTCCCTTTCTAGTAGGAATGATGTTAAGAGAGAAGGTTACAAATTCCTGTTATGTAATCACATTCCAAAGCTTCAGAGGCTGAAACCATTATTGTGTATTATGTTGGATGACTGTTCCGTGTGCTTCACCTTCTTTCTCACCCACCTGGAGGAGGCCTGCAGAGATTCTTGAAGATAGCATAGGAATTACCTTTTTAACAATCTAAGTCAGTAGTTGTCACCGTCAATTTGTCATCAAGAAATGGAAAGATATCTGGTTGGAACATGAACCTACTGATACATGGTAGCAAGAATTCCCAGCTATACCTCCATACTTGGAGGACAATACCGGACCAAAAAAAAAAAAAAAAACCCACAAAAGCAGATAAATGTAAATTATCCCCTTGGTTCATCTTAAATGGTTCAGGATCCAAGAAAATAAGCAAATAGGCTTTGTTGGGTTGTTTCACACCGACACCAGGAGGGGCTACTTTCTGGGTGTGTACACATCAGCCCAGTGCTGTGCATTTTTAATTCCTGCATAGGTCTGTCATTGGATCCTCAGCATGCTTATCTTACTGAGGCAGGAAGTTGAATAAGCCCATCAAGAATAATTTTCAATCACAATGGTAGGTTTTAAAACTATTCTCTAGTTAATATTTAGCTAACCAACAATAGAAGACTGAAATATTCAAATTTTCTCATAAAGATTGAACTTCTTTATGTTACACATGATCAGGGAAATATGTTTCTATATATCTTAACGTATTAATGATAAAGGAATGGAAAGACTGCAGATTGTTGAGTGATTGCCTTCAAAGACATCTTCGTTGATCACTGTATCTCAGTAGATTTCCTGTTACTCTTTTTCATAGCACCTAATTCCCCTCCTAGCACTTATCATAATCTGAGTTATGTAAATAGCTATTTACTTCATTGTCTGTTGCTCCCAGCTGAGTGTAAGTTCTACAGTGAAGAGAACCTCTTCTCCTTGTGCATCATTATTTCCCACTAACACTAAATATGCAGTATGTTATACCCTCAGACCCCAGGGAATAGTTGTTGACTGTGGTAGAAAGACTGTCATCATTCCATGGGTATTCTGGAAGCCTGTTTTATTATCATATCTCATCCTGACTTTTGAGAGGCTCAGAGATCTAATGGGATTTAATTGGACCTAATAGGATTTCTTTTCCCCAAGGCTAATGGATTAGAAAATTAGGTTGAGACCCGATTTTGTAACAGACTTGAATGAGCCAAAAGGGAAAGGGAGCGACAAAATGGATGAATCTGAAACAGTGGAATGTGAAATGCCTTATGATGGAGTTAAAGAGCAGGAACCCAAAGAATTGAAATCCATCAGGCCTTCGTAGGAATCAATTGTATAGACTTTGGGTGGGTTTGACTAGAAATGGTTGGAATTTTCAATAGTGGAGGATTCTAGAACCTGCAAACATACCTTCTTTTCCTATTAATTGTAGCTAATCTCCAATTTGCAGCTAAGACATCCCAAGGGAATTCATTCAAAGAGAAATAAAAATGGTTTTTCAAAAAATTACCTCTGATTTCACCATTTCTGATTCAGTGATCCCGGCTTTGTCTTCAACTAGAAGAATAATCCTAGTGAAAAGTGAAAACTGTTATTTCAGAAAAGTGCAGAAATGAGATACTATGGTTGAGATTAGCCTGTGCATTATAAAAACATACCCGTCTAGAAAGTATTTTGCTCGGAACCTTCAGAAACCAATTTGGTATTTAATAGAGAGAAGAGGTATCATATTGGCTGAGGATAAGCAAATGTAACCCTTAGCAATTGATGGAAAAAAATAAGTGTAAGTTGTTCCTTTGGCCACACATTCTTTAACATTGGGTTTCATCAGTGGTGCCTCAGTGTTAGTGTCAGACATGGGAAAAATTTGGAAGAACAACAGGTAGGTTCAGAGAGGTCATTTATCATCTTGAATTAGTCCATGATTTAAGCTCAAAGGGAAGATGACTACACGATGCCTTCTATGGACCAAGCAAAAGAAAATGGTCTTAAGTTAAAATAGAAGAGATTTAAAATAGAAACAGGTAAGAGTCTTCCAGTAGTGACCTTTGAGCAATCCTGAATGTCTCTGAGATATAAAGAAGTTAGCAATCACTTGCCTGGATGACTGTAGTATACTAGTAGTAGTAGAACACTGATTTGAGAAGACAGCATTCATGGTTGGAGGCATATCTCAATTACTCCAAGCCTAAATTTCCTGATCTGGAAGGCAAGCCATTTTGACTCTTTCCAACTCAAAACCTCTGACACTGTAATTGTATGACATGGTAGAAGCAAGGATGGGTCTAGAGGATAGGGAGTTTTCTCGCCTCTAACTCCTTGGGTGACCTTAAAGAAAGTGCTTCGCCTTGCTGAGTCTTAATTTTCCATTCCATAGGCACAATGGTTTTAATCTCTGAGAATTCTCTTAGGTTGGGATTTCACTGAGCCAAGAATTAGAGGAGAAGAGGTCAGGAGCACCCTGCTGCTGCTTGATTTTTCTGTTGGAGGCAGAAGGAATATGCTGGCCCTGCAAATATGTTAGTGTGGATTCTTTCATCTGACCCATTGTCTTGGGGGCCTGAGAAGATGCACACACATGTCCTGTTTGGCTTGGGCGGGAGGCTCATTTGTAAAGAGTAGCCTCTGAAAAAGCCAGCTGTCAAAACAGCAGTGATTTTCCTGAGAGGTTTAGGAGAGAAAACTTTCAGATGAAGGGGTACAACAAAGAAGAAATATGGGCACCTTCTCAAGTAATGAATGGCTATTCCATTAACTGTTTATTGATTATCTCCTTTAAGCTGTCCAATCTTGGAACAGACTGGAACAGTCTTTTCATGAGTAATGTTAGTCATGCAACACTAATATTTCTCTTCTCTTTTGGACTTACAACACATTGTTTGTGTAATGTATATAGTTCAGTTGTTCATTTATTTACCTACTCATTCACTCATTTAACAAGTTGAATCCTTGCTATGTGTATGCCAATCACTTTGTCCCTTTCTGTCTTCCCCAGCCCCCCAAATGTTTAAAAATCAGATTAGGTTTCTCAATAGGAAATGAATAGTATACTTTGTCATGTAAATAATTGGTGATATCCTGGATAAAATTTAAGTAGGGTTTGTAACACTTTATGACTACCTGAAGTCTAAAATGGAGGTTCTGGCTACTCACAGCCACATGATAGTCAGGATAACATTATTTCCTTTAAGTCACTCAGTCATTTTTTAAAATAATGATTGTAGCCTGCTGAGAATGCAAAGATGAAAAGAATATAGTCTCAAGCATCTTGAGGTCCATAATTGAGCAAGGGGAGATAGCCCTGTAGATAAATTCTCATTCTGTGAACTGCAAGCACTTGACAAGCTCAGAACCCAACATGTGAATGGAGGAACAATTGACATAGTCCAGGCACACCACACAGGGAGCTTGGCCTTTTGTCTATGCATTTATAAAGAGGATTTTAAAGTGTGTGTGTGTGGAAATGTATGAACGGAATATCAGTTTGTATTCTGGCGAGATCACCCCAGATTTAGTGGAAAGGATAGATTAAGGAAAGTCTGCTTTATAGGAAATTATTTTAATTTACTAGGGTCACTACAACAAAATACCATAGACTGGGTGTCTTAAACAACAGAAATTGAGTTCTGGAAACTAGAAGACCAAGTCAAGGTGTACATGAATATGGTCCCTCCTGAGGTCTCATGCTATGTCCTCACCTATTCTCTTTTTGTACACGAACATTTTTGTTATCTCTGTCTGTGACCATACTTTTTCTTACTTTGAGGACATCAGTCAAATTGGATTAGGGTCCTTCCTTATAGCTGCACCTTAATTTAATCACCTCTTTAAAGGTTCTTCTCTAAATACATTCAAAATTTGGGCTACTGGAGGTAGCCCTTCAATACAAATTTTAGGGGGACACAATTCAACCTATGAAAAAAGCAAAAGGTAGAGGAAATCCTTGCCCCATCAGAGGGCATGGATAGGTACAGTCAAGGGGAGAAAAGGACATGTATTTTAACAGACAATTTGGGCTAAGGTAATATGTATTCTCCTGACTTCAAGTGTTTTAAAAACAGGGAACTTCAGACAATTACTTCTGTTCTTTATTCCTTTTATAATTTTCAGCAAATAGGGTTGGAGACGGCTTTCCAACTGTGGCTCGGTTACCTGGATTCCTTAAAATATTTAATTGAATTATTTAAAAGAGAACTTTATGAAACACCTTAGATGCTTTATACACATTTGTTTATGAGAAAATATGAACTCAGTAAAACACTGCAAATTTCTCTTGAACTTTGACTTTAAAATGCTGGCTAAAAATGCTCGATCTTTAGAAATTAGAACACTACGGTGTCTCAGTCTTTTGGGGCTGCTATAACAAAATACCACAGTCTGGATGGCTTATGCACAACAGATGTTTATTTCTCATCATTCTGGAGATTGGGGAGTTCAAGATCAAGGCGATCTCATGAGTGTTTTGGTGAGGATCCTCTTCCTGGTTAATAGTGGTTGTGTTCTGGGTGTGCCTCACATGGTGGAAGAAGGGAGTTATGTGGGGGTCTCTGAGAACACTGCTCCTATTCATGGGTCTCCACTCTCATGAGCTAATCACCTTCCACAGGCCCCACTTCCTATCACCATCGCCTTGGGGATTTGGATTTCCACACAAGACTTTGGGGGCAACACAAACAGCAGACCCTATGTGTGACTATGGAATGAAATGTAGGAAGTGAAATAAACCTCCAACTGCTATTTCTGGAACCTCCAGCCTCACATGCCATGACAGGCTTTCCAGAAATCCTTTCTTCCTAAGGAATTATATGGCATACACCTCATCACTGTTACTACGGATCAAAATAATCTTCCTTGAGAGATTTCTCTTGAAATTTTATCCTTGAAATGCTTCATTAAAATTTTGAGTTATAGAATGGGAAATATTGGACTCTACACATTGCCCACTGTGACTTCCTGTGCAGAGTGCAGATTATTAAAATTGACATCGGATGTGTGTGCAAGAAATATCCCCTTTCATAGGCTCTTCTCTAAATTTCAAGATATTCTGTAGAGTGGATTAGATTATACAGTGAATGGGGACTCTGAAAAGAAAATAGAATTGTGTATTGATGCCTTCAGAAATATTATTTGATGGCAATAAAATATTCTCTGAAATTCCCTTCAGAGGGGAGAAAATGGAGTTTGTTTGCAGTAATTGCATTTTCTAGCATTTGCTCTCACACTTTCCAATATATGCCAATTGGAACCTGTG
Organism: Galemys pyrenaicus; assembly: GCA_019455555.1. NCBI lineage: Eukaryota > Metazoa > Chordata > Mammalia > Eulipotyphla > Talpidae > Galemys > Galemys pyrenaicus. Next base: position 6,321,375 of record JAGFMF010011862.1, read on the forward strand.
ATTCGGTTTTGCTTATTGGCAAAAGTACCATGTAAATTGATCTGTGATGCATTTAAAGGAGATGCTTGTGAAAGTTTGGAAATTGAGATGGCTTTTTCTTATTAGATTTTGAGAGTATTAGGGTTCATTTCTATATTTTAGTCTAATGTAATATTAGCCAAATATGTTCTTTTTCAATTTAGTTTTAATCAAGTTCTAGAAGACCATTTTCATCTAGCCCCAGTGGCGCTGTTAAGGCAGAGATTTTATTTCCACTGTCAACCCTGCTTTCTAGTCTGAGGCTCAGCCCCCTCCCGAATCACTGCACACTGAAATCTTGCATTCCATGCGCTGATGTCTCAGCTTACAAAAATAATAGTAGTTATTACAGAAAGATTTTTTATTGTTATTTGTAAGGTTCAGGTGGGAAGAGAATCTAAAAAGCCTCTAAAATTGTTATTTCTCTTAAAGAACGTGGCCTTTATGTCTTGTGTTATTTTTATTTAATTTGATTTTCACCATACTTAATCGTTTAAAATGCATACACACAGGATTTGCATTTGTTCTTCTAATCGGTAGAATAATTGCCACTTGTTTTATAATTATTGCTGGAAGCAACACCTTTTCTCAGTTGTTTTTTTAAAGACTTTATGGAGAAAAATATCCAGCAACATATTATTCCTCAGCTCACCATTGACTTTGTCAGTTAACACTGCTGGTTTATTAAAGATATTTGTTGAATATTCTTCTAAGAAGCAGGAGATGGACCTCTTGTCCTGGAGGAAGCTAAATGCAAAAGACAAGACAGGATAAGAGTAATGAAGGTGGTGATGATAGTTAAGAAAATCAGCTTGTATATGTCAAATTTGTATTGGATCTTTTACCAAGCTTACACAGTATGCTCTGTAGTAAAGGTGGTACAGTTATCTTCTTTTTTTTTTTTTTTCTGATGAATTACTGGAAGGCTAAATAGCATGTTTTGAGTTTGAGTTTGGCAGGTAATAAGTGACAGAACCAGACATACAGTCCCAAATCTGCCTGGTTCCAGAACCTGCTCTCTTACCGTCATGCTGTATACCCCTACATTCTAATACCTCCCAGTGATAGAAACAGACCCACAGCTGGTGCAGTTGACAGCGTCATTGCTGATTCATCTCTTGAATATTCAGTGGAACCTGAACTTGGATCCAAATTTCTGAAGCATGAATAGGTAGACTGCTGGGTCTTTAAAATCTAGTTTCATTATTCAGATCAAATATTTGGTATGTGGGTAAATATTCCTCAGTAAACCAACGTTCTCATTTGTGAGAAATAGGTTGGAAAAAAACTAACAGTGGAGAGATAATCTGTGGTTCCAATTGTCCAGCCAGATGGTAATACTTGACTATAAATGGAGTCATTACTACTCCATGGCATGTAGAACATGCCATGGCTTGGGTAGCAAATTAGAGATACTGAGTTGGAAGACAGAGGAGACTGTCACTTGTTTTAACTACCTTGTAGTTGTCATGAACAATATATGTTTGAATGAGAGAGAGAGGTATAAGTCATAAAAATCATAAAAAATTAATTGATAAAAGGTTATTATTGAGAAAGGGATGCATGCAAAAAAGAAGCTGCTGAGAAACAATCAAATATCTGAACTATTTTCAGGTCCCCAGTGCATATGAGTGCTAATGTCCTATTCTCTTATGGTGCCTTGGGATTCTTTTTATGGAGGAAGCTGAAGAAGAGGAGGGAGTATTTCAGCTGTGGCTTCTTATAGCCTTCATTTTCACAGTGGCCCACTGGACTTCCGCTCAGAATTCCTCACTGTCTCCTGGGTTTCCAGCTCAGCCCTGACATTATTGTAATATAGTTTTCTGTGTTTAATATTTCTTAGACTTGGTTTCCCATTGCAAGCATGGAAGAAACCCTAATGCATGAGTTTCAGAGGAGAACGTAGCAGTCTGAACCTGCTGTGTGGCTCCATCAGCAAGTGTGAGTATTAACGTTAGAGCTGTCAGGACTTGTGAAAATTAATGGAGCCTGACGGGGGACAGACTGAGGTCAGAGACGGAGTTTGCTCTGATTGAATGTTTCTGATGGCTTTGCAGCTGAGGCAAGTGAGTACAAACCGTAGAGCTGAAAGGGATTTCTAGAGGTCTCGTCATTCATTCAACTAGTAGGCAGAGTGCAACAACTAAGTGCCAAGCATTTTCCAGGTGCTGGGGGTACAACAGAGAAAGGAAGATGGTCTACTCATGACTGACACAGTCCTCTCTCCCAGCTTCCAGATTGGACTAAGCTCTTGCTTGCTATCAGCTCCTAAAAATTCCTTCCAAGGAAAGAATTTAGGTAGCATATTCCCTTAGTCTGTTCTGGGCCTTATCTCTCTTTTATTCCCCTAGTCACTAGTATTATTTTTTCCTATTCCTTCTACAAAATTTTCTGCTTGGCCAGTTTTCAAATTCAAGGTTGTTTTTTTTTTTTTAACACTCAGTCCTCAGTGGCACAGAGAGACTTTTAAGAGTTTGAACATTTTCCCTCTCTGCTAGAGTCACAATATTAAAAATGTAATAATTTTAAAGATAAAAATGGTATTTTATCCATTGTGGACAGTGTCCTTTTTTAACAGTAGTGTTATGGCACAATGTTTTAAAAGGTTGCTGGCTTCACCCCATTTAGGTTAAAGGCTTCAGATTTGTGATTGAATTATAATAAATCTTTTGTTTAGAAGCAGTCCTGGGGTAAGATTTGACTATTTATCTGTCTTGTTCTTTTTACTCTTAGCAAGTTAGGTTTTTCCTTGCCTCACTGGCAAGAGTACATGAGCCTGAAGATTGTCCTATGTGAGTTTGCTTTCCCTGAGCATCTCATGGAGCCATAACCGGTTGTCTTGTCCTGTCGTCTCTGACTCTGTGTTTTCTTCTTGCTACTTAGTGAGCTCTACCTAATACGAGTGATTTCCTCATATATCTTTTAAGTTTACTATTTAGGAGAGTGGTGGGGGTGGACATAGGAATTGGAGATCTTAACATTTATAGAACTATATTTTCTTTTAATCCAGAACCCAGCAGACCCATGTTAGCTTTGGAATCTTTTCTTCATTCTGAAGTAGTATTCTATTCTGAGTTTCACCCCTTGATTTTAAGAGAAAGATATAGGTGATACTACTCAATAACCTTGCTTACTAAATCCCTGCTAAAAAACATGGCATGGGTAAGGTTGTCTCTGGCATGTGCTTGATCTGCTAGACCACCCTGTTTGCCCTAATTTCTGTACTTTTATTCATGAAGAATGAAGAGTAGGTGGCAGGAGCCATCTTTATATATATGCACACACATATACATATATATTTTATATCATTCATTTTTGTATAGTGTATACTTCTCTCAGGTGTAGTCTCCATAAAATTTACCTGTGCAACATCCCCATAGTCCTTTGTGCTCTTCCCCCCCTATTTTGATCCTTCTCCCACCTCCTCCTCTGCAGAATGTCTCTGATTCATAGTTGCCTGTTGATTTTGATTTTTAATTTATTATGATTTTTCCCCTGCTCACTTACTTGGTTCCTCTGCATTTCTCCTATATGTGAACCCATCTGATATTTTTCTTTTTCTTTCTGGCTTATTTCATTGAGCATAATCCCTTCCAGGGATTATGAGTTGAGTTTATCATGATTATGACATGAGTTTATCTTTTTTGATTGCTGAGTAATATATACAACACCTTCTTGATCCAGTAATCTATTTTTGAGCATTTGGTACCTATTATAAATAGATAATAAACATAGGGATGCAGGTAACTCTTTGAATTAATGTTTTTGTGTCCTTTGGGTAAATCCTAGGAGTGGAGTAGCATGTGGCTGAGAAATTCCCAGGAAAAAAAATAAATATTCCAGAATTGACGTTGGAGTTCGATTTGACCTGAATATGTGTAACAATGATTGATAGGAAAGAATAGATTGCAATTGTACGGTAGTTAATTTTCTGGCATGTTAACATATAGTAATGGTGTGGTGGGGGCAAACTAGCAAGGAATCTTGTTTGGTCAGAGCAATCTTATATGTTTATTTTAAAATGGTAATGGCCGTGTGTCCAAACTCCCCCCTCTCTTCTCACTTCAGTTCATGTTGTTTACCTTCCTGGTCTCTTTAGGAATTCTGGCTTATTACATTGGATTTCTATTCTTTGTCAAAATCTCATCTTCATCCTTATAGCCAATAAGTTTTTAATTTTGGATCTCTGCATGAAGTTGGGTAAAGGAGCTTTTCTCCACTCTCCTTCTAAGTCTATGACCTTCTCTTCCTTGGGGAGGCTCCCAAATTATTCTGAGAGCTAGTTGGTAAGAAATGACACTCACAGCTGCAGTAGCATTTGGAGAATGTGTTCATTGAGCCAGAATTTATGTTGTCATAGAGCAAGGCTGACACTACTTCTTGTCCCCTGGAGAAGTCCCTGACATAGCCAGAGAAACATCTAAAATGGAGAGTTCTATTTTAAATAAAAACAAATGGGCCTTAACTGCTTAGAACCAGAGAAAAGATCACTTGCAGATGGAGGAATGGCATGAGGAAGCCCCATGTGAGAGAGGTGGGTGTCAGGCCAAATTTTATCAGGCTGTTACAAATTTGGAGTCACCTGAACGAATCCTAGCATAGAAGTCAAAGAGCTATTCTTACCCTCTCTTGCCACCAGCTTGAACTGTGACTTAGCTTGGCAAATGGTGGCAGTTGCGTGGCACTAAATGTCTTTACCAGTAGAATGGATGAATAAATTGCTTTTCTTTTTAAGTCAGGGATAACTTTCTTCAAATGAAACCTTTCCCCAAATTATAAAATAAAACAGAAGCTGCTCTGGTACACATAGGAGTAAGTCTCTCTCTTCTCCCCTGTTTCCTTCACTGTGAGAGTCTCCCACAATCTCCCTTCAGGATCGCCCTTCCTTCTGAGTCTCCTAGAATCTCCCTTCCTTGTGAGAGTCTCCCAGAATCTCCCCTCCTTGTGAGAGTCTCCCAGAATCTCCCCTCTTGTGAGAGTCTCCCAGAATCTCCCCTCCTTGTGAGAGTCTCCCAAAATCTCCCTTCCTTGTGAGAGTCTCCCAGAATCTCCCCTCCTTGTGAGAGTCTCCCAAAATCTCCCCTCCTTGTGAGAGTCTCCCAAAATCTCCCTTCCTTGTGAGAGTCTCCCAGAATCTCCTTTCTTTGTGAGAGTCTCCCAGAATCTCCCCTCCTTGTGAGAGTCTCCCAGAATCTCCCTTCCTTGTGAGAGTCTCCCAAAATCTCCCTTCCTTGTGAGAGTCTCCCAAAATCTCCTTTCTTTGTGAGAGTCTCCCAAAATCTCCCTTCCTTGTGAGAGTCTCCCAGAATCTCCCCTTCTTGTGAGAGTCTCCCAGAATCTCCCCTCCTTATGAGAGTCTCCCAAAATCTTCCCTCCTTGTGAGAGTCTCCCAGAATCTCCCCTTCTTGTGAGAGTCTCCCAGAATCTCCTTTCCTTGTGAGAGTCTCCCAGAATCTCCCCTCCTGTGAGAGTCTCCCAGAATCTCCCCTTCTTGTGAGAGTCTCCCAAAATCTCCCTTCCTTGTGAGAGTCTCCCAGAATCTCCCTTTTGTGACCTTATCTATTTCTGCCTTTGGAAAAATTGAAGTTTTCTTTTTCTCTTCCAATGATCTTCTTTGAGAGTAGTGACATTATGCCTGGCATGTAGAGGTGATTCCATTTATGGATAAAATAATGACTGGTTGTTTGACAACTGAAAGAAGTAGCATAATAATAATAATTATCATAACACAAATAATATATATTGAGTGATTATGAACTATGAGAAACTGCAACTTCTGAATATCAGTATTTTGTTGATTGTGTACCAAAGCTTATAGGTGGTATTATTATCTTTCCTTCCCTATTTCTATTTGAGCTTTAAAGACAGTTCATTGGAAATTATGTGGCTAGACCGGATCAGGAGTCAAGAATAGGACACTTCAGGAAGGTCATAACACTGAGGAAAATGTAACGATGGTTTAATGACCTCATCATAACCAGAGATGATTAGCTTAGTTTCTAGATTTCCTCTCAGGAATCTCCTGGAGATACAACCGTCCCTCTGTTTAGTCAGTAAACACTGGTTGTATACCTGCTATTTGAAAGGTATTGAACTGGATACTTTAAGTTGAGCCAGAAAGCACAAGCCGTGATCTATGATTTCAAGGGCCTTGAAGTATAGGGGAGAAAACTCACATGCAAAAAACAAAACTAAAATCTATACTATGACTAAGTAACATACAGGTTGTCGACTCCATGCCATGTCTGTGCTATAGAAGCTTTATGCCATCTTATCTTGACCATACCTATGAAAGTGATACAGTCACTGTCCCCATTTTGTTAGTGCCCGTTAGTGACATAACTACTCTGTTCGTGGTCATGCAGCTGATGTACAGCAGACCCTCAGAGACCTCTGCCTTAAACATGTATTGCCTCCACAATTGTACGAGTTTAAAGGTTGAATCATGAAGAATAGAAATGTGAGAGGAACAATAAGAAAATACTAACTAATGCCCATACAAGTGAGGTGAAGACTGTCTAACAGAGTCAGTTGAATATGGGAGGGATGCCAAGAGAGCAGAAGACAAGGAGGAGAGAAGAAAGGAAATATCTTAGAGGGAAGAGGAGGACTGAATAGCGCAAATTAGCCATCAAGAGAATAGATATTTTCAGGGGCAACATTGTCACTGTGGTGTGGTGAGAGATGAGAATTGAGAAAAAGTCTTGGGTTTGGTTATGGTTATCATCAGTTTCATGGAAGCCTCTGGAAGAAAATAGAAACAAAAGCCAGAGTGTATGGGGTAAATTATGAGTAACCATTGTCTCAAAGTTGCTAATTCTAGTAATTGAATGGCCCATTGGGCAACACAACTAAATAAGTGAGCCAGACATGAGAAGTAATAGGGAGTGAGGAGGTCTGTTGTAGACTGGAGGTCAGTAGTGCCTGACCTCTTGATTTCCAAAAAAAAAAAAAAAAAAAAAAAAAAAAAAAAAAAAAAAAAAACCACCCAAAAAAAAAAAAAAAAAAAAAAAAAAAAAAAAAAAAAAAACACACCACCCAGAAATCCCTATTTTTTGGCATACTATCTCTTGATCTCTAAATGTTAGTCTAATTAAATAATAATAATAATATACAGGTGAACTAATATTTCCGCGGGCTGAATCTTTTAGCAGATATTCAGAAGTGAAATGAGAAAGCATCTCAAAGAAGAAACAAGGTTGGGACGGTCTTGGATTGTGTGTGAGGCGTGTGTGTGTGTGTGTGTGTTAGTTAAGATCTGCTTGTTTTTGTTTTATTGGGCTGGTAAACACGAATTCACACAGAAGGAGGATTCAATAGAGAAATGTCCAAAATATCAGAGATTTCTGGAAAATAAAAGTGCCTGTGGGAGAGAGGAATGGGGTCAAGAGAGCAGTTATTTTACTTTATTTATTTTTGTGTAGAAGAGTTTGGGTGTAGCCCAGAGATAGAGGCTGAGAAGATTCATCAGAGACAGAAGATTCACCAGAGACAGAGAGGGGTAAGAGGATTCACCAGAGACAGTAGAGAGCAGAACAGGTGGATCTACTGAAATACACCACTGAGGGGAGCAGCAAGCGAGACTGTAGAGGTCTGTTGTGCCATATGGATTAGCTCCCTGGCTGGGGATCGAACTCAGGCCATCAAGGTGCTAGCACTGAGACTTAGCCCCTAGGCTACCAGGGAGGGCCCATGAAGCCAGTTATTAGAAAGAAGAGAAAATACAGGTGGAGTGATTGGAAAGTGAAAAGGGGAATTGAACCTACTTGCTCTGTTCCATCCAGGTAGAGGACATGGTAGATGCCACATGGGGAGTCAAAAGGATCCTGAGAGGTAGAGAAACCTAGAAAAATTCTCTAAGGACTGCTTCGGGAATAGGTAATAGCAAGGGTGTGGGATAATGACAACTATGGAGGACCAGTGAAGACTAGCAGATTTTCATTTTCCTTTAGATTCTAAATGAGCATTTAATTATGTGCACCATGAGGTGCAGAAGGTACAGGTTTGAATAAGATTGGATTGCCACCACCTAGAGCCTATGGTCTCCCTTAAGGGCTCTCACTAACACATCCAGGCTCTGGGTTCCTGCATTTCACTTCTTCACTTGTTGCAGCTGTCACTTTACCGTATCTGTGATTTATCACTACTATTATTTGCTCAATAATGTTCTTTAAATTATCTCATATATAAAGACGGATTGTGAGAAATATAAAAAGGAAACACTATGTCATTACTTACATGGTTCTATTGTAGTTTTTCCAAATACGTAACTAATAAAAATACACAAATGACATTTTGTCAAAAGCTCATCTCCATTCTACCTAAAATCAGCTTGTATAGTACCAGTAGAACATATACCATGGCTTGAAAAAGATGGAACTGGTTAATTAGTTGAGTTCTTTAGGTCATTTAGAGCAAGGGTTTTTTCATGTTAAAATAACTGTGTATGGCTTTGGTTTTTATTCAAGCAGGTCAGCTTCAATGGCCTGATCTGAATAAAATGGATAAAGGCAGGCACCTCTTTGTCTGACAATATTTAAATGATGTGGTTTGAATACCAAGAAGTTTGGAGCCTAACTGCAGACCCTTCCAAATTAATCTAGTCTGGGAAAAAACTAAAATGCCATCAAGTAACAGGAGATTTGTCAGCTGCCCTGCTCACACTTTTCATATAAAACATAAAGGTTGGCAGATTAGAGATGAAAGGTCAGTTCAGAAAAAGGAAAATATGTCAGACAATTTCATAACATAGGTAAAAGTGGGTGGAAGTGGAAAACTGCTGGAGTCTCAGAAAGAGATGAGCTTGTTCGCAGTGTGTAAATACCACCAGTGTTTCTGGGCTGTTCATTTTCCTGGTTATTACTTTATGGTTAGTCTCCAAAATTCGATTCAGACATATGGAAGAGGTCAATCTTGCAAAGGAAGATTTACTTTGCCAGTTTTTCCTTTAAAAACAAACAGAAGAATCACAACAGGGGCCTTCTTGGTGGCTTAAGAGTTAAGTCTCAGTGCTATCATTGCAAAGACCTGAGTTCTATCCCTGGCCAGGGAGCTAACCCACATAAGGTGCAGCAGACCTCTCCTGTCTCACCTGCTGCTCCCCTCAGCAGTGTATTTCAGTCAATCCACCTGTTCTATTCCCCACTGTCTCTGGTGAATCCTCTCACCCCTGCACCTCGGGCCTGCACCCCAGCTCTTCTATGCAAAAATAAATAAAATCTTAAAAAAATTAAAAATGGCCCAAAGAGGAGAAATGTAGTTCCTTTGCCCCATGTCCCAGTCTTGCTTCTGCCATCGCATACCAAAGCTGTAAAATGGACGAAGGGAGCCGTTAGGGCCTCTCCTTGCAAGAGCAGTGGTGCATGAAGAGTCCATCATCATGAATGATGAAAGGGAAGGCGGCAGTCACAGTGTGACTTGGACGAATAGAGTTGCTCAGAAATTCACACAGGCAGGACTTACCTTGGAACAGATTACCACCCAGGAAAACATTTTATCCCACTCTGGCCTCAGGAGCACAGGTGAATCTGGGGCATGGTATCAGGCCTAGGGAATCACAAAGCCATGTTATTAGAGTTGAGGGGCACAGTGTGTACATTGCTGGGGATTTACAGCCCTATCAATACAGCTTGTCACCTGTCCTCTGTGTAGGAATTGTGCAAATTGCCGTCATTCAATTGCATGTTGTTCGCAGCACACATCATATTCCTGTTGCCTTAAGCTTGTGCAGGTGATAAACTCAACATAAACACATATTTCAGAGGGGCTTCTTATTTTCTATAAGCTCTTCACCACAACCTTGCAAATAACAGAGGCCAAAGGCATCTCCCACAGGCTAGTAGTGGTCTAGGACAGACACTGATGCTTTCCATGGTTTGTTTTTTGTTTCGTCTTTCGGTCGTCCTTTCTCTTAAGCCTCCACATTAACACACTTGTGCTATATGCATTGTATTACTGTCAGAAATATAGACATCGAAAGCTACAGGAAAATCAGTAACATTATAAAACATAGTATGCCAATCCTGAAAACCTCTTTAATATCAGGAGACATGTTTACAGTGTGTGGCTGAAATTGTGCATTTTATCTTGTACTCTCTGCGGGGCTGAGATTCACACAGACCTATGACAAATCCCACCTCCTCCAAAAATACTTTCTTCTCCCTAAGCTTCATTAATGAAATCAGGGGCTCTGACTTCCTGGCAAAGACCAATTCCTGTAACAAGTGCTAGTAGTAACTTTATTCTTCCTGGAATAGCAGGAAACAATTTCATCTTGGACCCAGGAGTCTTAGGAAGTTGGAGTTATAGACACCGTTGTCCCACCCTTTCTCACTTCAAAATGAAATGAAATGAGCAGCAGCCCTGCAGTGAGGCTTGAGGGATGGGTGATGACAAAAGAAGAGAAAAGGGCATTAATTTCAGGTGGGGACAGCTGCCCAGCACTATCTCCCTTTGGATTTTGGTTCTTATAACATCACGGTGAGTTATTAATATGTATGATCTGTACTTTATTCAAACATTATAAATCTATGCAGAAGTCTGGTGTTTGGGTTTGCCTTTATAGCTTTCATTCTTCTTCCCAGAATTATCTCATTTTGATCCGGGAAACTTTTGCATAAAATGCACACACGGAGAACTCGAATTTCCATACCATAAATATTAAAAGGGGGTTAAGCTTTACAGTTTCTTCTCCCATTGCAATGGAAGGAAAGTTAGCCTTCTAATCAGGGAACCATTAATAGTGCTCTTTTATTCACAAACCAGAAGGTAAACTAACTTGTAATATGAAATTATAGAATTCCTTTCATTCATGTAAATTGAGGACAATTTGGCTACACTAGGTCTTTTGATGAAGACTTTACTAAAACAAGGCATTGTCTGAATTGCTGATAGGGGGTTGGCTTATTTTTTGAAGATCAAACCAAGTCCAGACTTTTCTTAAGGGTGTGACTAAAGTGCTTTTTTACTGGGTAATTATAAAGTATGGATTCATCACAGTAAATGTGTAGCATACAGAAGAGGGAAATGGAACTCTAGAACTTAATGTCTTCTTAGTAGCTTTTTAGCTTCTTAGCAGCTTTCTATCTCTGGTTTATTGTCATTTTTGTTAGCATAAAGGAGTAGTCATAAATTTCGGTTCCCATGGAAATATAAAGGACTGTGTGAGCTATTTCATTTGGGTATACTGTCTGTTAATCACACAGTCTCAACTGTTGTACTTTGTGATGGGAAATGAACGTGCTAATTGGCGCTCTTTTTTCTTATTTCAGGAAACCTGCCATATGAATATAAAATAGTGATTGCTGGGAATCATGAACTGACATTTGATAAGGAATTCATGGCAGACCTTGTTAAACAGGACTACTACCGTTTCCCCTCTGTGTCCAAATTGAAACCAGAGGACTTTGACAACGTTCAGTCCCTCCTGACAAACAGTATTTACTTACAAGACTCGGAGGTAACAGTGAAGGGATTCAGGATATATGGTGCACCTTGGTAAGTACTCATTCAGTTCTCCCCCCTCCCTTTTCTTTCTTTTTTTTTTTTTTTCTTCAGCACTAAAAGCTTGGGTGCCTTGAGGGGAAAGGATTAGGATGGAGGGAAACCTTATTGCTGTATCTCCAACATAACACACATTCTGGCACTGCTGGGCAGTTCAGGGCTTGTGTTTGGCATTGTGATGCAGATTGCTTTAGGCAAGACTAGTGGGTGTGGCTGCCTGTGTTTGTGAGACTGGGGGCTGCATCTGAGTCTGTGGGACACAAAGGGATTTGGAGGAAGGGCACCTGCTTATCCTTCACACCGGATTCTGTTACTGCGAACATTCCATCAGCCTTCCGTAACTCATTTCCCTCTTATTCTACACTGGAAGAAGCCACAAAATAGCTTTCTTAGATTGGTCTCCCTACACATCACAGTCACCTGACCGACTCTGAAGAAATACATACAGATTCTGAACCCCTGAGACCCGATTCTCCTTCCTGTGGTGGAACCCAGCAATCTGTATTTTTTTTAAGTACCCCAGGTGAGGTTCATGTACACACAATGAGAAAGTTACCCCTGAGAGCTCAGGCTGAGAATGCTCCTTACTGAGCTCTAGAAAACTCACAGCAGGTCCACATCCGAGGAGGGGCCTGACCAGAAGTGTTTTGATCTTGGTCCCACCAGTTGTCAGCCTAATGTTTCAAAAGGATTTACCTCACAGGTCTTGAACCTCAGTTTCTGCACCTCTGAGTGGTTTGAGTAAATACCCACTTTGGAGAGCTGTCAGGAGGGTTAGATGATGTCCATAGTGGATTTGGCAGTGTATTTGTGGTTTGCTCGGCATCATCGTCATCATTTTTCCAGCCTTGGCTCTGCCACTAAGTATTTATGTGAACTTGAAACAGTCATTTGCCTCTAAAGCCCTTTATTTTTTTGGTCTTTAAAATGAAGTGTTAGACCAGAAGAGTGTTATTAGAAATGGCTTGGATATTTATTTGTATGTTTGTGTATTTTCTAAGAGCGCCATTCTATACAGAAAGCAGAACTAACTTTTACTCTCCCGATCTGGAAAAGTGCCTCATTCCTACTCAGGAGTTGCAGGCAGGAGTGGAAAAGGACAAGCAGAGTGAATTCAGATTTGCCACCCCACCCCCACAGTTTGGTTGTCAAAGTTATTTTTTTGTAATTCTTTTTTTAAGTTTTCCTAGTTGGTGTCCACAGGGACTGATGAGTGGATATAAGATGTATTTTTCTGTTTAAAATTGACCTGCCAATGATAGGGAATGCTCAGTTGATGCCAGGTGCTAATCTAAGTCCCTCACGTCTTCATCACATTAAGTTCAAAATGCTTTTAAGAGGTGGGATTTTGATTGAGAGAGAATTAAGACTCTCATTTGGCAAATTAGAAATTTCGGCATAGAAAGGTTAAGTAACTGCTCTAGAATCACACAGCTAATAAATCGTAGCTTTGCATTTGAGTCAGACTTGGGTCCAAGGTGTGACTGAGCAGTCATGGGAGTGACAGTGCTCATTGGTGGTGATGATCTGCAGTGGATATAGCCAACTTTAGGAATGTATGTCAATTAGTCTTCTCTATACCCAAGAGGTGGTGAAGGGCAAGAAAATCAATAGCATAAATTCATTGTGCCAAACTATAATCTGGAAATGGATGTAAACTGTTGAATTAGCATATCTTAGTAAAGAGCAGGAGAGAGGACTTTCAGAGATCACCAGATTGATAGTGGCTAAAATGATGGCAGCAAACTTACTTCCTGCATTATCGGAGCAGATGCAGTTCTGTTTAGGACAGGCATAAGCTAAGTCAGATGATGGCTGTGATGGATGAGGAGCGATGATGGATCCTGATGCAGACCTTGCAATATCTCAAGAAAAAAAAGTCATTCACATATGTGATGGTACAAATTTTTAACAAAGTTTATATCCAAATTGGATTGATGCCATTAAATCTTTTATATATAATACATAAGTATATAAAATATATAAAAGAGAGGGCGACAAATTCAAGAAATAGGACTTGTTATCCTGAAGTTATCTTCACATATAATTTATTGGGATTTCCAGAAAGTACTGCTTCACAGTGAGGGAGATCCTCAAGTGGAATTTCTCACCCATAGAATTGTTGGCATTTTGTCTTGTGACCAAGAATACAGAGGTGAGCAAACTTTTGGTTTCATCATATATTTTGGAAACAACAGTAGTTTACATCTCACCATGAAGATATTCATTAAAACCAGTATAACCAGGGGCGTCCCTGATGGCGCAGTGGGTTGAGCACCACACTGTGAAGCATCTGCAGCACAGCAGCGTGAGTTTGATCCCCAGCCAAGGAGGGGATCCACATGGCTAATCTCCTGCCTCGCCCGCTGCTCCCTTCAGCAGTGTATTTCAGTTGATCTGCCTATTCTGCTCCACACTCTTATCTCTGATGAATCCTCTCACCGTTCATGCCTCTGGCCTGTACCCCAGCTCTTGTATGCATAAATAAAATCTAAAAATAAACAAAACGAAAAAAAAAACCAGTATAATCAGGACTGCTGATAATTTCAACATTGGTTTAAGAATACCCATATTACAATTTCCATGTGAGAGGACAGATGTTTCCAGTTTTACCATTTATTGAGCCCTTGGACCCCTTGGGAAAGTTTTGGAAAGATACCTATGTGTCTGTTTTTGCATCTGGAAAATGGGAGGTAACAGTTTCCCTCACATGATTGTTATGAGGAAAAATGAGATAATGCCTCTGCAGCATACAGAAGACTTCCTGGCACAGAGTGAGCATTTGATCCGATCTGCTCTGTACCTTTGTCTACCCTCACATGAAGACTGTTACCTTAGGAATTGGCTGGGTGGGATCTAGCCCTCTTAGCCTCTTTGCTGACTGACTCTAGGGGAATTAGTTTACTTCTTTAGACCAATGAGATCTGCCTTTGTCTCTCTCACCTGCCACTCGCTTAAAAGAATCTTCAGAGTATACATATTTGCCCACCATGCTTATTTTAATACCTTTTACAGTTTTTTGCATTCTTTCACTATTAGACATTTGACTAGAAGCAAAGTTCAAGGGAATGTATAGCAGAGTGACCACTATTCTCTCTTCAGAAATTGTTATTTCATTCCTGAAATGTTATTTCATTCACCTTTTGGTGAATGCTACTTCAACAGTAAATATTCGAAAACTAATATAAACTGATTAAGTTTGATTTCCTTGCTTTCCAGTGACTTTCACTGAAGAAATACTACATTTCCAATTCGATGATATTGTTTGTGATTTTAATATAAAAGCAGAAATCCAAATACGAACCCTTACACTAAGGATTTTCATACTGTCATGTATTTCTCATAAGTCACTTTCATCTGACCAGGAAGATAGCTATAACTCAGGTACTCAGGTATTTTTTAAGATTTATTTATTTATGCATACAAGAGCTGGGGTATAGGCCAGAGGCACAAACGGTGAGAGGATTTACAGGAGACAAAATGGGGAGCAGAACAGGCAGATCAACTGAAATACATTGCTGAAGGGAGCAGTGGGTGAGGCAGGAGAGGTCTGCTGCACCAAATGGGTCCCCTCCCTGACCAGGGGTCGAACTCATGCTGCTGTGCCGCAGATGCTTCACGGTGCGGCACTCAACCCACTGCACCACCACAGAGGTCATATAACTCAGGTATTTAAAAAAGAGTGTTTGTCACTTGGTTTTATTACAGAACAGGAATATTGGCATGTTCATAACTTATACCCCACAAAATGTGTCCTAAAGACCAGAGACAATGAAAGCTGTGTTTTCAAGTTTTTACAATTTAGCAGAAATGTATATGGGAGACAATGTGCAACATTCCAGAACATTCGTGTGCATTGCAGTGGAGTGGGCTGTGGTGCTTGTTACATCCCCAAGGAAGAGGATTTGTTAGCATTATGTTAGATCTGGGTAAAATCAGTGGTCTACACTAAGGAAGTTCTCAGTGGGATGCCTTGTTCTGGAAGGAACACTGCTTCTTCAGAAGGGGGCAAGAGTTAACAAATGCACAGGGGTGCTACTTCCTCGGCAAGGCTTCATGGCAGATTGTGTGGCTTCCTTCACCACCTCCTTCTTGTCAGAATCTTGAAGAGAAGAATCAGATATATAATGTATTTTCATCTTTGTGAGCAACAGTCTAGCTATAGTATTCTCCACCTGGTTGGTCCACTGCCTCCAAGATCAGGAGGCTCCTTTCCTCTATGTGATCATTCTGAGGTCGGAGTGTTTTTTACAAAGGTTGAGTATGGTTAGAAAGAGGGGATAAAATTCTAATCTGTTAAATATTTGCCACTGTGGTAACTGACCACTTTTCTGACCAGGATGGAGAGAAGTGAAACTTGGAAACCATCTCTGTAGCTTTGGTGACTGGATCTGTGCCTGCATTTTAGTATAAGCAGGTTTTAATAAATTCACTTGTGGGACTTGGCATTTAAAAGTCAACTAGTCCCTTCCCTTCTCTCACTTTTTTTTAAAAAATGATTTCAGTTGCTCTTTTGAAAGCAAGATGCTGTGTAGAAAAAAATAATCCAAACTAGAAGTCCATCTTGCGCGGATTTGAGCAAGCACTTGTACTGTCAGCAGTAGCCTGCAGCTCACCCCAGTAAGGACAGAAAGGCAGAGCTGGGCGCCCGTGTCTTTTAATGAATATAAGTGTGGACTTCCGATGTCCAGGAATTTGATCTCTAATGCTGACTGAGGGGTCAGGAGCAAAGAGCATACTTTTTCACATTAGAGTGGACCCAGGTGTAATTTGTCAGGTTTAGTAATTTAGGAAGTGCCTTAACTTCTGCAGCAGAAAAATGAGATCAGGACTAGGCTAAGTAATTCTAAAATGGCTGAAATAGCAAGAGAAAGCTCCCAGAGTTGTATTTTCAAAGAAAGGATGAGCAGGATATTTCCTCTCCTCCCCTCATTTTAGATCATAACCATGTTGAGTTCATTCATTCATTTAGACATAATTTTCTCAGCCTCTTTCAAAGTGGGAGCTAAGTGTTGTTCCCTCTCTGCAGCAGTTAGAATGGTATTTGCACACAAAGAGCCCCAAAGTTGCTCGCTTCCTTGTTCTGATCAGGCAGTGGTTCTTTATGTTTACCCTGTCAGAAAAGCTTCAGATGTTTTTATTTCCAATTATAAGTTTTGTAATGCATCATGTATTTTGCTGACAGTCTTCAAGTTCTTGAAATAGCCAACAAATTAACGGCAGATACTGAGTGAGAGGATTAGAAAACCAATTGGCAGTTCTTAGGCTAGAATTCAGATATGGGGTGGGGAATGGGCTCATTTATTTTATTTCCACAGTCATACTTTGAAATTAACTTGGGCCAAAAAATAAAACTAAAAATAACAAAGACAAGAAAAGGGGAAACATCTCCACTTCACCAGGAAAGTCCTTTCATGCTCACAAACGCAACTATATAAACAATATTGGTTCTGTGTGTACCATGTTTTCAGGGATTCTGGCTTTTATTCAGGAGGGTTCAGAAAGGTATTGGCACAGAGAAAGGTCGTGTGTGTGTGTGTGTGTGTGTGTGTGTTAAACAAATATGCACTCTGCTCTTACATGAGTCTGTTTAAAGGCCCAGGCTAACATTTCATTTTTCTTGGCACGGGGCCCACCGGCTCTCCCATTATGGAACCTATGGCTGTCCTGCCTGCTCTTGAGTTACAGGCTCTGTTTACATTTTTGCCTGTTTGAGAATGCAGCTGACTGCTCTTAAAGCCACCCGGGATCAGATTCACTTCTGATTTAACAACTGCCCTGTTTATTTGAAAAAGGAGAAAGCAAAACCGGTCATTTTGTTTCCTACCTCCCATCGACAGGCATATCATTAAATATCATTTTGAAAGCCCATTTATGCAGAACTTGTGAGGTTGGAATCAGCTCCTGCCATTTGCCAGTTCCCCCCCCCCAGCCCAGCTTTTCCCGCCTGTGCCTGTGGTGGTGCTTTCTCTGATGTGTTGCTGGTGGTTGTATAGAAGAATGTGGAGGGAGGTGGAGACGTTTCCTTGCGCTTTCAGTTATGCTTAAAGCAACTGTTGGCATCATTTAAATTTTCACTGAAGGCAAGTTTAACTAGCTAATAATAAAAAATTTACATTTGGCTGGTGCTGCACACTCAGAGAACGTTCGCATGTGCTATCTCATTTGGGCTTCATGGCAATTCGAAAGAATTGAATATTAACTTTAGATCCAAATAATTAAAAACAATACTAAACAATTAAAATAAGCAGAAAATGTATTCAAGTAATCATGAATGACCAGTGTTTATGAGCGCTAATATGTCAGATGCTGTTCAGTATCATCTTCTTTCGACAGAAGAGACTAATATACAGTTTTTGACAGAGAAGGTGACTTACCCCCAAGTCACAGAGTTAGCTGGTGATTCACATACTAGAATCCAGCCTTCCTTTGCTGAACTCCTTACACTGAACCAGGATATTCTAATAACCAGTGATGTGTCATTCCTCCTTGACTTGAGGCAACTCAGGAAGACTTAGAAGACTTTCCACTTAGAAGACTTTCCCTCTAACCGCAAAAGGGCATTCAGAAATCCAGACCAGCACTCTTACGTATGGGCTCTCATGATTAAATGGTAAGGTGTTTGTGGAGAATGTGGAAGGGACAGAGCAAACGAAAGATCACCCAGGTATAAAGATGAAATGTCTGTGTGTCAGTGGGTCACCAGATGGGGATCAGCTTCTTCTGATCTTCTGCTACATGGAGACAACTTCCATTTACTTTGCATACACCTTAAGGGGGCTGCAGTACAGTATTGGTTCTATGTGGCTCTTTCTCTCTGAAGTACCAAGTAGCAGTGCCGAGCAATAGAAGCCTTGGGCACATGCACCGAGGTCAGTTCAGTGCCCTCATAGAAGTCAGTCTGGCATGGCCCACACACCATGCTCCGGAGAAGACCTGGGTACAGCTTCTTTCATTCATTTTCTTTCTTATTTCTTATGCATTGTTTCATTTTCTCATGTTACACTGACAGCCTTCATCTTGGTGAATGAAAGATTATAAAGTGACTATAATCTCCATGAGGACAAGGGCCCTGTCATCTTAGTTCTTTGTGAACACCCTAGATTGGCTTAGTGCCTGAGGAGATTGGCTTAGTGTCTGACACAGTAGGTGCTCAGTCTGTATCTGCCTAATGAGATGAATGACTGGGTAAGGATGGTGAGGTAGAGATGTGTGTGGAGTGTATGGGCTGAAGGTTTACATGGGCAGGACGCTCAGGTACGAAAGGAAATAAATTATTCCCAATGTCAGGGTACACATAGCTATGAATCTTCAAGGAAGACTAGAGATGGAAGAGCATAGTGGAACCAAAGCTCTGAGCTGGGTCTGTGAGCTTCATGAAGAGATCTCGATCCTTCTTGACCATTTGGATATAGAGAGAGCACGTGACTTTTCCAGCTAGGCATGGTTTAGTAAAAATAAGGATGGGAGTACTTGTACCAACCTGACTTAAAGACAGTGAGAGTTTTCAAAAGAAAAGGCTTTTTTCCTGCTATTTTTTCTCTTTATCGTTACCTTTTTACCTTAGGTACTTTATCCCTATGCTGTGAACAGCTCTAGATCTGAAGACTATCTCTTTTGTCTGCAAGGAAACCAGTGTAAAGTGTGAGTTTGGTAGGTGAGCTAGACCAGGTGGGTCCTCAGAATGTCCTTCAGACATTAGAAATCAGTTATTAAATACGTAAGAACTCCCTTTTCTCACAGGTTGAGTTTTCAGTGATTGGATTTTTAGAGTTGACCATCAGTCGTGTAGAATCTGTAACATTTGTTTTCAAGCTGGTGACAAAAATAGACATCTTATTTTCTATTCAGAATGGAAAGTGAATCTCTTCAGGTCTCACCAGTTAGTGAGTCCAGTGGAGTCCTTTTGATAGTCTTGCCCCATGTTTTCCTGGTTTCATTTGCTGCTGCTGCTTCTCCTTCCTGCAAACTCATCTCCCCTGTAGGCAGATGTCTCAGGTGTCTGTACAGGTAACTACACGGTTCCTTTAATCTTCCTCATGACTTATGAGGAAAGTGAGTTGGGCTTTGGCGCACACAAGAGGTTGCCACCTGAATGCTCCCCTCTTGCCAGGTACCCCTTTGCATAGATGCAGGGCACCCCTCTCACTCTGTCTGATGAGCTTTCGAGTTGCCAGTGTTGTTTCACGATCTAGTCACAGTCATCACAGCCGTTGTGTGTTCTGGTCTCTCCAGGAAAGATGCCCTCTGAGGAGGTCTCTCACCCTCTCACAGACTCGCCTATAACCATGGGAGGCTTGTTAGGGAACAGACTCAGGGACCCCACTCCACAATCAGAGGTTTTGATGCAACTGACCTGAGCACTTCTGATTCTCTCTTCCTTTCAATCACTAGCTCCTCAGATTAACACATTTCTGACAGGTCTCCCCAGCATGACGATATGCCCTGAACTTCCTGACCCCCAGACTAGACACAGCTTAAACAGCTACAGCCTGTCCCACCTACAGAAGAGGGGACAGCGTGGTGCAGAGGCTGTGGCCTGTGGTCCTGTAAATGATGGTCTGCAGTGAACTTGAGTCTTTTACTATTTAGAACTTACCTTGTTTAGCAAGTTACTTCATCTCTGAGTTTTAGTTGGACTGAAACTGGATCTGGAAATAATGACAACTACTACTCATTAAGCATCACCCCCACACAAGTAGCTTATATAATATTTTTAAACCTGACAGCAACCCATTAGGAAAGTAATATTATGCCCATTTGGGAGATAATAAAAATCGAAGGTTAGAGAAGTTAAGTAAGTTACCCAAGGACACTTATTTCCTAAGTAGCAGAACTGGATCAACCCTAAAGTCTTTATTATTTTCAGTTAGTAAAATTTTCATGGGAATGAAATGTGGTCCATGAATGTTATACTTCTGACATTCACTGCATGCTTGATTTTTTTTCCTAAAGAGTAATTATTGGTAGTTTTTAAAAAATGGTGTTTGTTGTTTTTGCTTTGACTTTAGTTGTGTGCTTTTTTATACTATTACTCCAAAGTAATAAGGAGAAACAAAAAGAGGTAGAAATAAGGGGACTAGGAATCTTAATGTAGGAAAATGGTTATCTCTATGTGTGTGAGAAAGAGGGAAGGAGGGAGGAAAGACGAGAGAAAGAGATTTTAAAAGTAAATCTATGCAGTTTCTTTGCATGGCAAGCTGCTTATGATCTGGATAAGTGGAAACCATTTAGGAAAGAAACCCTCTATATTGGCTGCCTTTGGTCAGAAGACATGGAAGAGTGAGTAGATGTCTGTTAAATGAAGACATATGGGCATTTTTAAGGTCACTTACATGGAATATCATTTTAAAGTATTCATAATGCTTGGTAGTGCATTTTCACCCACGAAAAATAAAGGTAGTCTTGGATAGTGACAAAAATTGAATGTGGAATGTTCCACGAGGACTATTCAAACAGAAAATAGCAAACTTGAAAGCCTGTGGGTTAGGAGAATGTGTGTGTATTCTGTAAAGTGCAGAAAAGATGAATTACAATCTGCATTAACTCAGGGGAGGATATAAAAAGACTGTTTTGCTCAAATATTCAAAAGATCACCTTGGTTTAGTGTAAATATAGGTACATGACTAATAATGTCCAAGTATGAAATTGGCAGTAAAAAAATGAAAAGACTACAAAGAGAAGCAGCTGGCACTTAACAGCAATTTAGAGGAAGTGGTTCAGAATTAGCTTAAATAAGATTCTTCCTAGGGTAAAAATTCCCAAGTCAGCATCTGAAGGTGCTGGTGATATTTATTAGGTAATTTAGAGGATTTTAGGTCCAAGGTCTTGGCATGCTGGTTTAGGATATATCATGTTTAAAAAACGTGGTGCTAAGATTTCATGTGAACCAATGTAAATCAATATTGAAGACTAAGTAAAACCAATGCTAAGTTTATAAAGGAAAAGAAAGGTCAGTGGCGACACACTGATTTTTCCATTATTTCCTAGAATTGGTTATGCATTTCTTTAGTATACAGAAGATGATCATACATGAAAACAAAGTGTCTCTGATGTCTGCCTGTCTTACTAAATAGAAATCACCGTTGTTGTTTTTCTCTTCATATTTCAAGCTTTGTACATAGTGAAACTATGGGACATAGCAGCTCATAACACTGAATCCAAGAAAATGTTCTGACTTTCCAAGTCATAGGAGATTTCACGAGCAATGGAAGGTAGCTAGAAGTACCATAGTTTTAGAAAGAGTATTCTCAAAAGCAGAAACTAGAAAAAAAATCTTGTCTTCATGATTTGAAAACCCACAAATCACTAGTCATAATTGGGACTTATGTTTATTTTGAATCAGAAATCATTGGGGAAAAAGTCTTAATGCCTTGATCTTTTCAGAACAGAATAAAAAAGTTGCTGGTCTAAAACCTAATCAGAATGTGTTGATGACAAAACTAGGCAGTTGATCTGTGATTAGCTATGTCCCTACTCTTTTCTTTCAAGGTTAAGACATAAGGGCAAAATATATGGAGAGAGAATTAGTACATTCATACAGTTCACTTACGGGTATTGCTTTATATTATTTAAATTAATATGTAGGGATTATTTCAGAATGAGGCTTTTAGATTGTTTTGACATTTAAACATTCTGTAGTGATTTCTCTTTTTTCTAATGAAACAGCAAATACTGCTTCCATTTCTTATCCCACTTCAGCCTCTTTCTTAACAAGATAGAATCTTTAAGGAGTACTTGCCTGTTGTCCAACAGAACATACTGGAAAAAATGGTAAACCTAAGTGTGTGTATAATGCTGACCTTGACCTTTGTGCATTTAAATAGCTCTTACAGAGGTGAATTTTGTGTGGTTGCCAGGAGCATAGAGTCTTCAGAGATGCTGTGCATGTCCAAGAAAAGGGAAGGGACCTCCAGGGTATATTGTGCTTCCTTCCTACTTTCGAACACACTATGTGTGTGTTCAGTGTTACTACTAAAGGGAAAATCTGATAACTTTCAAAATTGGTTTCAAAGGTTATTTGCTATAGGTATTACGTTCTGTAGAGTTTGAACTCTGTTCTGAAAAGCCTGAGAGAAACAACATCACTTCTTTGGAAATTTTGAAGTTTGGCTAGCCTGTAAACCACAGGCTTAAGGCTTAACTGTGCAAAAAGTCAGTTCTCAGATTTTGTAACTGTTGATTATTTATGATTTTCACGATATGTGTGTTTTTATTTTGCTGATTGCAACATATTGCAGTGCATTTTGCAATAAACAGAACAATTAGATTATTGATAAAACAGTGCAAAGAGAAAATTCATTCTTTGTCCGTTGAATCTAATACTCTTCTGCGGAAAATCAAAAAAGCCTTTGTCTTTCTGGATTTCTACAAGTAAGATTAGAAAAGAAAGTTGAAAGAAAAATAGTTCCTGCAAAAATCTTTGAGAACAGAAATCATGCAAAAAGTAGACATCTCAAGTTCTAAAAATGATCTCCCTTCATTGTGTCAACTCTCTTTTATCAGATACTCACACGAAGGGAGAATTTATAATTCTAATAAAAATTCACACATGCATTCACCTGATTTTAGCTATTTAAGAATTAGCATCAGACATAAGAAAGAATTGACAGTATTTTTTCCCTTATATTTAGCAGCAAGCATTTCAAAAGCCTCACCCCCCAGATCATAATACTGTAGAAATGTATATAAATATATAGAGAAAGTGAAAATGGGAAAGGACTATACCACAAGACAACAGCAGCTTGTTCTTAGGAATATTCTCTTCTCTTTGGTTTCACTCCTGGGATGTGTCTTCTTATGGTGGGTGAATTTTATTTTTACAGTCTGGAAAAAAAAGGCCACTTTCTCTACTTGTAAAATGCGTGTCCAGGGGCAATCTGGAAATTGACTGTCGTATTCTAACTTTATACTGTCATTGTCTCTATCACTCCTGCTTATTTGGCAGCCTGCACATATGCCCATCCTTGTGTATTACCTGTGTGATAGGCCATTGCATAAGATGGGGAGGTGGAAAGATTTCTGAATCAACAAGTGCCTTGGTTTGCCCAGTCAGCTGGGAAGATTTCCCCAAAGCACCCAGAACCTTGTCTCATTCTGCCCCCTAATTTTGTTTCCTCTTCTAAGTCAGAATCTGATTGGGGCATCCTGGGGCTTGGGTCTTAAGTCTGGCTTTACAGGATGTCACTTAAGTGAAGGGAAGCCTAGTGCCTACCTTTGCTTATTTGTATTCCAGTGCTGTCACCTCCCCTCCTCTCCTGTGTCTTTGTTCTATTAATCTGCAAAACAGGGCTCGACTTGTGATTAGTCCTTGGAGCTTGTTTCTATTAATCAGTCTGCAAAACAAGTCGACTTGGATGCTTTTGTTCCAGAGCTTAATGCGTTCTCCTTGTCAGGCTGTGGTTCAGGCTGCTCTGTTGCCTTGAAAGGGGACCAGGCAGTGAAATTTGGTTTTTATATGCTGATTACATTGTCAAGAAAGAAAATATCCTTTGAAAAGACAACAGGAAAATGCTAATGTAGAATTGTAGCCCTATGGTTTAGGAGGAGGAGGAAAAGTTTATAGAATACATAACTTGTGTGGACACCATTTATATTATACAATCAACTGTATCATGTAGCTGAATGAAACAGAGAATAAGGCATTTTTTTTGCACGACATAGTCTTAAAGGATGGTGTGGAGCAAAGGTTATGTATTAACAGTAATTTTATGTGTATTTGAAATGTAATTCCTTTTTAAAGTGGAAATAGCATCTTTTTAGCTACAGTACGGAGTAATTATCAGAAGAGACCCAACACAATTTTGTGAATTTCCTTCCTTTTTTTTTTTTCTTTCTACCCTCCATTGTGCTGAATGACCTTGCCACAGATTAAAATTATTCTACCTGTTAGGGGAACTGTATCTCAATTTTCTTATCTTCATTATCATGGGACAAGCACTGACCTAACTGTGGAGAGAGAGTGTGGGTTAACTGAGTGATGATTATAAATCGCTTTGTAAAATGTTCATTATCACTATTAAAAAAAAATCTGCTAACTCTAACGTGTGATGGATAGAATCTCTGGGAAGAATTTTAATGCTTAAGTTTTCCCAGCTAGAATGGCACTGTTGGGAAACCGTTTTTCTGTTGGAAGTCATCTTTTATATCTCTAAAAATTTCTAGTAAATTTCAGCGTTCTTTACTTTGTGAAATAAGTCCCCCCAAATGAAGAAATTTGTTGAAGTATATGCAAGGAGCACACTGTCAGTCCCAAATTAAATTTGTCATCAGTGATAAATTTAGTGCTGCAAGATACTTTAATAAGTGCTTCAGCGTGATTTATTGGTTTTGTTAGTTAACAAGAGTATATTATGTCTTGCACAGAACTTAGCAGAGGCAATTTCTGACTAGACCTTCCTTGATTAAAAAAAAAAAGTCTCATTTTAGTCGTGGTGGTAATTATTTTTGAACTAAATTGGAAGGTAAGCACACTGCAGTTCTGTCATTAATACAAAAAGAAGGAAAGAAAAGAAGAAGAAAAATGTCAAAATGTGAAAGGAAGCCATTTGAAAGGTTCTAGTTCTTTATTTTTGTTCATACTTTATTTCCTTTGTGTGTATGCGGGCGTCTGGGCTGTTTTAGTGGTTGGGGCTTAAGTTGCAGCCCTTGCATATATAATCACTAATGAGTGTCAGGATTCAGCTGCTAATTTGAAAGGCTTTGTGGCTCTTTCACCCCACACACTAGCAGCTTCATTAGGCTCTGCTTTGTCCAACCTGACCTTTGCTGGCTTGGAGATCACAGCTAAATACCAACATTACACCAACACCCTGCCAGTTGAAACAGCCCAGATGTGATGCCTTTGGTGCATATCTTTATCAGAATCTGCTCCTGACATAAACTGGGGTGCCTCTCTAGCATGCCACATAATT
Source organism: Galemys pyrenaicus (assembly GCA_019455555.1). Classification (NCBI taxonomy): domain Eukaryota; kingdom Metazoa; phylum Chordata; class Mammalia; order Eulipotyphla; family Talpidae; genus Galemys; species Galemys pyrenaicus. The sequence goes on from JAGFMF010011862.1 coordinate 6,346,808, forward strand.
AGGAATTATCTCCCCCCAAAGAGGCCCTATTTCCTCACACCCTTTGTGTGTGTGTTGGGGGTGGGGGGGTGGTAGTGGTATTCAGTTGATAGATTTGATTTTTAGAAGAGTTAGTAAGTTTCTGTCTTTTAAAAAAAAATGTCCTTTTATCAGGAATAGATTTGAAAATGAGTTCATGTGGCTGTTTTTCAGTGAAAGCAGTAAAAGTGGTTTGTTCCCCCTTGCCCTGAGAAAACGTATACAGTTTATTATTAATGATATCAAGTAACAAAGAAAAGAGGAAATCTAGTGATTTTTCTCTTTAGAAGTTTGCTTTTGGAAGCATTTCTCCTTATACTCAAACCAGAGAGTAAACAGGTGAGTAGTGCACTCTTGTTTGTTGTTCTCTTTTAAATAACCTGAGAAATAAAACATTGAACATGATTTGTTGAGCTTTCGATTGCTGGGAGGGAAAACCTTTTCAGTGATAGTGTTTGTAGATTCTCCCCCTCCTGTTACTGTAACAGGGTGGTCCCTGTAACATTACCAATTTCCCAAGAAATTATCCTGCATTAGTTTAAAAATTTACCTGTAGTGTCTGTGAAGCAGTAGTCAGATGGCGATGTATTTTGGCATGATATATGATATCAACCAGAAAAACAGTAAATATAAACCCCTTTCCCATCAGAGCCAGTCTTCCAAGCTAGGTCTCCAGAATCTTATTTTGAAGTGGTTTGAATTCTTCTTCCTTTTTACAGAGAGTCAAAATTAGAGATGGGAAAGAGTTCTCTGATTGCATCACTTTTTCCACCCCTTTGGCCAGTGTGATCTCTCTCCCTCCCTCTGATATATTCCCTGGTGTTCCATTCAGCCTAGTTTAGGATACCAAGGCCAGAGAGGCTTCTAGCTCAGTCCCCTCTGGGAGAATATCTCTCAGTCCTTGACATGTAGCTATGCTTTTAGACATGCAAGCTGAAGTTTTCTCCTGCTTTGGGAATGTTTCATTCTTACTTTCAGTCTATTCTTGTTCCTTGCTTTTGAATCTTCAGGAGCTTTTCCTATCTCAGTCAAACAGCCGATAGATAGATAGATAGATAGATAGATAGATAGATAGATAGATAGATAGATAGATAGATAGATAGATAGATAGATAGATAATAAAGAAACAATACACACGTTTGGTTTTGTCTTTTAGTCTGTCTTACTCAAAATGACAGCATTATTGAGGAGGTTTTCTCATTATTGACCATGTATCTTAAGATATGCCTATATTGAATGATCTCTAAATTTTACCTGTAAATGGAGTTCATAAAACTTTAATCGTTTCATATGTCCTATGACTAGAACTTCTCAGTATCTTTTGAGCATTAAGACTTTTCCGGAGTTAGAACTACCTGGTGGCACAAGGGGCTAAGTCGCAGCCCTGTGAAGTTATTCATAGCCACTGGGCACGAGTTTCATTCCCGGCCAAGGAGGGGACCCACATGGCACAGCAGATCTCTCCTGTCTCACCCAGTGCTCCCCTCAGCAGAGTAGTTCAGTACATCTGCCTGTTCTGTCCCCTACTCTGTCTCTGGTGAATCCTCTCAACCCCTGCACCTCTGACCTGTACCCCAGTTCTTGTATGGATAAAAAATAAGTCTTAAATAAAAAAAACTTTTCAGGAGTCTAGGAACAAGATGAAGAGTATGAATATTTGTTTTAATTGGACAGGTTTAGCTAATCCAAGCCCTTGATTCATTATACACTATCATTATTGGTTTGTGTGGAGTCTTTGTTATCATGTTGCTTATTCATTTATGAATAAAGAGTGAACACCCATTAGCCCACACATAGCAAAAGAACTAGAACACTGCAGTAACTTGTATTTCTCTTTCTTGTGTTTTCCTTTCTTTGATCCCTTTGCTTATTTAGATCTGTCTTAACATATACATGTATCCCTAAACTGCAATAGGTTTGGAACTTTGTTTAAAAAGATATCATGAGGTTTCCCTTTAGTTGTGGAGGAATAATCTTCTAGCAGATTTAACTGTCCACCAAAAAAATGTCAACTCCGGAAAAATTAAAAATCATCTATGGTTTCAAAGAGAAACATAACAGGGTAACTTTCAGGAGGGGTGTTGCATCTTAGTGGAAGCAACTGGCATAGAGTTTTCCATTTCTATGACTTTAGCCTGAGATAGATAGCCTAAGACAGAGTTACGGCATGGAGCAACTAAAGCGCCAACAGAAAACCTGCACTGTTTTTGACAGGAGGAACAAATAAGAGGAATACTCCATTATGTACTCCTGCCCAAGTCTCAGGCTTGTTCCCAAACCATACATGGACAGATTCAAAGCAGTCTTACTGATATGTGCGCTACTGCCCACCACAAAACGACAGTTTAGATAATTTGATCCTAGCCAAGCCAGTTGCCTGATGAAACAAGTCACTAACATTCTTTGAAAAAATATAACAGAATCCAGAGTCCTCACAACAGAGCAGTCAAAATCTCCAATATTGCTTAACATTTGGAGAGCCAGGAGAGTGACCCCATTGTTAGGTGACAAGACCATCAATAGAGGTCAAGTTTGAGAGGAACCACATGTTAGAATTATCATATAAGAACTTTAAATCAGGTATTATTATACTATGTGAGGATAAGAACAATATGCTTGTAGTGAATAGTTATAAGATTTGGAAATAAAAAGTGCAATAAGAAATAATGAGCCAAATAGAAACTTTGGAACTGAAAAAAATGCAGTAGCCGAATACATCATTCACTGCATAGGCTTAATAGCAGTTGAACAAACAGAAAACAGAATGAGTGAACTTGTTGGTCAATTAATAGAAGTTATACAGTCTGAAAAATTATTGAAAAAATAAACAACCTGAAGGAATCCATGGGACATTATTAAAACTCCAATATTCAGGTAATTTGAGACCCATAGGAAAGGATAGTGAATAGAACCAAAAAATTATTATATAGAATCAAAAAACCAAAAAATATTATTTATTATATATAATTATCATATAATGTCCATAAGTGCCCAAATTTGGTGAAAGATATGCATTTAAAGATTAAGAAAATCAGGGTACTCCTAACAGAAAAAAGAAAACTGTGCATAGGTATATCATAGTTAAATTGTTGCTCATTCAAGAAAATAGTTATGGGAATCATCTTAAAAACAACACATTCCATACAGGGATCAGACTTATCTTTAGAGACCATGGCGATCCAAAAACAGTGCAACAAATTCTGAAAGGGGGGTAAATAAGATGAATTCAGGGTCCTACATTCAATGAAAATATCCTTGAAGAACAACAGCAAAATAACATTTTCAGATACAGGAAATCAAAGAAAATTTATTTCTATCAAATCCATTCCACAAAGAATGCTAAAAGACACTCTTTAGACTAATGGAAAATTATTCTACAGTGGAATTCTGATCTTTAGGAATAAGTGAAGAGCCTCAGAAATGCTTACCATCTGGGCAGATATATAAACTTATTTTTCCCAATAATGTTTTCCAAAATAAGATTGTTTAAAGCAAACATTATAGTACATTGTTTTTAATGAAGAAATTTACAAAGTTAAGCAGAAAGCAATGAAACAGAAAATAATAAAGCTAAAATTTGTTCTTTGAAAAGATCAAAGGGTTTTGTAGTATAGATATAAGTAGCTCGGGGCACAGTGATTTAATTAAGATTGCAAATGATATGAAGATGGGAGCAGTCTAATTTTAAGTGGTGCCTGCTTATATCAGGGAGCTTATTTGCTTAAAAGACCACCATGCTTGATCACTAGGGGAGGGGATATGTGAAATTTTCTAAATCTTCTTATATTTGAATTATGACCTGTCTACCCAGATGTCTACTTCATGACAGGCCGTTTTATATCTATTTGAAAAGTAAAATGTTAAGTGAAATTAAATGATAAAATTACATGAAAGAATACATTAAAAGTATATGGGATGATTAGGACAGACAAATAAAAGAAGCACACATGCAATAGCCACAGGCAAGCCAGGTTCTTGGAGCCGAAGTGACTGCAAACAATAAATTGTATGTTGCGGGTCAAAGGACTTGAGGCAAGTTGGCATGGAGGTACTCCTCACGGCATTCTCTGGGTACCCTCCAGGACTCAGTGACAATGAGCTGCAGATCCTTTCCTAGAAGAGAGCATAGGGATTAGAACCATTTTCTTTTCATTGAAATGTACTTATTTTATATCATCAGATTCATTGGGTGGGGAGAAAATTTCTCTCCTATTCAATGGGGGATATTGAAGGAACTGTGTTATGCTGCTATTGATGATGAGGAGGATGATGGTGATACTGCTGCTACAGCATTGTGTTTGAGGCACATTGAAGCACTTTACAAAGCTCTCCTTTAGTCCTACTGGCAGTTTGCATCTCTATTAGTCTGTTTGTTATGGGGATTGGTTGAGTCAATGTAAACTTCTGAGAACCACACCTGTCATCTAGTATGCACTCATTGAATATTTGTCATTATTTTATATTGTGATTATTATTGTAAATAACCTTTAAGGCTTGAAAAAAGAAGGGCCATATTTTAAGAAATGAATTCCATGGTAAAGGAGCAGGAATGTCCCTACCTACAGTGAGTGAAAACTGCACTCCTTTTCAGCTTCCATCAAAGGCTATTACAATGTAGGAACTGCTATTGTATATTTATTCAGACATCAATCTTAATCAGCCTCTTTGCTACTTTGGCAGTGGTAAGGGCATTGTAATTCTATTTTTATCGGTTCCTTCCTGTACACCAGACATTCAAAATAGCATGAGTAAGGATCAAAAATATCTTAATGGGTTTGGTTCCCAGAGATATCAGTGGCCAGAGGAAGAGTTTTGCTGAAATTTCTTCCTGAGTTGATAAGGGAGGTAAGTGAGGAAGGTATGGGGAAGGCTGGCTGGGTGCAAGTGGGAGGCTCTGCAGAGTGAAAAAGGCAAAGATCAAGTGTCAGGGTGAATTACAAGTGGTTCCGGAAAATCTGAAGGGTTAGAGTATAAATGTGTCCTATTTTCAAATTTATGCCTGGGGCCAATATGCATAAAGCCCCTTCATGAAGTAACCATTGTACACAGACTTTCTGGTGTGATCATGTTGTTCATACACACACACACACAAAGAACCCTCTTGCCTTGGCATCTTTTCAGTCTCTTCTCTCTTTTTCTTTCTACTTCTCTATTATTTTATCTCTTCTTCCTCCCTCTGCTTACTCCCCCTGCCCCCTTCTCCCTTTCTGCCTCTCACTCTCAGTACCATTTTATATTGAGGCCAATCATCATCAGGAGGTTATCAAAGTAGGCAATTGGGATCAAAGAGAAGAGAAAACAGGATCATATTTTCCAGAACCAGTTTTTACAGAAATGCACATGATGCTGTTTTGTTAAGTGGTGCCATCCAATGTGTGACATCATCCTAGGCAGTGGATACACGAACAACCACCCTTTAGTAATTCTGTATTTATTGCTTGCATATTGAAAAATGTGTGTCTGTGTGAATAGAACACCAAACTTGTGAGTTCATGGATGTTGTTATTTTGGGTGAGGATAAATTTGCTTAAGTAGTAAAAGTGGGTCCATATGTAGTGAAATTTAGTAAATATTAGTACAGGTGGCACACAGATGTGGCACATGAATCCTGACTGGTACATGAGGACTGAAGCTTGGCAAACACTACTGTAATATGTGGCAGCTTTTGCTTCAACTTGGGGAGCTCTGCTGCCATCTCTGTAGAATGTGAGCATGAATCCACTCACTCCAAGTGATTGCTAGGAGACTTCCATGCCATCTTGTCGTTGCTGTGTCATATCAGTGAGGTTCTCTCCAAGTATAATTCTCCTGCACCCAACAACTACATTTACTGATGAAAACCCAAGGTAAACAATCACTGCACCAGCAACTTAAGTTTTTAAGCATTTGGACATGTGCTATAGGTATAGTCGGCCCACTAGGAAACAGTGATGCAAAACATTTCACAGAAACTTGTTTGCTTTTCAACTTGAAATATATCTAAATCTGAGTCCTTACCCCCTAGTGTAGGAAAGATTAGATCTCATCATTGAGACTCCCATTGCCCTGAACCACAATCTAGGGTCTTGGTTGGGGTGGGAGGGTGTTTCTGTGCCCAAGCTGGAAGGGAGGGCATGAGTATCCTGAGGACATCACACGGCTGTTTCTGTGGAGGACTGTTACTGCCCAGCCACCCTGCCCCCTTACCAGGAATTCCGGCTCAGCTCTCAGGACTCCTGGTAGACCTTCCATTTCACTGTAGAGGAGATCCCCATCCTGCTCATCTGGACTGTTTCTAGAAGGCTCCTATCCCCCTTCCCTGACCTCTATCCCAAGAGTTCTCTCCCAGCTCTCCTCCCCAATGTGTTAACCTAGCTTCGTGCCCTCAGCACAAACAAAAGCCAGGAAGCGTTGGGGGAGGGGGTGTTTCTGGCAATTTCTGCTTTAACTGTGACTTACAAACACTCCTGAGGCAAGGAACACAAAAATTTCTTGGAATAAGGGGGAGGAAAACCAAATAGATTAATATTTCTGCTAACCATTGTCATGTGTGAAGGTAAAAATTTGAAAAATGTGTACATGCTTAAAAATTTGTTGTAATATCACACACACACTTTTCAACTTAGAGCCTGAGAAGTGTGTTCAAGTTAGTAGAATAGTAAATATGCTATCCCATTCCCACCAAATAGAGTTGATCTCAAAGTGAGAATGTCATGGTTATGTAGGCCTTAATAATGATCTCCTTCAAATGTATTTTATCCCAAGAATTTAGTGGGTATCTGGAGCCAAAAGGTATTATTTCTGTTGAACTCACAGAAGCATTTAAAACAGAGGTTGATAACAGAGAACCAACTCATTCCCTGGCCTGTGAGATCCACACATTACATCATTGCCCCCCCACTGTTACCCTAAAACTTAGGGTTTGCATTGACCCTTTGCTCATTGATTCAGACCCATCCCCTTCCCTTGTCCTGCTTCTCTTTGCATCATGGGTAGAGTGATCAGTGCCCCTAGCATTGCCAGGCTTCAGTGGGCTGTGTGGTCTGGCGCCCTTTGGAGGACCCAGCTTTTGCTGATTGGGCCTTTATGGTCCCAGCTGTTGGGGTGGTCATCGCTGCCATGCCAGCAACAGCTTCTCTTCCCCCTTTCACCCAGCCCCACAGTGGGATCCATTACTGGGTAATTCCAAGTTCCTCTTCAACCACCTTTGAAACTATAATCATGTGTCACTTAACGATGTTTTGGTAAACAACTGACCACACATACCTTAGAGGTCCTAATAGGCCATACCATATAATCTAGGTGTGTAGTAAGCTATACTGTCTAGGTTTGTGATTATATTCTGTAACATTCACACAACAGAATCACCTCACAATGTGTTTCAGAATACGTCCCATTATTAAACAACACGTGTATTATTTTCCACATTAATATCAATGCCCTTTTGAATTTCATAGTTATTGCATATTACTCTCCTAGCTGGTTCCTCATCTAAAAGGAAAAGAGAAATTTGTTAGATTCAGTGCTAAAAACCCCAACTTCAAAATAATGATTCCGTGTAGAAATCTTAGGACCAAATAATACCATCCAAATGATACTTTCAGTTAGTCATTCAATAAATATTTATTTGACACCATCTTTTGCCAGGCTTAATCCAAGTTTTTGCTCTCATGGAACTTCCATTCTAGCAATAAAATTGCCAGATCAAACTTGAAAATCTCTAAGTGCTTGCTAGGAATGCAATAGACTGTATTGTTTGAGAGTGGCTCCAAAACTTGGCGCTGCGAGTGATGTTCCATGCTTTGAAATCTCTACTGTTTTTACTGTCTCTTTAGATTCTTCCAGCCAAAACCACTTTAGGAGTTAGGGCTATATTTGGACTTCAGATGTGTTGCTTTCCATGAACAGTATGTTGTGTAAGCAAATAAATTAACATAATCTTAAAGGTCTTCATGTGGTCTACATATTCTCCGGTGTGCCATGGAACCCTCGCAAGTTTCAGTTAGCTACTTCAATAGTACCTGCTTAACCTACATGAACTCTAAATGCAATTCCAGCCTCAGCCACTTGAGATCCTTTTAATTTGCATAATGTCACACTTTCTGTTTGAGAACTTGCCATGCACCAGACACTGTACTGAATATTTTATTTCATCTTCACAACCAACTGGGAGGAAGATGTATTAACCCCATGCAGACCACCCAGCCAAGACCTGGGGGTGACTTACCTCAGATCACATAGCTACTGAGTAATCAAAGCAGGCAACAGACTGAGACTGATTTCTACCAAAGCTAAGCTCTTAGCTGAGTTTGGATTGTACCAGAGAACCTGGGAGTTAGCCAGCTTGTCCCATGGGCGAACTGCCTTGAGATTTGACTTCCCAGTCCTGTCAGTTCCATAAGTACTTTCTTATATAAATCCTTGAATCCTCACCCTGGGCAACTAAGACATAAATTATAAAATTGTAAGTCAGAAAAGCGAATTTATTAAAGATGAGCAACAAATAACTTTGTATATTCCTAGATTTCTCTCTAAACTTGATCAGACACTCTTCTTATAGCGTAAAGAGTCTCAGATTACCAGGTTTCTGCCCAGGAGCACAGAGCAGATGCCTGAAATGCCAACTGTTCATTCAGATGATTGAGAAATAGCTAGTGTGACTTGGTGAGAAGCCAATTTCTTTACCATAGTCAGGTACATCAAGTAACTGAAGGGAAACATTCACAGTATTACCATAATGAAGTGACGGGGGGAAAGATAATATGTATAGGTGAGCTATCTGTTCATTGTATGTTACAAAGTTCCTTTTTTGATAAAATCTGTCCTTTATTCTGAAATTGTGTTCACCCCACATTTTGGCCTTCAATTGTATTTTTAATGAAATATGAAGTGTATTAGATGATTGGTGTGAGGTGTGTGTGTCTATTTTAGTATCCTTTCTTTGTAGAATAATAATTAACAACTTATTCATACCTAAAACATTCCTTGGAATTTTACTTGTCCACCAGATCTAAAAGTCTGGTAACCTCTTGCTCTGATAAATAGCAAGTCAACAAAGTTAATATGTGTTTACTTTTTCCCTTGTATTTACTGTTTGCACAGTTGTTAAGGTAGCATAAATATATAGCAGTATAACTAATATAACTTATAAAATTCAAATTTTTATTGAATGCTTACTGTATGTCAATTTATAATCTAATAATTTAAGTGTTCTTTTTGAATTTTTTTTTAAGGCCCTGCTTGGGTCAATTTCAACCTAGCCCTTCCCAGACTTAAACTTTTTTAAAATTCACTAGAATAATAGTTTAGGCATTATACCGTATCAGTGAGGATTTCTGTGTCACAAGTGACAGAAAACTCAACAAAATCTGGCTTGAACCATTGGAATGTACTGACTTAAGTGTCTAAAAGATTTATGATACATACAACTTTAGAGGAGGTTTAACGTGACTTAGAACACGTGACAGGAACACTGTTTCTTCATTTCCATGTCTTACGGATTGAATCAGTTCTCAGGTGTGATGTCTAGTCATGCTTTCAAAGTGAGTGGCTTTAAGGGGCTAAGAGAGGAAAGGAGAATACATATAGGAGGAAGGCAGACCCAGCAAAATCCCGAAACTGATCTTACTGGCTCACTTGGGTTAAGGGGTTGGAATACATTATTGGCTTTGGTCTGGGTTATAAGCTCTGGACCTTGCTGGTAGAAGGGTAGTCAGCTTGTCATTGAGCTCCAAATGAAAGGCTGGCTGTAGGGAAGAAGAAATAGAGGTATAGAGGTATGAGCATAGGAAAATAAATGTCTGCTCTGAGCTGCTTACTGGGAATAAGCAGTGGACAGCTCCTTCTTGACACCCATTTCCTTTCCATAATTACAATTATCTGGTGCATTCTATCATAATATATTGTACAGTATTACATAATTATAATATTTGGTGGTTCTCAATATTATGTTTTAACTGCTATTTCAGAACCAGATGGCAGAGAAACCTTTCTCATGGACATAAACCTGGGCAAAGAAAAAGTGCTAGAGATTTTTACCTGTTCTCCTATTTTTGCTTACTGTATGAATGAAATTGAACAGATTGAATTCCATAGTCACTCAACTATTATACTACCTTATTTTCCAAACCATAGGTCTTTAGGAAAGGCCTTGCTTTCCTCCCTCCGACAGTTAATATTCTTTTCTCCAATGTGCCCCGCTCTGTCTGATCCTTTTCTTCCCAGATTTAAAAGCTCGTCATACGTGCCATTTTAGGCCTCTTATTAAACTTTCCATCCATCAAATAAATACCAGATGATAGGGACTGTGCCCTTTTCCATCCTTTTTGCCATGTGGGTAATAAATACATCTATTTACTTCAGTTTCCATCAATTAAACTTACTACAGTGGCTTTTTTATTTAATCAGTTATGTGGAAGTTAGAATGGATGGGAATGGGATATTCTTGGACTCCCTGTTTGCTAGTGCTTGGACATTAGTAAACTTCTCTTGGAGATGCAGTCCAGGAAAATAGATTGAGGGCCAGAAATAGAAATGGGATTTTTTCCTCCTAAATGAAGGAAGTCATTGTTTAGAATAACTAAATGAGACTAATTTTCCAGTTCTTTTTTAAAGAATATTTCTGAACATATTTTTAAAACTTTTAGTATCTTTACATTATTCTAAATTATTGGCATTATTTAGGCAGTGATTTCTTATGCACAGGATAGATTGAAGTCTTATAATTTCTTCATACCCAAGTTCAAGCTGTAGATTGTGGGTGATTCCCGCCCCCCACCCCTCAGATGGATCATAGAATAACAAAAATGATTTCATGATGGGGGCTGGTGATGGTAGAAAAAATTTTTTTTTTGCTTGCGTTCTACTTTTTGCTGCTTTCAGTTTATTCTTAAGTTAAAGGAATGTTTATATCCTTGATTACTCCCTTGTACTGGGGACATCTTGAAAGCAGGGGCCAATGAAGAACAGGTGTTGAATATGAACTTGAAGTTTTGTGTTCTCAGAATGTGCCCAGAACCAGTGCAAAGAGTTCGCCTCCTTACGTGCAGGTCATTGTATTGGTAACTGAGCCATATTCCCATTTCCCAGGCTTGGCAACACTTGAAAGAGGCATAAAAACTTGTTGAATTACAACTGATAGGTTGATTAAGTGAATTTTATGCAAGACAGTAAATGTCCAGTATCTCCACCTGAGTGTTTATGGGAGAAAATCTGCTGAAATATAATTAAATTTCCATATATGAAAGGAGCTAGATGCAAGGTTCAGAAGGTGAAATGAGACTTGGAGAAAAAATTTTAGAGATTAAATCATCGAGGTTATTTTACTTATGTTACTTTTACTTATTTTAAATATGTGAAGGCCAAAGGAGCATTCACTATTCATAAAGAAGATGTAACCATTGTATTCAGCTTCCAGAGAACAATGGTTTTCTAAGCTCCTTTTTATCAGATGCTTGCCTAAGGGTGTACTGTACTGTAGGGTCATGTCTCCCTCTGTTCATCCAGTGGCAAGCCTGGTAGTCTCTAGGGCTCTTCTGATGCTGACATTGAGGTTTGAGTTGCAGAAGGTAGACAATCCATTTCACTCCAGCAGGACAGACTTGCTGGCTCAACTTGGTTACAGCACAAATGAAATACTAGCTGAATCTCGTTCATGGGCATTTCCTAGTAGATTTATTTTCAATTATATAAAATATGCATAGCATGCAATTTACAGTTTTAATGATTTTTGTACAGTCCAGTGACATTAAATGCATGCATTTTGTATAGCCATCACCATCCCCAACTCCTCCACTTGCTCATCACCCCAAACTGGAAGCAAATCTATAACCATGAAGATCAACTGCCATTTCTCCTGCTCCATAGTCCCTGTGAGCCATCATTCTACTTTCTATCTCTATAAATTTGACTACTCTAGGTTCTTCACATGAGTAGAATCATACAAGATTTGTCCTTTATGTCTGGCTTCTTTCACTTATCACTTAACATAATACCTTCAAGGTTCATCCATGTTATAGCATGTGTGAGAATTCCTTTCCTTTGCATGACTAAGTGGTAGTACATGGGCGCACATACCACATTTTGTCATTCGTCTGTCAACATCACTTGGATTGCTTCCACCTATTGGGTTTTGTCAATATTGCTCTTGTGGATGTGGGTGTACAGATTAGCTGGGGCTCTACTTTTACTTCTCTTGGGGTATATAGCCAGGAGTGAATTGCTGGATTGTATAATTCAGTGTTTAATTTCTTGAGGAATTGCCATATCATTTTGCACAGCACCTGCACCTTTCCCACCAGCAATCTATGAGATGTTTTTTAGGAGATATAATTCCCACTCCATCCTAGTCCCCAGTATGTGTGACTGGTAGACTACTGATTCGCTTCAGTAAAGGTTTTCTCCATTTTGGTGTGTGTGTGTGCGCACATGTGTGTGTGCGCACATGTGTGTGTGCTTGCACACTTACACAGTGACCAAGGAAAGCAGAAATGTATGGTTTTTTTTTTTAAAGGATAAGAATAAAAAGTAAATAAAAACCATGGCAAAGCAATACAATGAAGAAAAATCAACTTTTCTAAAGAACATAGGATTCTTTGGATTTAAACAGAAAGTGCTAGAGGCTGAGCGAGAGTGCTGTTCTGCCCATCACTGTTTCACTGTTGGGTGCACCTGGTTGGTTGTGCCAGCCCCAGAATGCCTATATGCCTTGGAGATGTGAAACCCCTCCGCCATGTTTCTTTTTTCCTCACAAGTGTCCATGCAGGCTACAAAGTGGGGAAGACATGGGGCTGACTCTCAAATAGACTGCTTGCTGCTGTTCGCCTCCAGATAGTTCAAACCATGTCCTTTCATTTCTGGAAAAAGAGAGTGTTAGTTTGGCTTTCTGAAATGCATTGCCAGCCTTGGGCAAAACTCATTTTCACAATCCACATGCTCTGCTCAGGACTTGCAAAGAGAAAGAAATGTTTGATAATGGCGTGTGTGAGCCAGCCCAACCACTTGTACAGCAGGTTTGGGATGGTGAGGAAGAGACCCAGCAACTTTATCTCAACTTTTACGTGACTTGAGATACATCTTGGAAGAATATGACCCAGAGAAAGAGCTTCCGTGTGCAACTTGGTGCATTTGAAAATGACTCTGCTGAATATTTTATGATCTCTTTGTCAAGGGCTCTCCCCGTGATGTGACCTAAAGTCTTGGCCACAACTTTCTTATGAAGCCTTGACCATTTCTGATTGTGGAAAAACCTCAAGAGATGCAGCTTTTTGACAACCAGAGTTTAGTTTTTATTTTCTCTGCTGGCGTATATCTGGGTTTTCTTATTCTCAACTTAGATTTGTTAATAGTGACTTTGTTTTAAACCAGATATGCCACAGTCCCATGAATGTTCAACTTTAGGAAAATGACTTTATTTATGGCTGTGCCAGCATTGTTGCTAGAAAGTAAAAGTAGCACAGCACTGGTGCACAGGTGTCTTTGGTAAGTTTACATTTCTGAGGATTAAACAAAGAACATTTAATAACTTCAGAATTACCTTAGGAATTTTAAGTCAGGGTCTTCTAGTGTCTCAAGATGACCATAAATTTTATTGGCTCTACTGATGTAGATTTAGAACACGTGGTTCGCTAATGCAGGTCTCAGTTCTTATTAACCTGCTGCCTAGGTCCTGCCTCGACATGAATTAGAACCTTGGAAATCTGCGTGTTCACACCGAGCTGCTTTTTATGTACATAAAATGTGAGAAACCTTGGCTTTGAAGCTCTATGTGTGTGAGTTGGCTGTGCATTTACTCCTACAAGCTCTCCTTGTAAATAGACTCCTGATGAAGTAATTTTTTTTTTTTTTGTTTTTTTTGTATCTTTCTGGTTAAAGTGGAGGGCAAAAGAAATTAAAATGCAGTTAATTCAGGGTCTGGGCTGATTGGGATATAGATAATTGTGATTTTTACTGATTTTTTTTTTTAAATCTTTCCCTTGATTCTGTGTTTCATTTCAAACTCATCATGCTCTGTATTGGAAAAGGAGGGATGATGAGAACCCCACGGTTCACTTATTAGTTCTGTGATATTGGATGTCCCCTTATCTCCTTGGCCCTTCTTTCATCATGTATAAAATAATACTGTACTAACTGATTTTTGAGTTCATTCCATCTCTAACATTTTGTGATTTTTTTTTTTGTTGTTGTTTCTTTTTTTTAGTTTTTCTCTGCTAACCTCAAAACATTTTCTCATGCAGGGGACTGGAAAGGGCTTTGAGATCCTCTAATCTGAACCTCTCGTTTAGCATAAGAGAAAGCAGAGTAGGAAGCAGATAGTGGTGCTGCTTTGGAAGAGTCAGAGCAAGAGCCCAGGGATTAGAGCTCTCATTTCAGCCTCCTTCTAGGGTGACATGACCTGCGTGTCGCACGCTGGGCTTCTTACATTCCAGGAACACCCAGAATTAGGTGCCACAGCACCTAATTGAGCTGTAGCACCTAATTGGAAAATAGGAATTTAATGTAGATTGGTTCATTTGTGTCATCAAACTGTATCTTCGCTCTGGGAACATAGATTCTGGGGAGACTAAATATGAATTAAGCTCCTAATCTGAATGTGTCAGTTCACGAGAAACCCAAAGGAACTCTTGTCATATCAAACCAGCCTGTGCTGGACACTTGATCGTGACGGTCTAGTGTTATGGAAAGAGCCTGATTTGGTGCTTAGAACTGTTTGAACCCTGCTTATTTGAATACAGGGTCACTTACTCACTGAGCTACAGTTTCTTTACCTGTCTGTCTTTTCAACATAAAGCTTGTAAAATAGCTGGTTTGCAGATTAAGTTCGATCATAGATATAAAGATTCCTGGCATTTAATGAGCACTGAATAAATGCTGGGCTACTTCCAGGGACCATTATTTACTTTTTGATATTATTAAGGTCTGAAACTTTATAAACATGGGGTGCGTGTCACAATTTGAAAATGCCAGGGGTCATTTAAAGCTTCTCAAGTGACTTAAGGAGAATATCCACTTTCAACAATTTAAAAAGATAGGACCATTTTGAAAAATGAGATGGTTGAAATGCCAGACTAACATATGAATGAGAAACTACTTTTTGAGCCTTCTTATTGTGGGTTTGTGTCATCTTTATGGAACCAGCCTCAGAGAACCATGCCACAGACCAGAAACCTCGCCCTCATTTTCTGGGTCCTGGAGTTCTTTTAGAACTTGTCTAGGGAGCAGCGCTGGGTTGCATGCACAGCATGCACCTCTGTCCCCCAAATGCTGAAACCATATGTGTGAACTCCCTGGTGAAAGAGAAAGAGGAAAATGTATCAAACAAAAACTAAGAAGATTGACCTCTGCCAGGAATGGAATCTTCTTTTTATTACTTATGCACTAATTTTTAAAATTTATTTTCTTACATCATTATTCATTTTGAACAGTATTTGACTCCTCCTCTCAGTGTAATCCCCATAGTTCTCCCACCACCACAGCACCCGTGATCCATCACCACAGTCCCTTGTGTTCTTCTCTCCACGAGGCGTTAATTTTTTTTTTAAAGATTTATTTATTCATACAAGCACGGGGGCACAGGCCAGAGGTGCGGGGGGGGGGGGTGGTGTGTGTGAGAGAATCCACCACAGAGCAGGGAACAGCACAGGCAGATCAACGGAAATACACTGCTGAGGGGAGCAGCAGGTGAGGCAGGAGAGGTCTGCTACTCCATGTGGGTCTCCTTCCCTGGCCGGGGGCGTGTATCGAATTCGTGCTGCAGTGGTTGCGGTTTGCTTCATAGTGCGTTGTTTAACCCACTGCGCCACCAGGGAGGGCCCATGAGGCGTTAATTTTTAACAGGGATATAGATCACTTTTTCCCAGGGGTGAATCAGGTCTGTTCCTGTGCATTGTCAGTCTCCAAACAGTTTGTGTTTATATTGCTTTCTGTGTGGTATAGAAGTTAGTGCTCATCTAGTGCTTTGAGAGCACTGGGAAGACCGTGCTCCTGTAAAGGGTCTTGTGTGGGAAGTCCTGACGGCACTGTTGAAGGAACTGGAAAGGGGGCCTCGCTGGTGGCTGTCAGCAGCCACTGGGGCCTGAATTCAGTCCCAACCAGGGAGCTGACCCACATGGCACAGCAGACCTCTCCTGTCTTGCCCATTGCTCCCCTCAGCAGTGTACTTCAATAGGTTAGCCTTTTCTGCTCCCCACTGTGGTGAATCCTCTCACCCACTGCACCTCCAGCCTACACCCCAGTTCTGTGCATAAATAAATAAAAATAAATCTTTAAAAAAATTTTGGAAGGGGCCAAAATAGAGAGAACGTACCCATGAAATGGGGGGAGGGTGCTGACAAAAAAAATAGGAAGTAGAGGCTAGGCTATTTCTTTTCATTTTGAGTTCTAGGATTATAGACTTTTATGATTGCCTCAGACTTTCATATTTATCTAGCTATCTTGTGCCTCTACAATGGTCTATTAATATGAAAGAGAGAGAGAGACTGTGAATGAATTCATCCACTCTGTTTAACCACTTGTGTAGAATCGAGTGAAACATAGAATGTGACCAGAACACCTTGTTACCCCATATATGGTCAGAGGTGATTTGTGTTGGTCCCCCCTTGCCTTCCACTTCGTTCCTCTCATGAGGACCAAGGATCAGGCAAGGCTCTGCTTTCTACCCAGCCCCCTTTGGCTGAGCCGTTATCCATCGGGCCATGCTATTCATACTGTGTGACAAAAGTCCGATAAGAATGAAGGATATTCCTGAAAAATCAGGGACTCCATAGCCGGCCCCTGCTGGATTCCTTTTGTTTTGGCTAACTGTATAATTGTAGTTCTGTGAGTCTCACGATGTGTGCTCACTGAAAGATAATTCATGGGGGTGGTTGTAAAATTGGATGTTTTTATTTTATTTTTATTTTTTAAAAATTAATTTATTTTTTCTTACCATGCTTGCTTTTTCTTTTTTTCTCATTAGATTTATTTAACTGTATTTGACAACATTTGTAGTCCCCAGGGAGTTCCCACCACCATTTCACCCGTGCACCATCACCTCAGACCCTTGTGCTCTTTATGCCCTCATCCCCATCTTTGCCGCCCCCCCCATGTTCCCTTTGGTTTTGTTAAGCAGAATAATTGGATGCAATGCATTTTGATGATGAATTACTGATTGCAACTGGAGCTGGTCTTCGGCACCATCTGAGCCACATGTCAATCCTCAGATACTCAAAGAAATAAGGAAGTTTGGTTTTTCCCTTATTTTTCTCTTCTCCAGGTGATTTTTGCTCAGATTCTTCATTTGCTCCTCTATATGGAGGATGGCAAACAAAACTGAAGGAACTGTTATAAGCTTTCCTTCATCCTTCCTACTTGTGCAGGTTTTCTGTAGAGAAAACAATATATGTGAACAACATGTAAAGTCATGTCTGGGCAGAGTTTTAAATTCTTAAAAGTCATGCTATGTTTCGAAAGTAAGGCACAGAGGTCTTGAATCAAGGGTGTGTTGAAATTTTACCAGTGGGCATTAGAGTGGGGCAACTGAGTCACAGAATCTCTTGTCTGGAGCATCAGTAAGTAAATATAGAAGAGCAGAATGGCTGTCAGGTTAGAAAATCCTAGATGTGCCCAAAGGCTGTTCTGATCTTGGCAGGACTGTCCAGGTGAGGAATCTTTACCTTTGTGAATGGGGAGCTCCCATGCCTCATCATATTAAACCCGGCTGATCTGCAAAGGAATGGTTTCCTGGGGGAATCACAATGCTTAATTGATTTACACTGTTGCTGAAGCACACAGGCATGCCTTCTGATTACCTCCCATCCCATATGGGGAGAAGACGTAGGTCGTAGAAGCTGCCTTTTGGTGTTAAAAAGAAGAAAAGACATGGAGTGATGTAAGGACATATACTTAGTTTTCAAGTTTTTTGGCACTATGAAAATTTGTTTTATGGAAAACTAAATTTTTGTTTTAAATATATATCTATTTATAATAGAGCTATTGACAGAACTCATTCCCCAACAGGTCTTTTCTCTTAAAGCAGAGAGAGATCGATCCTGTCCTCTTTTTACAGTGATTTTGTCTCTGGTCTCTCCTCATTAGCCTTTTGAGAAGGTGATTGGCAGAGCTTTGGGGCTCCCTTTAGCAGTGTGTCCTGGTGGGAGAGAACATGGGCCAGTGCCCTCAAGGGGGGTGGACGGAACACACTAAGCTGATCTCCAAGCCTGTTTGCTCTGAGCATCAGCCGAGCTGGGTTTGGCTTTCGTTCACCTGTCATTGCAGCGATATGTAGTGACATTTCAAACTGCTAGCGTGGAAACAACGTAAAAACTGTTTGGGACAACTGGGAAATTTCATTTAAACAGAATGTCAGACCTTAGGCTTCAGTGTAAATAGTAGAGGCTTTGCTCTGTCCAGTTATGCTGTAGCATTTGGTGTGAAATTAAATCAGAGGCCAGTGAAAATCCAGCAAGGATCTAAATGTGTTGAGTGCATCTTAGGGTTCCCTCTAATTTAGTAAATCTTGTGCTTCTCTCCCTTTTGGTGCCTGCAACTACTAGAAGCGATCCCCCAAAAGTTTTGATTGTGCATGTGAAGGTTAGATTTTCTATTAGTGAAAAAAATGCAGCACTTCTAGACCCTCTGGTTTAAATTTGCAAAAAAGTTCTCTGGTTTTCAGGATCTGCCACTGGTGGTTTTGATTTGTCCAGCAACCTAACCCGTATTCTTGAATAAACAGGCAGACTTTCCTTCTGAACGGGGGAACTGCATGTATTCCATATAGTCACAAGACAGTCTATTCATTTTTCAGTGATAGGGGTGTTTTTTTTTTTTTTTGGAGAAAGAAACAGTCATTTTCAATCTATTACCAAACCTTTTTATCTTTCAGAGATCAAAGCACCAAATTTCAGGAAACTTTTTTGTAAGCAGGTCGTTTTACTCAGCAGAAACATTTAACTTGTGAAAAAAAAAAATACGTATGTATTTTTTCCTCTGGTGAATTTTCCTTTCTTATTTTTGCCCCACACATACAAAAAAAAAATGCTCAGGGAAAATGTTTGCCTTCACTTCCTGCTATTCAGCACTGTGCATTGTTCTAGATTCTGTGTTTACACACACGGTGGTTATGGCTGTCGCCTTGCTGTTGTTGAAGGATGTTAGACAGCCATTTATCACAGTACGCCAGTAAACCCATTGTAAAAATGTCCTACTAGTTAAATGAGGCTTAGATTTAATGAGGCTGTAAGAATGGAACGGGTTTTTGTCATACTGTAAATAAGGTTCCTATAGCAATGTCATCGGGTTTAAGGTGCAGATTCCTTTTGTTTTCAAGCAACAAAAGTCTTGCCAAGGTGAAAAGCACCCCCTTTTCTTTTAAAGGGATCTTTTGAAGAAGTCATGGCTTGCTCAGAGAAATGCCTGAAACAAAAGTGCATGGCATGGAGACAAGATTGGGGTGACCTCTTTGGGAAAGGACACTCCCCTGACCTCTTTTGTGTAGGCAGCCATGAGAGGGCACCACAAGTTTCCTTGGTGGCTCCTCCTCCATGTAGTTGCTTTTCAGATGCTGTCCCTGTCTCTGCTCAGGGAAGCTAACCCAGCCCCAGAGAGACCAAGTCCGAGATTCCCGGCAGCCTTTGAAGGGAGTTATTGAGTTAGCTGGAGTGGGAGGGCATCTGCACTTTCAAGCCAAGTGGAGAAGTTCAGGGTAGAAGAAACAGTCTTCTCTGCTTGGTCTTTGCAGTACTAGTGAAATCTGTCATTTTGACGTCGCAGAGCAAACTGTATAAAATGATCAGAAATTTGGGTGCACTCAATTTTCCCCATAGGATGGGAAATTCAGTTATTTTCCTAATGTCTAAGGAAACAACTTCGGTGGGAATGGCACCCTACGTGCCAGAAGCAAGTGCGTCGGCTGCAGTGTTACTTTGCAGCTGCAGTCCACTATTTTCAAAAATAGTCAGTCTTGAAATTGCCCAATTGGAGGAAAATTTGATTGTCCCAGAAATGAAATAAAGTGGTCTCCATCTTCATTTTGCTAGGGACCCTGCAAAGCCTCAAATCAAAGAGATCAGTTTTGAAGAAGACTAAATTAAGGGATGCCTGAGGGCTACGGACAGCACAGAGGCAGCTTTTCCAGCTCTGCAGTTTCCCCATGGACTTTTCAGGACCTGAAATGAGTTAAAAGTGTGGAAAACTTCCCAGACTGAGGCACTGGCTTGATCTGTCAGTGGGCTCCTTTATAGGCTTAGACCCCAAATTCTCTTCTCAGTGAATATGTACTAGACGTCCATGGCTTTATTTTGGTGAGCTCCACAAATTTTTGCTGCTAGCAGTATACCCCTTTATATTTATTTAATATAAATACTGAAGAAAAACTCAAAAGGTGGCGTTTCTTCAGCACCCACAACACATAAGGGAATTATAAAGCCTTGCAGGGGATGCTTTTGCCGGCTTTACCAGGAAGTCACATTTGGACAAGATCCAGTACCTGCTGGGCATCCTTAGCTGGGAGAGTCTCTCTGCAGTGTCTCCATCTGCAGCCACTCCCCGAGGTCTATCTTTCTCAGACCCCGCTTTTGTTGTTAGCTCCCATCTTTTTGTTGAGCCACAGAGTGTAATGCTGGCAAAGAAACGTGGCAATGCTTTCAACCGACAGTGGGTTTTATAGTCCCGTAGTGCAAGATGAAATGTGTTTGTAGAGATAGCTTCAAGTCAGGGCCTCAGAACAAGAGCTCCACATGCCTGCGTCCTAGAAACGCATGCTACTTATCCAGCCACAAATGTCTATGAAGGCCTAGCATGTTCACAAACTGTACTGAGCTCAGAGGCACACAGTGAGTCAGGCATGACTCCGACCCCTGGAGAGCACACGTGCTCATGTGATTCTCAAACTTCACATACACAAGACTTACTCCAACCCAGAGGTAGTGATCGGGGATGTGAGTGGGTGGGACCCAGCAGTGGTCATTTCTAGCTAGCGCCCTAGGTAGTTGTGATGCCATGAAAGGGCATGAAAGAAACCCTGGTATCATCAGTGGGGGGAGGCATAGAGACATCATCACTTCCAGTACTGCAGAACTGCCTGAGTGAAGGTCCATGCGGGAGGAACAGAGGACAAGCTATTCATGGTGGGAGCTGGGACTGGGCAGTGTATAGACCCATAGACAGGATCATGTTTAAGCCAGATCTTCAAAGATGACCCACCCATAGCCACTTGGCAGTACTAGGAATAAGCCTTTCAGAACAGGAAATAGCAAGATCCAGGAGACTGGGGTGAAATGGTAAAGGGCTATAGGCTTCAGTATACCCAGAGCAATGGGTTTTGGAAAAGAATGGTGTGTAGCTCAAGCATTTGGGTTTTATTCTCAGGTAGTAAAAAGCCCTTAACATTTTTGAAGCAGAGGAGTGAAATGATCTTATTCACTTTAGCTCTTATTCTATAGTGATCATTTGAGGTGGTTTTAAGCAGCATTAAATGAGTAGAAAGGGCACCAAGAGAAGAGGCAGGAAATGGGAACCATTTTCTGCTCCCCATGTTCCTTTGAGGCAGCTTGATTGGTGAGATTCCATTCTCAATAAAGAATCAAGGTTAAACAACTTGCCCACAGTTACACTGAGTTACATGGAGAGCCAGAACTAAGGCAACTGAGCTCCTGTCCCCAAACCTCCAACTGGGTCCCCCGCTACAGATTTTAAAATAACCCACCCCACCTCATTAAATTCTGTGATAATGAGGCCCACTGCACAAAGCAGTTGTGTTCTTTTGAAAATCCCTTCAACATAGTTGGAACACACATGAAAAAGGTAAAAGTTAAATGGACATTTGGGGGTACAGACTTCTTTTTGCATTAAAATAACATCTCCCTCAGAGTGATGGGGATGCCTGATCTAAATAGACTAAATCTCTGGCCCAAAGATAAAGATCCCTCAGTAGCAGAGTCCCTGAATCAGCCCAGTTTAAGCCCACTCAATAGGAGGACCTCGGGCATTTGGAGTCTCCATTATCCACCATTAACAAGTGCTGCTGGCGGGCGAACACCACCTCCCTCTCTCTGAGCCCCTACTGCAGACTCACGGGGGTCAGGTCGGTAGTGGGAGTTTCAGAAACAGATTGTCAAGCTTTGAGGGAGCAAGCTTTGTTACATCTCATGCTGAGTATGATAAAGCAGCTAAAAGATGAAGAAAGGAAACCAAACAGAAGGAAACAAGGGGTGAGATGGAGCTTCACATTGGGTTTCAAAGCTGGATAAGTAACTATAAGTCATGTCATTGAGGTTTCCATCTCCTCTTGCAAGGAAAGAAGCTGGAGTGCAGAGAGAAATGATGTGCACAGACTCTCACAGCTAGTTAGTGGTGACATGGGACACAGAACCCAGGTAGTTTTTGCTACCACCCCTCGCTGGCGCTCTCCTGTCTCTTGAAGCTACAGTTACCGTGAATTATGCTCCAGGATCCTCTGGGATAATTTATGAATTCTTTAAATGTAAAATTGAAATGATGCTGGGAATCTAGAAAGCTTCATACGCTCTGCTGCTTACCAGCTGTCTGTCCCTGAGCTGACCTTCTCTGAGCCTTTACCTCTTCTGAAAAAAAATTGTGTGTCTCCTCTTTATAGAGTTTCTCTGAGGCTGTTATGTGGCATTTTGTGTGGACATTCTTTGCGACTGGAAAACCTCACCAAGACATATGCCATCGTTAAGCTCTTGGAAACAAAACTTGGGTACAGACTGGGACCCAAGAACATTCACCTTTGCAGCTTTAATTTTTCTGTGACTATTTCCTAGGTATTTTAGAAGCATTGGGTACAGCGCTGTGGCTGATGTCCTACAAATGCATTGCTTTGAAGTCAGATATAGCTAATGCAGATCCCCATTTTCCCATTGCTAATCGTTGTCAGCTTATTTCATCAGCTCTCATATCTTCAGCTGTAATATAGAACCAATAGCCTCAACTAATTTATAAGATAGTTGCAGGCATTGGTGATTTAATCTGCAAGTTACTTTATACAGTCTCAAAAATAGGAATAACTCCTGTGATGACTAATATTGCTTCAATCATTGTTTATCTTGATTTAGAGAAGGAGTGAGACTTTTTGGAGTTGAAGGCAAGGTCAAGATTCTTAGGTTTACTGAAACCCAGGTCTGACAGTCTGGTAGTAATAGATGTTCAATGAATATTTTGGATTAAAGTAATCAATTCATTTTTAAACCCTTTAAACAGACCTTTGTCACTATATTCTGATAAATGTCATTTTTGGCTGCACTTAGGAACATTCACTCATTCACTCCACATGCATTTATTGAGTAGCTACTACATGCCAGACTCTGTGCTTGGCAATGGATATATTACACATAAAATAGAGACAGTGCCTGCTCTGGTAATCATAACATCTAGTAGGGAGACTGTTCTTCAGTAGACTGAGGAACAAACAAACAAGTAAACAGATGAGTAAAAGAAATCAAGTTGTGAATTAGAATAAGTGCTATGAAAGAAACTAAGGAAATTTACAGTAACTGTAAAGGAATCTTCCTCAGGGCTGACAGGGAACGCCTTCTAAAAACAAGCAAACAAAAATTAACTCTTTGCATTTCATCATAGTTGAAGAAAGTTTTCTAAAATGGTTTAGTGGTCAGGGAGGAGAAGAAATTTCTCCCTAACTCTCTGGGTTCTTGGGTTGGTTGAATAAGCAAATTAACATGAGACAGAGTCATAGGAGAAAAAAAAAAGTTTGATACCAAAGCTGGTGTGGGAAAGGGGGATATATATCCTGAATTAAGGAATGAGATAAGAACCTAGGGTTTCCAGAAGACAGGAGGGAGTCTCATATGACAAGGAGATAATTCATGATCCATTTAGATAGGCGTCTCTGATAGAAAGAGTATTTCTGAAATAACCCTTTTCTGAGTAAGACTTCCCTTTTCTCTTATAGGTAGTGAAGGGAGTGGTAAAAGTTTCTTACGAGGCTGCAGGACCTTAGTTGACCTCAGCTTGAAATAATCCACACGCCAAAGTGGGGAGGCCTGTCTTGGGCAAGGCTAGCCTTCATAGTCCATTTCTTTCTAGTTCAAATTGGACACACACCAGTAGCCTCCCTAGAAGCTATTGGAAGAATCAATGTAGAAAGCTATAAAATTTCAGTGCATTTTATGCTCATCTGCACAACCCTGAAACAATCAGAGCCCGGGCCTCGGCCCAGAAGTAGAGGACGAGGCCCAGGTGGGCACCCAGCATCGTGCCAGGGTTACGGAACTCCTCAGGTGTTCCTGCTGCACCCGCATGTCTGGGAGCGCCATTCCTTGCTGAGTGATGCCCTGAACATCAAAGCTCCCTCCTCAGCTGCAGAGTCATCAGATGGGGCTCTTGGGTTCAGTGGGAAAGACATGCAGACGCTCTCTTCAGTGCAAACTCTTTTAGGAAACATGGTGCCTTGTGCTGTCTCATTCTCTCCCCACCTGATGCTCATTCACTCCTGGAAGAAAATCACCCTGTCCATAGCAAACAGTGGTAGCCGATGAGAGGCTCTTAACAAGGGTTCCCCTTTCAAAACTCCCCTGAGTGTGTGTCATTTCTGACACTCACTGAAGCTGCACATTAATTTTGTGAAACTGTAAGATAATTCTGATTCTTTGATGTAAATACAAATCTCTTTCAGTTGATAGTTTTCTTAACGTTCTGAAGGAGATTGTTGCCCAGAATACTCAGTCCAAGGGGTGGTGGCCTTTTCTGCTTGCCATCCGGGCATCTCATATGAGGACAGGCGTGGAGCTGCCTCCGAGGATGTGCTGGTTGAATGAAGATTCGTTTCATGGCTGTCAGTAAGGACAGAACCCCAAACTGTGCCACGGCCCCACCTAACAGCGCAAACCCTTCCTGGCTGTGCCACCTCCTCTCTCTGCCCCTCTGCACCGCGCTTCCCATTTATCAGCTATCAATATCCCACGAGTGCTGGCTCTTGTCAGTCTAATTTCGAGTTGCCTCTGCTGCTTGACACGCCGCACTTTATCAGCCACACACTGCTTGGCTCCTATTACCACTGAACTCAGCATTGCTAATAAACAGCAACACCAAAGCCATATTTTCTGGTCCCTGTCAGGCTGCTGCTTTCCTGGGTGATATAAAAGTCCTATTAACATGCTCCTCCTCATTGCCTCTGACAGTTTGATTAATTAGGCCTCCTCTTTAGATGACCTCTGCACTAACACGACAAGGAGGTGAATATAAAATGAATAGTTTGCCCACATAATGGGTTACTGTGGGCTTGGGATTTTTATCAAATCCGACTGTCAGAAGTTCCGAACTTGTGTGAAATTCCGTGGTGTACAGCTGCTCAGGACCTTGGCTGCTGGTCCTGTGGGCTGGGCCGAGTACAGAGAGGACAGGGCTGCCAGCCGCCCCGGGCAGGCAAAGCCCACCTGACCAAAGCGGCCTGTCTGCCTAGAATGACCCTTTGTTTACGCAGCCCAGTTCATAGAGTACAAATCTAATGTTCTGTTAACGTTATCAAATAAAATGACCTTTTGTTTTCAACAGCCTTTCTTTCCTTCTTTTCCTCCCTCCCTCCCTGCTAGAAAAGACAATATGTTAACTTTGTGGCTGCTTTGCCTCTTGAAACACTAATGCCGAGCCGTTATAAAAGAGCACTTGAGTTAAATGTCCACATTTCCATTATAAATTGCTGTTTTCAGGGAAATCAGTAACTTGGACATAAAAAGTCATTTTAGACTGGAACTCCGTGTTGGGGGCTCCCACAGTCTTGGCAAACAAATTGGGCTGCTTGTTTTCCATTATGGGAGTGAGTGTGGAATTGGAGAGCTGCTCCTCGGCTGCCTTTGCTGTTAGGCACTTCTTGAGCGAGGGAATAGCTTGGGAAGCCATTAGCCAGATTGAAATATACAAGGGGCTCTCTAATTGCTTTGCAGAGCGGGCTCTGTAGATATTTTAAATCCTGCCTGCAAGGAAGAATGGAGCAGTCGGGCAGAGTGTGGGAAGCTGCAGCGGGCAAGCAAACATGGACAAAGGTGCCAAGGGATGGAAGGATTTTATTTCTTCTGCTTACTTATGGAGCCCCGCTCTCCCTCCCCCCCACCCCACCTTCCTTTGCAGTAAGTTAATCTTAAACATAAGCGCTAACGCTTTTAAAAGCATGTCATTCCATCACAATGTCTTTCAAAGAAATACAGTTTTAGTTAAGCCAAGAACAAGCCAAGGAGTACTCAGCACAGAGGTCTGTGCTTCAGGTGCTCAGTGAATGAATGCTGTTTGGGGTGACTGCATAAAGAGTTTGCACAGGATGAGTTCCCAGTGGGTGACATATCAGGAGAGGACTGGAGAGTTCCATGCCAGTGTCCTTGAGCGCATACTATTTTCTGTACACAGTTGGAACTCCTAGGGCCAGAAGGAACTCACAGCCTTCTACCTGAACTGCAAAACTGTTCACTCTGTATCCATCTAAATTTGGGCCATGTTAGTGGCTTTCTGCAAACAAATTAGTGCAATATTTAGTAGCCCATGGAGAAATTATCCTACAGTAAGAAAATGGGGTCCTCAAGAAGGTACACACTCCTCTACCATCATTTTTTAAAGACTTATTTATTTATGCATACAAGAACTGGGGTACAGGCCACAGGAATAAGGGTGAGAGGATTCACCAGCGACAGTGTGGGGACACAACAGGCAGATGTACTGAAATACGCTGCTGTGGGGAGCAGCTGTGCCATGTGGTCACCTCCCTGGCCAGGGATCGAACTCGTGCTGCAGTGGCTGCGGATGCTTCCTAGTGTGGTGCTTAACCCCTTGAGTTACCAGGGAGGGCCCCTCTACCATCATTTTTGAAATGGCAATAGTGCACTATGGAAGGGGGAAATTGATTGATTGAGAGTTAATGTAATTTAAACAGTTATTTATACAATGTTCATAGCAGCATTGTTCTAAATAACCAAGTGTGGAGGCAACTCAAGTGTCCATCAACAGATAAATGGGGAAGCAAAAAACATACATATATATACATATATCTACATGTACTCACAATGAACTGTTATCCAGCCTTTATGAGGAACATGTGCCACAATGTACATGAACTTCAAAAGATGTTAAGGAAATAAGCTAGACACAAAAGGACAAGGATTATATGATTCTAGTGATATGAAATACTTAGAGAAACCAATTCATAATGATGGAAAGTAGGATGATTGTTGTCTAGGGTGGGGAGAGGGAAGAATAAGGAATTATTGTTTAATTTGTACAGACTTTCCTTTGGAGAAGATAAAAAGGTAGTGATTGCCCAATATCAACCCATACACTTAAAAAAAAGATTAAAATGATAAACTGGATGTTATGTCTATTTTTCCATAATTTGAAAAGGTGACACCAATTAGAAACTGATCAAACTAGGACTCGGGTCTCCTGACTCCTAATCCGTTAGTAGAATAAAAGGCTCCTTGGCCCAGGATTCAGACAGCATGGAATCTAGGCTCATGTATTAGTCTATTTTCTTCCAAAATATCACATCAACCCATTGAGACCATTTCCTGTGGATGGCATGAGAGGGTAGAATAGTGTCAACTTTAGCCAACTTTAGCCACCAGTGCTCTTTGTCGTCTACTGAGTTCCCTCCTGGACATTTAGCGAGGCTGCCCCCCCCTTTTTTTTTCCCCTCTCTCTCTGTTTTCTCTTTGCCACAGATCATTGAAACCTGGAGTAAGTGATGTCCAGATGGAGGCTGGGGAGGAAGATGGCGGGGGGGGGGGTGAGTGAAAGAGAGGACTCAGTTTGAAAGAACTGTTCATCTTCCCCAAACTTAATTTCACAATTCCCAAAGAGGAATAAAATTAATGTAGTTGCTGTTAAGAAATTGCTGTGTGTCCTGTTCTTCGTCCCAACGTGGTTCATCATTGACTCCCAGAAATCCTGACAAATGAAATCAGAGGACAAGTTGAAATGTATTTAATTAAGGTAGTACAGGAGGGACTGGCTCCATGTCACACACAGTTATGAGGTCTTAAGAAATTGATGCTGTCGTGACTGCATCTAAGATATTTTTTTAACTGTTTTGGGGCATTACTGAGTACGTTAAACATTCTTTAACAAGAATAAATTAGACAAGTAGAAGAAATCCCCACAAACCAATACAGTCCCAAAAGTCAGGCATAAATCTGTAAGGAAACATGAAATGAAGCAAGATTACAATAAATGTCTTTTTGAAGTGAATTAATTTGTTTCTTCTTTTTAAGCTCTCTAGTCTTCCTTATAACATTATTTGGGATCACAGTGAATGTGCACATTTCATTTCTTGTGTCAGCCCCGGAGGGAGTTTATTTGGAATGTTGATTTCAAATAGATTTAGACATCATGGAGTTAAGTCATCTTGGAAAATTATGTCTTAAAAAAAAGGGGGTGACATTTGTGTATTTGAGTAATTCAGAAACCACTATTAATTGCCAGTCTTGTTATGGACCACTTCTTCAAAAAGGCCAATCCGTCTGATATGTTTGAAGTACTTTGTGAGACAAGCACAACGATTTGGAACAATTGAAAGTGACATATCTGCCCCGAGCACATGGTTTTATTTTCATTACTTCAGGGAGCAGGTGGAATGCAAATCAGGCTGCTTTGGTGGCCCCTCTCAGTTTCACATAGTCTACCGTCTGTGCTAAGAGCAGACATTTCACCTAACACTGGGACACCATCCTGTTTGTTTCCTTTTGGCTTCCCCTCTTTATGACCACTTTCTGGGATAATTTGTAATTGCATACATTACAAAAGCCTTTCATCAATTTTCTTTCAAATTGCTTTTTCTTTAATACTCATGAGATGGCAAGAACAAGATATGTTTTCTTGGAAGGTAATTATTTTTCCCAGAAAATCTTGTGGCCCTTAGAAATTTGCATTCATCCATTTACCAGATGTGGATTGTAGGGTGTCCAGTTCTGAACCTCTAGGTGCTGGGGGATGCGTGAACTAGATTTGTCTCTGCTTTGGACGAGTTTTCTTTTGATCTCGGCAGCCTTCCTTCTGGTGAGAAATGTCACTGATTCATACTGGATTCAAGTAGATAGAAATCCATCATACTAGTTACTGGTCACTCACTTGAGACAGAAGTGCTGGAGAAAGGCTCTGCTATTTATTACCCCCAGGTGCATACACAATATTGCCTTTCCCTAAATTTATTCTGTATAGCTAAGAATTGAAACCAGATCTGTCTGGCTGCGAAGACTGGGTTCTTTCTCCATTACTACTTTTTGCAAATGTTTGGTTTCTCTCTGACTGTGTCTTTCACTTCATCTCTCCTCTACCTTCTTTCTTTCCTGCCCTACCTCTTGCCCTTCCATCTGCCTCCTTGTCCTCCTTCAGTGTCAAAGAGTTGAGTAGACAGGGCACTGATCTGATGTTGGAAAATACTGGGCCCTCCCTGGTGGCGCAGTGGATTAAGCAACGCACTATGAAGCAAACCGCAGCCACTGCAGCACAAGTTCGATTCCTGCCACTGCCAAGGAGGTGACCCACATGGCGCAGCAGATCGCTGCTGCCTCACCCGCTGCTCCCCTCAGCAGCGTGTTTCAGTTAGTATGCCTGTTCTGTTCCCCACTCTGTTTCTTATGGATCCTCTCACCCCCCACAACCCTGTACTATGGATAAAAAAATAAGTCTTTAAAAAAAAAAACAAAACTTGATCCAACTATGCTGGGTCACCTGGGACAAGGTATTTTTAATTACTTTTTTTTAACTGACATAGCATTGGTTTACAAACTGCATATGATTTAGAGGCATAAGCCGACACTTCCTCAAATGCATGTCCCCACACCACACACACCACCAAAGCTCCTGTAAGTCTTTACCCTTGGCCAAATACCCAGAACAGGGTATTTGACATTGCTGAAGCTCAGTTGCCACCACTAAAAACAGAGATGACACAATTCTTCAAAGCAGCAATCTGACACAGAGCAATTTTCACTACTGTTCACTGCTGTTATTTTTACAATCATCTCATCATAAGTGCTGTTTCTATTTTATGATTTTTAGAAAGAAATCATTTCCTATTAGGTCATCAGCACAATGGCTGGGAAGCAGGTATGGAGGTTTTAGGAGTCTGTGTTTCTTCGTGCAAAGGTATAATAATATTGCATCTCAGGAATTTCTCATGTGATTGATCCAGAGCAGATTAGAACAAAACCTTAATAGTGACAACTAAAAAGAGTCACGATGGATAGTCAGCTGAAACGTCACCTTGCATGTACTACTGGGGACTCGCCCCAGTGCAGTTGTCACTCTAGCCTTTGCTTGATTGATACACAGTGAGCTCTCGGTAACATCTGTTATGTGACTGAGTAAATGAAGTAATGAATAATTAGCAACACTTACACATTATTCTCAAAAAGCTGCTCATGTGGTTCTCTTCCCAGATCATGAGATGTATCGATTCTGGAGGGCTATCAAAGTCTCTTCCCCTTTTTTCTCTGCTGCCCTGACATGCTGCTTCACACACAGTAGGCAATTTGCAAATGCTTCCCTGTTACTTCTGTATCAGACACAACTCTCCAAACACTTGCGGATTTTATTTAAGTACCCACATGGCAGATATTAATTAGTTGAACTCCATTTCTTGTTTCTTTAAATCCCCCTCTCTCTGTCTGACTGGAGACTGCTCTTCTATCTTTGTCACCTCCCAGGCCCTCAGGATTTTCTTTCTGCCTTGCTTTAGGGTCTTGTCTGTTCTTCACATTTGTCTCACCTCTTTCCATAATTCCCAACAATTCTTACATTTCTGCCTAAACTAGACACCCTGTCATGTATGAAATGCTTACTTTTTGCCCTCTTTCAGTCAGTTACTCCAGTGAGCTAGAGATCAACAAACAGAATTTTTGTTTTACAACAGCTACGTTCCACGCCTAGTTCCTGTCTAGGAAGGGTCAAGGGCTAAAAAAGATTTGCTCCTGGGACTTAATGTAAAGGAGAAATTCAAGGGTCGCAAGCATTTCAGAGTGGTAAGCAGGGCATAAGAGGACTGCTCTACCTAGCTCAGGGGTGGGGCTCTGCAGACTGTGATGTCCGCACAGCCCCAGTGTCCAGGGGGTCTCAGGAATGGGGAACAATGTGGGGAAAAAAAGGGGCAACCAAGAAAATACAGTCCTTGTTACTGGCTGGAACTTTTGGGGACCAGAGCTTTAGAACTGTTGCCCACTTTCAGAGTTGGGATTGAATTAAAAGACAAAGTAGAAGAGAAATATGAGACTGAACCACAGAATCACAGATCTGTTGCCAGCCTCCTGGAATCAGGGGGCATCTTTCAGAGGTATAATTAAGCTCTGACCGCAAGATTGTGTTCAGTTGTATTTCATACATTACAGATGTTTCTTCTAGCGATTGGTTTCATGGAAGGGGGATTGTGGCAAATGTTGTATGAAAATATGCTCTCTCACTTGTTCCATTTTTTGATTTTCCACATGGAACAGATGATCTTGACGATCTCTTGGTCAACCCAGAATGATGAAATTCTGGGAAGAGTAGAATGAGCTTCAACTGCTACTTAAATCCAGTCTGAGCAGCATTGGAAAGCATGTGTTCCTAGTAATAACTCCTGGGAACTATTTGGTCAGTAAGTGCTTCAGCTGTAATTAAAAGGGCATTTCCTTCATTTTCATTTCTTTTAATTAATTAAAAAATATATCATCAAGGTACCGGGAGGTTTCGTCCCTTCCTCAAATGAGGGAAATGCTACTTCAGAGACCAAGAAGTAGCCTTCCCCAGAGTGATCGGAAGACTCCCTGGGTCCTGTTGCATAACTCAAGGGGGAGGAGGGAGCAGCCTACATTGACCTGGCACGTGGTGCCACCTGTGTCGTCCTGGAGATTTACAGTACGTGCTGATGGGCTAGAGGCTCTGAGAAGTACTGCAGGAACAGGCCACTTTAACTCAGCTTTGAACAAACGTGTTGGACCTAGGCACCCTGTTTTCAACTCAAGACCTATTATTATTCCATAGAACACATTGTGGAAAGCATGACTGTAATGCAATTTCTGAGCATCCCGGATGCATCCTTGTGAACTTATATAAGGAGGCATATCTCATACAGAAGTCAAAGCCTTGGCCTCGGGCCCTGGTTTGCTGCAGTGCCAGCTCAGCCCTGATTGTTGAGTGAAAGGAGCATGTCACTGGGGTAGAGGACAATAATTATTGGGCTTGCAGTCAAGTAATGGGGGTCTGGTCTTAGTCTGGCACTTACTAGTGTTGCTGTCTTGCTAAGAAACAGAACTCTGTGGAACTTCTTTGATCTGTAAAGTGCCCTGCGGGACTTACTCTACTGCTGCCTTATTAACCACCATCCTTACAGTGCTCCAGTGTCCAGGACGGGTGCAGGGGAACTTTTCTGTCAAGGACCATACAGTAAATCTCTTAGATTTTGGAGATGATTGTTTCTCTGCCGTTTCAGCACAAGAACAGTCTCAGTACGTACATGTATAGGTATGACTGTGTCCCAGTGAGACATTATTATAAAAAACAGTCACTCCCACCAGATTTGGCCCACAGGCTCTCATTTACTGACCTCTGGTCTAGAGGTTGTCGAAAACTTTACAATATTATCTCTGATTAATCCTGCATGGTAATATAGTTCATACCCTGATTTGTAGTGAAAGAAACTGAAGCACAGAGATGTTGCTTAAGGCAAACAGCAAATAAGTAGGACCAAGAAGTGTGCTCTTAACCTTCTAAGCAACACTCCCTATGGCATCACAGGAACTGGTGAGAAATAAGAAAGGTCCAGGCACACCTCATGTTATTACACCTTGCAGATCCTCTGCCAACTAAAAGGTGATAACATACTGAAAGCTCAGAGAATGGGTAACATTTTTAGCAACAGGTGTTTTTAATTAAATTATAGACATCAATATATATTTTTAAATACCTAATGCAATCATACACTTAGTAGGTAACACTATAGCCTAAACATAATTTATATACACTGAGAAAACATGTCACTCAGTTTGTAATGATGCTGGCTTTATTGGGGTGGTCTGAAACCAAACCAAACCATATATCCAAGGTTATGTTTGGATATACAAATAGGATTTAGTGTTATCTGAGGAAACTCTCTCTGATTGGGATGATAGGAGTCAATTCCTAAGGGAACCTGTGTATCACACAGTAAACATAACATCCCTCTTGTCCTCTCTGCTCCTGCTTCTCTGCTTTTTCCTGGGGGGTGACCTTACTCACCTCCTGTTTAGCGATACCTGGGAATTTAAAGAAATTGGGTTTTTTTGTTGTTGTTGTTGTTGTTTTTTTCTGGAAATTGCCAGGGTCTACCAGCAGTCTATTAACTAGACATAAATGTGGCTCCAACTTCCCACATTTAAGTATGGGGCCCCATTGATATGGCTTTACAATAGGAGGCTGGAGTTCAGACTATTTCTTAATAAAAAATAACCCCTTGTACATTCATTTATATTTTTTCATTCTAAGTGGAGTAAAACTAGCCCTAGAGTCAAGTTAGAAATTATTTTCATAATTTTGGGTAATTAAGACACTTCCCAGATCTCATTAGCAAAAGCCCAAAATAGAATAATTGCCATATAATTAGTGATTGGCAAACCTTTAGAGATTTGGAGGGTTTGTTCTTTCCTGAATCTGGAAGTACAAGGGCTTAACCCGACTTCATCTGGACCCCAGAGAGTTCATAACCAGACAACAGTCCTTTTCCAGTTCATTTGTGATAGTCCCACTTGTCTTGTTCCACCAAATCCCATGCTCTTCCATGGGTTCCTTGCACACATTTTGCCATTTTCACCTTCAGTCTATCTCCCGTGATGGAGTCCTGTTCACTAACTCTTCAGTGTATTCCTTCTCTGTGACTAATACCAGCTCAAATGCTCCAGTGATAAAAGAATAGAGGAGGACACTTTCTCTGTCCCCTAGAGTTTGGGGTGTGGTAACAGCTCAAGAAAGATGGGGTGACAGACAGGTGGTTCAGTGCTGGTTGGAGAACCGAAGGTTTGGAATTTGAGCTCCTGTTCGCTAGCATTTACATTTGAACCCCTGCTCAGGGCTGCCCTAGTTTCCCTCCTGGATCTCCCAGTAACTGCAAGGCAGTGCAACTAGGATTCATTTTAGAAGTCTCACACCTCAAGAAGCTGAAGCGCTGGGGAGTTCAGTAACTTCTCAAAGGTCACACAGTTATTTCTGGGTTAAAAACAAAACAAAACTAGTCTCCTGCCTTCTGGTCCCACCTGTTTCCACTGGGATGCATAGCACCTGGCTTCCCGAGGATCTCATCCCTTTGTCTCATCTGGGCAAAGAATGTGAACTTCCAAGTCGGGCAGCAGCTCTACATCCAAATCCCAGCTAACTGTCTGGTTGAGACTCTTAGGTCAGTAACATGCTTTCTTAGTCTTACTCTAATAGCTAACTTGAGATGATAATATTTTGCAGAACTCATAGGGATTAGATAGAGGCAGATGGAGGAAATACCTAGTAGGTGTTCAATAAATGGAACTTGTTATAATGATCCCCCTACTACATACAGTTCATGACTCCGTACATGTTCATGCCTCTTACTGCTTCTGAAGTCAGTCTCCTTTACCTGACCAGCACCTTCATGAAACTAAGAACCAGGGCTTTGTCGACTCTGACACATAGTAGGACTTAATGCATTTCATTCATTTAGCAGAATCCTAACACTCAGTGTGCCAGGTACCATTGTATCTGTTCATGCCACTTAAGTCTCATAATAATTCCTTGACGTAGAAGAACTATTATTATACCAATTACACAGATGAGGAAACTGAGGCCCTGGAGGTGTGGCAGATTTCACCCAGCTAATAAACTATGGAGTAAATATTTAAGCTGAGTTGATTGGCTCCAGAGTATATGCTCTTAGTCTTTGCTGCATCAACTCTGTTTCTGAGATTCCTGAGCCCTAGATGCTCATTTTACTCCTGTGAGGTCAGAGTCTCTCTATCTGCCTCCCTTGCATTGCTCTTCACCTTTTCATCTTGATATCTGGATTCTGCTGTAGCAAGTAAAGATGACAGTGGAATCCCAGGCCTGAATTCCAGTGCAGAATCGAGAGGTACTTTGAATGAAGAGGGAAGCTTGCTTTCATAGACCAGCTAAGTAGAGGGAAGCTGGAAACTAGATTCAGCCTAGAACTGAAGTAAGTGTTGTTCCACACAAGTCCCCAGATCATGTAGCCATGCCAAGATAGCAAGACAGGTTCATATTCTCTTGCAAGGAAAGGACTTACTTAGGAACCGAGAGCAGTCCCTTTCAAGCCTTTAGGAATTTGGTAAGGAAAAGAGAAGCACCAGATCTTACTTACAAGAAAGCGACAAAATAAGGGAATCCATCTCCCAGCCCCCATTTGAGCTGTCTCAGGTAAGGTGTGTAATCATTTGCAAAGGTGTGTAATCAGTTTAATAGAATCAAAGAAAAGCTTGAATGAACAAGGAAAGGAACATATTAAAGCAAACATAAGGTAGTGAAAAGAAAATCCATTCTGAGTTGTGGGTGGGTAACTCAGTGTTTAGGCCCTCGATTTTTATTGCATCCCAATGCTGTGAGCCCAGCAACTCTGAGGTAGGCCTGGTGATGACAATATCCATTAAAGTTAATTTCCTGATAGAGGCCACTTAAATCTGATTGTTGTTTTAATTTGTTTCACTGGTAATTTCCTTCAGTTTAAATAGAAGAAACTCTCTACCCCTCATTCGACGATTCTAGGCTGTCTCTTAGATGTGATAACCATGGTGCCCTTGACCATCTAAGATGACCATAGTGGTCATGCTCTTTTTTTTTTTTTAAAGATTTATTTTTTTATTTATACATACAAGACCTGAGGTCTAGGTCAGAGATGTGGAGGATTCACCAGAGGCAGAGTGGGGAGCAGAACAGGCAGATCTACTGATATACACTGCTGAGGGGAGCAGCGGGGGAAACAGGAGAGGTCTGCTGTGCCATGTGGGTCAGCTCCCTGGCCAGGGATCGAACTTATGTTGCAGTGGCTGCCAATAGTTTGATGGCCCTGAGACTTAAACCCTCTGCTACCAGGGAGGCCCAGTGGCTACACTCTTGACAAGAGGTAACTGTTATTTGTCACTGGAACATAGCTATTCTCTGATTTGGGTATTCACCTTAAAGTCTAAAGCTACATGGACTTACTAAATCAGAATCTCTCTGTCCCACCACAAAGGCCCAGAGCCACACAGATTCTAATGAGAAAAAAAAAAAATATGTGCCCCAGTGGTATCCAGAGTAACTATCAGGATGAGCTCCAGGATGTCCACTTTAGTTGTTTGAAGAACTAAAACATCAAAGGAGGAAAGATCCCCCAATAATAATTGCAGCAAACATTGGAAGTGATTTACATATAGGAACCTCAAGGGTAGGTTTTGTTACAGATGAAGCTGTTGGTGCATGGAGAAAATGAGCTAACCACTAGGACTGGAACTAAGAAGTCTACCTCAGAAGCCGCCTCTTTATACACTACCAGTGCTTCTCAAATATGGGTTCCGCCAGTGCCTGGAGCCTTGATAGAAAATGTACATTCTCAGTCCCCCTGGACCTACACCTTTGGAGTGGACCTTTTACTCTAAACCTCTATATAAAAATTTTATTTCCAGAATTTTTCTTGAATTCCATAAATACTTATCAAATGCCTAATAAAAGACAGGCGCTGTAGGACATGGAGTTCACAGTTTAAAGAATGAGACAGAAAATGAAGTAATGTTACCTACCAAGCACCGTTATCTCTGGTTGGCAGATTCTGTTGTCAGTGAAAAGAAGTAGGCTGAAGCCCAGCACTCTGCCTGCGGCTGGGCAGAAGAAGGAACAGCTGCATGAAGGAGTCTGGAACCATTTCTTGGGCACACGGTGTTTATAATCTGAGACAAGCTTAAAACGCAGGTCTGTTGATTCCTGACCACAGTCTTGCTGCTGAGCTACACTAAATACACTTCCGCCGTGCCTTCCTTCTCTATCTCGTCAGGGGAAAACATGTTGTTTATAGACAGGCTGACCTGAAACCAAGTCTCTACTCTGCCACTGAGGTTTATCCCACGTGGATTATCAAAGAGAGCTTGACAGTTGTGGGGAGAGGCCAAGCTGGAAACCCAAACCCCCAGCCACTTCTAGCTTACAAAACTAAGAGAGATTCCAGTGAAGGGAAGAGATAGAAATGATGAACGGTCAGCCTTTGTCAGCTCAATGTCCCTGTTCATGGACTCGCAAAGCTTCTGTTCTTCAGCTTTCTGAAGGTTTCGGGAAATATGTCTTCTCTCTTTCTCCCTGTGGTATGCTTAGCTAGGATCCTCAGAAGCAGGCATGAGTTCGTGTATCTTAGATAGTCTTCCAAATGGAGAGCCACTGTGATTGAATGTCACTGTGACTATTGGTTCGGAGTTTTCCATTCTAGGGAAAGTCAGCAAAAATCTGACTCCTAGAAATTTCTAATTACTGAAAAAGTCAGATAATATCATTACTAATATGCAGCGTTCATTAAAAGGCTTTGAGAAGAAGGTATCTGACTAGCTCGAGGCTGAGGCCATCTCACACAGCAGAAAGGTGACTGGGGCAGTTGGGAGATGCAGGTTCTGGTCCCTTTCTAAAGTCCTGGCACCAACGAAGAAGTAAGCAGAAATGGGTTCATTGCAGAATTAATCACTCAGAGAGCCGATAAACAAGAGTCCCTTGGGAACTTACTCAGATGCTTTGCTAACCTCTGACTTAACTCACCGTGGGGACATATTCTCCTGGCTCCAGAGGAATGGGGGCCATGCACATGTGGGTCTCAACTAGTCAGATATGGTTTAAACACTCAGCCTCACCTCATTTGATCATCTGAAAAATGGAGACGATACAGCCCTCTCATGTTTGTTGTGAGATTAGAAGGAGCTAATGTATTGAAAGCACCTGGCCAGTGACTAGATCATTGTTTAGACAGTTTGGTGGAGTAACAACCAAATTGAGTGGTAACACCGAGAGCTTCCCATGTGCCAGCCAGAGCTGAGCAATAGATAGTGATTTACTTAAACATTGGAAAATGGAGTTACTCAGGCTCTTTTTGCCTCCCACCGCTAGCCTCTATGGCCACCACCCGCAGCTCTGCTTACCTTCCGGGCTTTGTTGCCCACCTGCGATAATGTGTTACTACAAGAAGTGCTTAGGAGCTCCAGCACATGCACCTATAATCATGTAGACCTGGGCCAGGAAGCCAAAGATCACGGGGCACACGTACCTTTAAGTGCAGAGACCCAGGGTGGGGAGATCATTACAAGGGAGACAGGGAGAAGCCGGAGAGGGGATAGTGGAGGCTGGACGCTCCCTTGCTGCCTGCTTCCTTCATGCCTCGCTGCCTGTTGGTTTGCCTCTGTCTGGTCTCCTGATTCAGCATTAATGCCCTCTCCAGTCTTTTTTTTTTTAATTATTTTTTTAAAGATTTATTTATGCATACAAGCAATGGGGTACAGGCCAGAGGTGTGTGGGGGGGGGGTGAGAGGATTCACACAGAGCGGGGAGCAGAACAGGCAGATCAACTGAAGTACACTGCTGAGGGGAGCAGTGGGCACAGCAGGAGAGGTCTGTTACACCATGTGGGTCCCCTCCCTGGCTGGCATGCTGCAGTGGCTGTGGTTTGCTTCATAGTGCGTTGCTTAACCCACTGCGCCACCAGGGAGGCCCCCTCTCCAATCTTTTGAGGGGTCCAAGATTCCTTTTCCATTTGCCCTAATCAACAGTGAACCTGTGTGCCCTGCACCTGGTTTGCTCCTACACTGTTGAGCTATGTGCTTTCATATACCCTGACCACCAGGATGATTTAGAAAGCAGACCCCGAAATATAGCTGTGCTTTTAATCTTCGAAAGTTGTGATTTTAATTTAATCCCTTTAAGGGAAATTATTGCTCTAGAGTGCTCTATGAATTCAGGTGTTCCCAGCTTAGAACCATGTCCCCTGGGGGTAGACACACAAACCTGTTTGAGAAGTCTAGCCCCCCTTCTCTGCAGGGATCATGGTGGCTGAGCTAGTACAAGGGGCAGGTGAGAAGAGAGAAGCTATGACCTTGTCTCTGCCCTTTTCCCCTGAGGTGGGAGTTGGCAGCCCAAGAGGAGATAGATTTCGCCTTCTTCCCTCTGTCTACCAACTCCAGACCCCTGTGCTTTTCAGCTCACCAGTTCAATGTGCTAGGCAAAATAACAGCTCCCCCAAAAGGTCTACACCATAATCCCCCAAACCTGTGCATGCTACCTTACATAGTCAATTTGACTTTGCAGGTGTGATGGTACTAAGCACCTCGAGATGGAAAGATAATCCTGGATTATCTGGGTGGGTCCACTGTCATCACAAGGGTCATAGTTCTAGAGGCAGTAGGGTCTGAGTGAGAGAGAGACGACTTCATAGGTGAGGAGACTGATGCAGGACCGGAAGCAAAAGAAGATGGATGAAGCCAGGAAATAGATTCTCCCTTACAGCCTCCAAAAGGAACAGGTTCTGCCTCTAGTTGATTGTACTTAAGTGAGACTGATTGAACTGTCAGATGATACATTTATGCTGCTTTATGCCTCTAAGAATGGGGTAAAGCAGCAAACTAATCCACCAGGATAAAGTAAACCTGTTTTCTTTTGAAATGTAGATGAACCTCTTCTGGGTGTGTGTGTGTGTGTGTGTGTGTGTGTGTGTGTGTGTGTAAAACAAAGAACCTTTGTCTTTCTCTGTTGCAAAAGAGGGAAACTTGGAACCCCTAGAAAATGTAAAGATTCAGCTTCAGAGTGGTAAGCCATCTGCACCTGCCCATTTGCAAAAGAGGGAAACTTGGAACCCCTAGAAAATGTAAAGATTCAGCTTCAGAGTGGTAAGCCATCTGCACCTGCCCATTGGATGGTCTTTCCTAAAGTGACTTTTAGGAGGGTTTGGTTTCCAGGGTTTCTTTTAGTTTGATGATTAAATATGGGTCTCTATGTAACTTTGAAATCCTTAACCTCTCTTTGCCTCAATTTCCCAATCTGTAAAATAATGTTAATCCTAGCCTTTATCTCAGAGAATACTGTGAGCATTAAATGATTTCATGTAAGAAAGTGCTTGAAACATTCCCTGAGATGTCATACATTTTATATAAATGCTAACTCTTGTTAACAAGCATGGTAGAAAAAAGGTTCCAGAATTCACTGGGGCCCTATGTTTTCAATGTTTCAATTCTATCGGGTTCAACAGATTTCTTTTCTGCGGATCTCTCAGAGTCTTTATTGTGATGATGTTTACTACATACCCCAAGATGGATGGGAAATGCAATAGCATTTCTCAAACTTATTTAACTATAGAATTCACTGTGATCCAGAACAACCTCAGCTGATCAGATCTGCTGGACAAAGTGCAGTAAACATGCCTGAAAGTGGGGCCTCCCTGGTGGCACAGGGCTTGAATACACAGCATTATCAAGCTCTTGCCAGCCACTGCAACATGAGTTCAATCCCCAGCCAGGGAGCAGCAGACCTCTCCTGTCTCACTCGCTGCTCCCCTCAGCAGTGTTATTTCAGTAAATCTGCCTATTCTGCTCCCCACTCTGTCTCTCTCTGTGAATCCTTCTACACCTCTGGCCTATACCCCAGTTCTTGTATGCATAAATAAATTAATCCTAAAAAAATTACTTCCTGAAAGGGACACCAGGAAACTTCAGTTTATTTCTCTGTCCAACCCAAAGGTCTGCTCCTTGCCCCAAATTTCCCCCAGAGCTAGAAATTGGGGAACCCCCATCCTACAGGGAGAGACTCCTCTGGAGCACTTAGAACTGGAAAGCAGGCCTTTTCCCCAGTTCCCAAATTGTAGGCAGCAGCAGGGCTCACGCACGGTCACTGTGTTCAGGTGTTAGTCATCACAGGAATGAGCTTGGCTCCTGGGATAGCTGGGGGAGCTGGCAATTGTTTCGATGACATGGCACTGATCGAGCTCTAGCCAGACAACCTTAAAACATTTTGGAACACAGACCGTACACAATTTGGGGACAAATGGGTTCAGTTTCAGAGGAATGCTATAGATTTGTGAGCAAATAACCTAAAACTTATACATGGAAATGGTTGTTGGAATTCTCAAAGTAAACAGTTTTTGAAGAGGAATTGCGTAAATACTTCCAGCCCAGGAAGTACAATATTATGTTCATTCTGGGCATTTGTTTTTTAAAAATAAAGCAAACACTATGGGGCCAGACAACAACAAAAAACACTCTGGTATCATTTCTTTAGATATGCACACCTTCTATAAACACAGAGACTCTCATTTCTGGGAAATTGCATTTCAAGAAACCAGATCTGGCTCACAGAAAGATACCTTTCAAAATAGAAATATAGCACATTTAGTTAAGTCAGACATTTTTGTTTTGTTTTGTTTTGAAAGCTGTAAAGGAGTTAACTCTAACCTCTTTATTTTTAGCAGACACCTCTTAAAACCTTGAACAGTGTTCTATTTATAAAACAAAGAGTCTGTTTTCACACAAACTTGCATAGGCTCTCTTTAGAGAAAGAACAGAACTGAGTATCAGAAAAGTGAAATGTTTCTTTTCCAAGATTCCTTGAACTCATCAGTAACTCTTTAGGAAACAAAATAATTGACCTGATTTAGTTTTTGACTAATAGGAGATAACCTGGAAATTGAGAAATTGTGTTTAACATTCTGACTGGGTAGAATCGGAATGAATAAAAAGTATGTTGAGGAAGAGAAAGTGGAATTTGAAATGAGGGTACAGCTTGGCTTTTATAAGTTACATGGCTAAGTGAGAATAGCAGATCTAAATATTTCTTTGTGTGCTTAAATTATTTCACTATCACATTGTACAGAACATTTATAATTTCATCATCCTTCAAGGTGCTAAGAAAATGAAGAAGAAACCTCGGTTGAGTAAATTCAATGGCTATAAAAGTAAAACTGAAAGTAAGTGACCCAGTATAACTAGAATGTAATGTTGGGAGCAGACCAGCTCCAGCCATCAACTTTCTCATCCTGATCAATTATATAGTGCTGTTCTTCTGATCTTTCTAATAATAATAAAACGTCAACATCTATTTAGAGCTTATTACGTGCAAAGCGCCTGCTAAGAATTTCACATGGATTATTTCACTTAATTTTCTCAACAATGTGCCAGTGAAGTAGATACTATAATTGTCTCCATTTTACATATGGGCAAACTGAGACCAAGCTGTGCAGACGGAAGTGTTAGCGTTGGCTCAGACCCAGGTCTGACCCAGGAGCTTAGCTGTCACAGACTCCCCAGTTCCTCTTTGAGCCAACAGTACACTCTTGCTCAACGCTAGACGCTGTATGTGACGTCAGATACTGATCCCCACTCTGGTTTTTGTTTTATGGCAAATATCCAAGAAAGCTTGGGAATCTGAGGCAAAACCCATATCACTGACGAGAAGGGATACCTTTCTTAAGTCTTCCTTTCCATTTTTCCCAATCACTGCTCATCCCAGGAGAGGTTCAGTGTGACCTCTGTTAGGTGACCATCTTGTCTGGTATGTATCTCCATTTGCATACATAGGTACCTATTTACCTGGCTGTTTGTACTTCCTTTCATCTCCTGTTCCAGTCTTGCCTCGATACAGTAACTATTCAGCAAAAGTATGGTGTGTGAATGAAAGAATATGCCTACGTGTAGATTGTGTATACTTTGGATGCTGTGACCTATGGGCTAACTTTTAAATCAGTATTATGTCTTAAGAATTTTCTGTGTTGCTACCTACTTTCCATAATTAATGCTTGCATAACACATACTTTATTGGCTATTTAGTAATAAATTTCTTAACTATTCTTCCTATACAGAATTTAGGGTATATTTTGTTTTTATGAATAATACTGTAGTAAAAACCTTTGTGCTTAGCATTTTTACTTGCTTTTGGATTATTTCATTAGGATATAATCATAGTATAAACTGAATCATAGTACAGACATTTGCGTGAGCTGTGTCACATAAAAATGACATGAGCTGTACATGCAAATTTAAATTTCTTAGTTAAATTTAAAAGTGAAAATTAATTTTAATATACTTAGTTAAGTATATTCCAAATATTATCATTTAAAAATGTAATGAATGTAAAGATTGAGATATTTTATATTTTTGTTTGAAGTATCCAGAATACAGTGTGTGTTTCACATATGTAGTATATCTCATCTTTCTGGTGCTTGGTAGCCACAAAATGGCTATCATATTTGGCAGAAAAGACCTATGACACATATAATCCAGTATTTTTATGATCTTTGTTTTTAAAAGCCCAAATAGTAATCTGCCTTTCCCCCTCTAACCTCCAGTTGTGTTTTATATGGATCCGTGCATAGGGCACTTTCCTAAAGTTTCTTGCTTTTTTCATTATAATGAATATTTTCTTGATATCCATTATATATCAAGCACTGTGCTAGATATTGGGGACATCAATATAAATAGGACATGACTCACAATTTGTTGGGTAAGATAGACATACCGTAACACAACTTTAACTCAAATGCTGGTTGGAATGAGGTGGGAAAACACACACACACACACACACACACGTAATGTGGAAAATGATAAATGCCACAAGTGAGGCTTAAGAAGTGCTCAGAGCATCAGGAAAGTTTCTTTGGGAAAGTAGGAGTTGAGCCTGAAGGCTCAGTTGGATTTAACGGGCAGAGAGAGGGCAGAAGCTTTGCCTGTGACGATCATGTTATCGAAGCAGATGGCAAGTTGGGATCGTCTCGCCTTGCGTTCAGATCTCCCTGGAGCGCCTTGCCAGTGCCTTGCAGCGGAAGGTGCTCAATAATGTCTGCTGAGCCCAATTAATAATATATGGATGGCTGGCACACAGCGAGGGAGACACGGGGTCTGTCTGCTTGCTTTAACCTCTGAATTGAAGGGGCAGCTTAAGCTTTTCGCTCATTCCTCTCATTGTGTGTGCTGCCAGTTTGAGGTCCCTGTTTTCGCACTTTACTAAATCAGTCTGGACTGAAACTAGTCGTTTAGAGCCAAATGGTAGATAAATGGGGGCCCACACTTTAACTTACATTTGACCTACTTGTCACTTATTCCAGTTCCTCTGAGCTTTTCACACAGCACAAGCAGGCCAGCCGGACAGCCAATAGTGTAGGATTAGGAGACTTCCAGAAGTCACTTGCCTTTTAGTCAAAACTCACTTAAACTGGCATTTGTTTGACAACCTTCCTAGTTTCATAGGAATTGTTCTACCCAGTGCAAGTGGAGGAGACAGGAGACCAGAAAGGCTGTGCTCAAGGTCATCTAGCAAGTGCATTGGACGAACCAGGACTGGAACCCAAACCATGTCTTTTAATTCCAAGTCAGTGCTGTCCACCCATCCA
Source organism: Galemys pyrenaicus (assembly GCA_019455555.1). Classification (NCBI taxonomy): domain Eukaryota; kingdom Metazoa; phylum Chordata; class Mammalia; order Eulipotyphla; family Talpidae; genus Galemys; species Galemys pyrenaicus. Next base: position 6,391,101 of record JAGFMF010011862.1, read on the forward strand.
TTGCTGCCACCAATGCATCTGATGCCCTCACTAGTGGCTTTGGGATACTTCCACCTGAGAGATGGAGAGAAGGGAGAGGATACTTTTAGAAACAAAACCAAGGGGTTGATCATTCATACTGAGGCTGACTGCAAGAGTGACCATTTTTCTTGATCCACTATAAGCGTTCTGCTAAATGCATTACATATATTGCCTCATTTAATCCTGACACAAACCTATGTGATTAGCATTATTATGTCTGCTTTAAAGAAAAATAAGATCAGATACATGAACTTGCCCAAGGTCACAATGCTAAGTAAAGGCAATCAAACTGAACCCTTACTGTCTAATTAATTAACATGAACATTAACCCTGTGTAATGCAATCAGAGCACTAAAAAGTTATGCTCATGACACCTCAGCTCCTGTGACCTTGGGAAAGTCACTAAAATTCCTAATTCTACGTATTGTTTTCGCTAATAACATCTTGCCCATCACCTGGGTTCTTTGTGAACTAGTAAATGTGAGAATGATTAGTAATAAGCACTTTGCAGATATATAATCATATTTACATTTTAACTGAATTTCCCTTAATGTGGTGATAGATGAATCACCAAGAGAGAAGCGCCTGCCACATAATAGTTGCTCCATAAAATGTATTGAATTATTTGAAAGAAGAAATTATTTCAATAGCCAAAAGCATCTTCAGGTTTACTATTCCTGTGAATGATAAGGAAGGAAATAGAAAGAAGGCAAGTTCTTACATCAGCATCCTGAGTGGAAGTCCCCCAAATCCAACAATTTCTTCATCTTTTGGGGAAACTGCTGATGGGAAGATCTATGTAGACAGTGAATCCTCTGATCTCTCCATCCGCACTCAACCAGGCTATTTGGCCATATGGACATTTTTACACGGAATAATTTTTTTTCTTTCTAAATGAAAATCAGTATAAGAAAAATAAATAGGCAGAAGGGGGCATAAATCACTCCTAATCCGCTACCCATCTTAAGATAACCATTCAACATATCTCTCCATTTCTTCTTTCTAAACATTGTTACATACTTGAATTCATATTCACTTGAAAAATGATATTTTTCTTTTCCTACTAACCATCAAAGAAATCTAATTTTCTCATGAAAAAGAAAAAGCAAATTCTTCAAAGACAACTGATTTCATCATTTAAAAATTTACCATTGGAGGGCCTCCCTGGTGGCGCAGTGGGTTAAGCAACACACAATGAAGCAAGCTGCAGCCACTGCAGCCTGAGTTCAATCCCTGCTGCCGGCCAGGGAGGGGACCCATATGGCGTAGCAGACCTCTCCTGCCTTGCCCGCTGCTCCCCTCAGCAGTGTATTTTGGTCAATCTGCCTGTTCTGTCCCCGGCTCTGTCTCTGGTGAATCCTATCACTTCCCTGGATTCTGGCCTGTACCCCAGTTCTTATATGCATAAATAAATAAAATCTTAAAAAATAAATAAATAAAAATTTACCATTGGTTTACAACACTAGATAAATTTTTAGAGCACAGCTTCACACTTTGACAGGTGTGTATATCACACCACACCCACCACCAAGTTCTATTGCCATTTTCACTATCAGATGGACCCTTCTACCTTTCTCTCCCACTCCCACTTGCTCTTCCCCTCTAATCACCTTATTTTCCTCAGAGTCTAAGAATTATTTTTGTTGCATTTTGTTACTGCGTTTGCTTTGCTTGTTTATACCCCACATAGCTAGTATTTAACTTTCACTTTCTGACTCATTTTGCTTAGCAGAATCACCTCAAGTTCCATCATGTCCATGCATGAAAATGTTTTCATCTTTTTTAAAAATATTTTTATTTATGCATACAATAGCTGGGGCACAGGCCAGAGGTGTAGAGGGTAAAAGGAGTCACCAGAGACAGAGCGGGGAGCAGAACAGGCAGATCAACTGAACTACACTGCTGAGGGGAGCAGCAGGTGAGGTAGGAGAGGTCTGCTGTGCCATGTGGGTCCCCTCCCTGGCCAGGGATTAAACTCGCACCACAGAGGCTTTGGAAGCCCCACAATGCAGTGCTCAGCCCCTTGCACCACCAGGGAGGCCCTGTTTTCATCTTTTTTAACAGCCAAGTAGTACTCCATTGTGGACATATGTATACCTCACACCTTTTTTTTTTTTTTTTTATCCAGCTAGCCATTAGTGGATTCTTAGGTTATTTCCATGTCGGGGCTATTGTGAATAATGTGATTATATGAACATAAGGATGCAGATGTCTTCTCTGTGAACACTCATTTTTAATGTAATTGATACTCCAGCATCTGCTCTATGCCAGGTGCAGAGCACACAGACTGAAGTCATTGAGCTTCCTACCTTCCTTGTTATGTTTAATGACTGGCTGCATAGTATTTTATTGTCCATTTATCACTTACTCTCCCTGGGTCTATTTTTCAGGTGACAGATTCTTTTACCCATGTGTTCTCCTCAGCTATTATCCCCCAGTGCCCCAGAATCTGAAATAGTATAACAAGAAACCAGCACCAGCAATATAAATATATGACAACACACTCATACAGACACATTTTGAACTAATCCAAGCATAATAAAATATTGTAGTATCCTCTGTTGAGGGGCAGGGGTTTCATCAGTCCATCCCTGTCTGTTAGCATCAATTCGTAAGAGTTCATTGTGTAACAAGATAAAATCCAGCTAATCTCGGACTTGCCTTTTCTGTGTTGTTATTCTTGTGGGCAGTCTGTGTTAGAAAAACACTGTTCACCTGCTAGGTTTCAGTGACATATCTATAGGACAGGAATGGGGAAGAGGGAGGTAAGGTGCCCTCTCCCCAGTTGCCGAAGTACTTGGCCGTCTTCCTGCTTCCCTCATCCTGTTCATCCTGAGCTTTGCAGCCAGCCAGGCATGTGACACATGATGCTCTCGCAGATTTAATCTCTGGTGGGATGTGGTTTTGTGTGTTGTGGTCCTGGTTTCAGCTACAGAATCTTACTAGTGACTATGCAGAAGGAAATGAAAAAAGATCTCGAGCCAGAAGTCCTGCTAAGTATGCCCTGGGTTACCTCCTGACCTGGAAAACAGTCTATACTTGAAAATGGAGGATTAACTCTCAGATCATTTGGAGGCTCCCCAAGCACCTCTGAAATTAGGTGACTTAGCAATGAAGGTCAGAGTTTAGAGACTTCTTTCCAAAGCAACATTACCCACAAAATGGTCAACTGTGGTTTATTCTGGAAGCTGTTCAGTTTGGTTTTCCCAGCAATATCCTTGCCAGAACCTGATTCATAACAGACAGTCAGGTTGATGAGTAAATGCCCCAGAGGTACCATAGAAAGCAAATCCTCACTAAATTTTCAACCCAATAATTGTGCCCTTCAGGAAGAAAGGAGCTCAGACTCAACCTTCCTGTCTTCCTACTACCAAGTTTAACACCTGGCATGTATTATGCTTCCAGAAACCTTAGATGAAAAATGAATGCTGTCTACCCATACAATGGAATATTGTTCAACCATAAAAAGTAATACATTTGGCCCTCGTCACAACACAGATGAACTTTGAACACATTAATGCTAAGCAAAATATGCCAGATAGAGGGATAATCAAGATATGATTCCACTTATAAGAGGTACCTAGAACAGTCAAATTCACAGAGACAGAAGGTAAAAACAAATGGTGATTACCAGGAGTTGGGATCTGGGGAAATGGTTATTCCATGAGTACAGAGCCTCCATTTGGGATGATAAAAAGATCCTGCAGATAGAGAATGATGAAGGTTGCACCACATTGCGAATGTACTTCACACCACTGGTATGTATGTTTAAGGATGGTTAGAGTGTTAAATTGAGTTACATGTATTTTACCACAATAAAAAAAATCAAAGGATAAATGTTGCTTTACTTTTTCTACCCCTGTCCGGTCATTGAGTCTCCTTTTTCCTTTCAAAGCTGGACAGTGGTAACTGAGATATGCCTCTTTGAGGAATTCCCTCTGCAGGGTATTAGGTCAGTGGGGGGTCTTACAAGGCTGCTCATTTCAGCACCCATTCTCTGGTCGGGGTACCCTGGTCCTGTTCCTCTGATCTCCTCAGCCACAAAACAGCCATTTTTGGGAGTTCCAGGACACGTCCCAAATCCATTGCACCTTGCCCACCAAGTGTCCACCAGTCCTGCCACGTCTTTCATCTGCTTGTCACACTCTTTGCATAACGGGTGGGTATCGTCTCCACAGCCCTCTGGGAAGGAAAAGGATTGAAAATCTTCTTCCCACATGAACTTGTTTATAAGAGTAAAAGCGGGCACTTGGGAGGGCCAGGTAGACCCTGTCTATCATTATTTTTAATAATTCAGGACATACCAAGTTTAAAAACAGGTCACAGTGTTTCATTATTTTTTTCTTGGTTCCTAAACAAACTCTGCTTACAACATCTCCTTTCCATCTGGGAAAAAGAAAATGGGTAACAGAGGCTTCATTCTGACACTTGTTCCTTGTTAGTTATGAGAAGGGGACACCACTGGCATGTTTGCAGAGACTGGTGTGTGCTTTATGAACTCCCTGTTCATAGCTCATGGGCCTCGGGTGACTGACTCAGGTATGATTTGTTCCTGTCCTGTCCCTGGCCCACAGGCCACATTTTTCACCCAGGCATGCCCCTTGTCCAGTCAGCATCATCTTTTCATCCCAAGCTCCTTATAACAAAAGCGCAAGCTAGAGTCCTCGTGCAAAGATTAGGATTGGCCAGCTGATGCGCAGAAGCCATACTGCCCTTTGGAGGCACCTGAGCCCACAGCTGGGGATAGACGGGCTCCCCAGGCAGCCACACAGGGTGTAAATCACGCTCTGGAGTTAAGCTTTCCCTCTCGCAGTGATGCCAGTTGGTGTATCTTTGCTGCACAAGGTGAGAAGCTCCTACTGGCCTAATGCGAGACATCTTGTTAATTGCATGCATGAGTAACTTTCAGGCCTTTCAGTGGAAGGACTTGATATAAAAAGCTGGCTTCTTAAACAAAATCCAGAATTCAGAGGCGAGAATGAGGGATGGAAGAGAGCTGGACGTGGGCTGCCTTTCATCTGGATATTCAGGAAGACACAGCTGGTGCCAGGAAAACTGCTGTTCCTGACTGATGGCAAGGTTTGCAGTCCAGGGAGGGCCGAGCTGTCAGGTGAGCTGGAGATCAAGAGTTATCATGACAGCTTCATGGCGTGTGAGAGGCCCTGTGACATGCAGTGCGAGTTAACCAGAGGTGGTTAAATTAGCTTTTCTCAGATCTGAGGTGATGTCGAGCAGGAGAAGCCGTGAGCACCAGGCCTAAGAATTCTGAGGTACCACCATTTAGGAAAGAAAGTATGTGTGGAAACGACTCCTCTTTCTGAGTTTGCTTCATGGGGTGCCGGGTACTGGCCGATGGCATTAACTAAGGAGCTTGGATTCCTCCAGGGCTCCTCTCTAGCACCTGATTATAAATATTCTAAGGACCTAGAGTAACCCCTTCCCTTGAACTTCCCCAATTTAAGATCCTGTCAAAATCTAACCACCTGTACTAGCCGGCTAAGCAGCCTTGACTAAGCATCTGCCCTGTGCACTCACATTCCACGATCCTTTATGCAAGATGGAGCAGCAAGCCAGGGAGCGAGCGAGTGCCTTTCTGAAAAACTTCCACTGAGAAGTGAGCTGAGGAGGTGCCTTTGAATAAATAATCAGCCAGAGGAAATGAGGTCCACCTTGCTTTCTTGTCATGCTTGTCTGGGGACTTTTCCAGAGTTTTAAGCAGGAGGGTCTATGATTTGATGAGATTCTAGAGAGAAAAAAGTAACATGGACGACTGTGTGTGCATGTGTAAATGTGTAAATTGTGTGTTGCTGATATATATCATATAAAAGCGAAAAGCCATATATGAGCACGTAGTGTCAGGACTGTGCCAACGCTTTCACCTGAATCATCTCACTTTATCCACCTAAGCAGAGGCTGTTAGTATTTGAAAGGTGACATGACTGAGGTGCAAAGAAACTAGTAAGTAGCAGGCCTGGGACTTGAACCTGGGGGTTTGACTTCATCATCCAGGCTCATACCCAATCTCCAAAACGAGAACGTCTCACTTTTGCAGAACACCCCAGTTCTCATTGCTCTAAGTGGCATGGCTAACCCACCCGCTGTCAAGTCTGGATGTTACGTGAGCCTTACCTCTGCCCCTTCTGCGCAGCTTCTGTGCAGAAACCCAGGGAAGACTGGCCTTCCATGCCCTCACCTTGCAGGAGACACCTAGCACCTAGTGTACACTGTATTCATGTGAATCTGAGGCTTTGGTGCTGTTTGCCCAAGGGCCCATGTGCCCTTGGGCTATTTGTTGACACTGACTAGGCCCGGGGCTGTGAACCTGAGTAGACCCTCTGAGCCAAACAAGTCCTAGCTTCTCATTTCCAAATCCTGCTTTCCTGGGGCACAGCCAGCCCTGCTGAAGTCGGTGGAGGAGTAAACAGCCATTCACCTGTCCAAACCTCAGATTTATAGTCCGGCAGCACCCTTCTGCCCACACCACAGCACCGTGTACTGCAAACACAGATGACCTTTGCAGCCATTTCATCTCAGCCCACTTCCATATAGAAAACCAGTTTTGTATTGACATTGGTTGGAACAGACTCTGCCTACGTTAACTCCCCTAGCACCTGCCCCTGGACTTTCAACCCAGAGAGGCCAAGTGCCTCTTCCAAAAGCAAGGGGGGAGGGTGCTTAAAAGCATCCCCCTCTCCCATCCATCTGAGTCTTCTGTCTAGTGCCTTTAAGCAGCTGAAGTGCCCCCCTTCCTCCCAGGGTTTGTTAATCCCTCTCTGTGAGGGGATGGGTTGTGGGCTAGGATCGGCCCACTGGCAATAGGGTGCTTTGTGGGACATTTTCTTACAAGTCGGTTCCCATGTGGTATTTGTTAGTCACAGCTAATTATTAAGTCCTTGGCGGAGGCAATAGACATTGTTCCCTTGGATCCCTCCCTCCTCCTTCCCCTCCTCACCCCCCATTGCTACAGAACAAAACCCATTGTGGGGCTTTGGAGGTTGGCTGTGCACATATTTTCCAATGAACCCCTGATGGGCTTACTGCTGGGGTTTCGTGTTTCAGGTTGAAACTCAACTGGATAAAGCATTATTCATTGATGCTGACACGTTTGGTCTCTGCTATGTGTGCGTATTTCTCCCACATTGGACTTGGTCCCACAGAGGCCATTTAGGTAATTCATTGAAAGCAATTCACAGGTTTTACTCAGAGCATTGGTAGTCTGCACAGTTATGGAATGTTGGGATTTCTAGATCATAGACAGATCATCAAGTTCCTACTTTGCTCAGAGGCACAAGTGAGAAAGGAAAGGGGGCTGAGTGAGGAGACTAAAACCCCTTCTTCTCATTCCCCCAGCAAGTAACCCTGCATTCACCTGCTTGGGGTATGGGATTCCCCTACAAAATTCCTGCAACCAAAAAGCAGTCTTGAAATCCAGTAATTGAATCCATCCACTCATGAATTTTTTAGATGAAAAAAACTGACCCACTGAGGTTCCTTCTCTTATCTAAAGTCCACATGAATTAGGGAATTGATGTCTGAATGAGAATTAGCACACACGCTCACAACTTCTTTATTCATTCCAGCAAGCTAGGATAATTCTGGAACCCATCGCTATTTCCCATTCCCAAGCCACTGTGGGAAAGACCTTATCTGGAGGATTTAGAGGGTCGGAAAGCATCCCCCCAAAGCTATAAGGACTTCGTTGAAGTCACACCCTCCATATTTATGAAGGACTACCTCAGTTACAATTCCTTGGCATTCTCTGGAGTTGTGCAGTGCACAGCCTAGGAGACTCTCTGGAGCAGCCCACTTTGTGAAAGCCAAGATCAACATGGGGCTAGAAGGTTTTAATTTGGCATTGTGTCAGCAAAGAACACAGACTTCGGTCTTAGTTTCACTACCTACCAGTCCTGAGACCATGAACAAGTTACTTGATATCACTGATATTTAGACTTTTTAATCTTAAAAAAAATGCTCAATGGTTGTCATAAACAATTAAATGTAGTAGTCTGTATGAAATATCTAGGAAAAACATATTGGGGAATTGATCAATGGCCCCTTTCCTCTAACTTAATTCTCCCATACCCATGCGGGTTTGGGTCAAAATAAAAGACATATTTTAAGTTTACCCATAACTTGGAAACTTTTGAATTTTGTCACAAGTTTAACATTAATGAAATGTAAGTTGGAGTATCTGTAATCCATGAACTTGTCTTAATCTTTTACAGAATGCTTGTAAAACTGAGCATTTCCTGGGGGAATAGAGCTGTGGTTTTCTACGAGAAAATTCTACGGGGGAAAACTGGAAAGACTGAAAAAATTAAGTCCTGTTATTTTGACTCAAAAAGCCCCTGAGATGTGTTGGGGGTTCAGAGCCTGACTGTCCTTGGCAGCTCACCCAGCGCCCCTCATTGTACCGATCGCTTGGGTGTCCTTGGGATTTGTTCAGACTCTTCTTTATTTGCCATTCAGACAGGAACCATAGGCCCAGAAGCTTATTTTCAAAATCTAGGAAAGCAGATGTTTTTGTTTATTTTTCTCTCTCATGCCAAAATGCTCACTGACTTTTCCTGGGGTTCTGAACTTGCTGATTTTTTTTTTTTTTCCTTTTTCCTTTTAAGACAAATCTTGGAAAAGGGTCATTGAAAAGTGAGGGGGGAGGATGGACATCCCAAATGAGGAAAGTGCTATTTTAGACTCTAATGAAAATGGTTCAGATTCTAAAGGCAGGGGCTTCTAGACCAGAGAGCCAGAAAGCAAGCACTGCCTTTTCCTCAGAGAAAACCAGAAGCATTGCTTGGAGCTGAGTAAGGAAGTGTGACTTGAGAGGGTTGCGTAGGGCCACACCTGTACCAGGTGAGGTTCAGGGCAATCACAGTCCCTGCACTGAATACACAGGCAGAATGTTTTGCATACAGTGTTAGTTTCTATTGCTGTTGTAGCCAGCCCCCACAAATTCACAAATTCAGTGGCTCACAACAACAGATGCATTATCTCATAGCCTGTTGGTCAGCAGTCTGTCACAAGTTTCACTGAGCTGAAATCCAGGTGTTGACAGAGATATGTTCCTTTCTGGAGGGTCTGTGGGATAATTCATTGACCTTCTTTACCTTTCCAGCTTCTAGAGACTGCTCACATTCCTTGGCTTGTGCTCCTTGTCTTTCATCTTCAAAGCCAGCAAGAGCAGATGGAGTCCTTACATTTCATTCCTCTGATCTCACTTGTCTCCCTCCCTCCCTCTCAGGGATTCAGGTGATTACTCTGGACCCACCTAGCTAATCCAGGGTGATATCCCTATTTTAAGGTTTAGAGAACCCCACAGGCATTCTTAATCCCCCTTTGCCATTTACTGTAATAGTACAGTTGTGGGGATTAGGGCACAGACTCATCTTTGGGCGATGCATTTTCTACTATGAACATAGGTCACTCTTAGGCTGAATATTGTAACTGGTTTTCTTAGGACTCTTCATTGCAGAGACAGGACCTAATTCAGGCCAGTAAAAAGAAAGGGATTGTGTTTGTTTGTTTGTTTAGTATTATTGGCTTATACACTTGAAGGAAAACTAGCTTTAGGCATCACTGAGTCCACCTGTCCAGCAGTGTCCATCAGGTTGTCTTTTTCTTCGTGGGGTTTGATACTCAAGCACAGACTACCTATACAGGGGCTAAGAGCGCATCCAGGTAATCCCAGGCTTACAGGAAGTCATGACCTCTTCAGTTTACCCCCGCAGAATCCTGAAGATGACTCTCATTGGCCCAACTTGGGTCCTACACATACCTCTAGACCAGTCTCTGTTTAGGAAAGTGCAATATGTGCCTCCCAGAGCATGGGAACTGAGTGGGGGAGAGAAATGTTCTCAAATGGAAGAAGGGGAGCGAGCGTACAGGAACCATTGATATCTACCCATGTAATTGCTGGATTTTAGGACCATACAATTGATGTATTAACTCACTTGGCTACAAGCAGCAAGGCACTCAGAAGACTGCAGAAATGGCTCATCAAGGGCAAATAGTAGGCTAATTCAGGTTGTATTTAAGAAGAGGAGTGGTGGGCCTCCCTGGTGGTACAAGGGGTCGAGCACCGCACCATAGGGGAGTTTGATCCCCAGCCAGGGAGGGCACCCATGTGGCACAGCAGACCTCTCTTGCCTTGCCGGCTGCTCCCCTCAGCAGTGTATTTCAGTTTATCTGCCTGTACTGTTCTCCACTCTGTCTCTGGTGAATCTTCTCACCCCTCTCCCCCGCACCTCTGGCCTGTACCCCCAGCTCTTGTATGCATAAATAAATCTTAAAAAAAAAAGAAGAGGAGTGGCATAGTACTTAAAAGTATGTGTTTTGGGGTCAGATGTTTAATATCCAAATCATTAGTTGAGTTTACTTGATATCTGTGTCTTGGTTTCTGCATCTATAAAATGAGTAGTCCTTACTTCATAAGCTTGTTGTGAGATTTAAATGTATTAATAAAAATAAAGATCTTGGAATAGTACTTGACACAGAGTAAACAGTAAATAATAGTGTTACTAATTATTATTGTCATTATTATTACAAATAAGTCCCCTGAGGATGGTTTAGGGACTTAGAAGGTGATTACAGGAGCTAAGTCAGCTAGTTTCTTTTTTTCTAGCTAGGGCCAACTAGTCTCTTATCTATGGAACACTCTACCAGCTCAGTGGGAATGGAGGTTTTTACCTATAAGGTGGATTTTTGCATGGTTTTCAAAGTCTACTGTATATGTGCATCTCCAATACTGTTGACTACATATGCTCATCATAAATGAATGCTGGGCAAGTGTATCTGACTTCAGAGTCTTGGGAAAATCTGATTAGTCAGTCCTGATATATTATAGGTTAAACAGAGTGTAATCTTTTGATTAGCTTTGACCAACCCAGGGTCCTAGCACACAGGGTTACTGCTTTCTGTAAGCGCGAAGGGGCAGCTTAAGCCAAAGAGGGACATTGGGCTTAACTGAAGAGTTAACCAACTTGTCTTTTACATGTACCTAACAAGTTGGAATTTTTCTACAAAACAAAACAAAACACAGCATCTATTTTATACTTACCTGGCAGGGAGATACCATAATCACATAAGTGTTTTCTCTGGGTGAGCTGTGTACATTGCACTCTGGGCATGCTGAACCCTCAATTTCCCCAAATGTGGAAAACCCAACTGCATAATTTGAGATAGCAGGGTACTGTGTTCATGATCTCCCCAATCCCACACCCCAGAAAAGAGTCAGTTTCCAAAAATAATGCTCATCTCTAGATGTTTGGGGCTAGGACAACAGCAGGGACTACTTTCTTCTGACATGGTGGAACCTGGAGTATTTCTACACTGTAGTATTTCCTGTAGTACTACCTGTATGTAGTATTACCTGTAGTATTCCTGTAGTATTACAGTATTACCTGTAGTATTTCCCACTGTAAATGGGAGATGCTTGTTGGACAGACAGACGCCCCATGCATGTCTACATCCAGCATCAGGTGTCACTCTGATCTTGACCAGATTCGTCCATCACAAGGGACTGTTCCTTCCTGGCATGAAAGTGCCTGTGAGGTGGGATGCCCGCAGGTACTGCCAGGGGCGTGGGTTCCAGGGCGAGCAGGATGTCCCCAACTTGCCCCCTCTGGTGACTGGAGAAAAACTCCACATTTGCTGCTTGTTCTCTGGGTTCCTTCCCAGATTTCCAATCCCTCACGTTTCTTTTAAAAAAAAAATTATGTGTATTTATTATATCATCCTTCATACTTGTACAAAGTATGATTTCCCCGTGAAATTCCCAGCACCATTTCACACATCACCATAGTCCCTTGTGCTCTTCCCACCTCTGAAGAATCCCTCACAGTTCTTCAGCTTCCTCACCATGGGTATTTAGAGCGCCTTCACGGACAGAGCTTCTGCCTGTAGAACATTGGTCCTTTACGCGAGGGACTGGAGCAAGGAGCTTCCTGGTAAACAGTCCCACCGTGATGGGGAGGAAGGTGTGACGAGGGACCTCGCTAGCTCTGAAGCATGACAAGTGGGGTGGGAATGCTTTCGATCTGGGTGGGACATCTTAGGGAGCCCTGAGATTTGGGCAAGACGAAGCATTGTGAGGATTCCGATAGAGGTCTGCTGGGAGAGTCTCACTGCAAAGGTTCGTGTGCCCCTTTCTAGTTGAATAAGTCATAGGCTCCACACTTTCTTTCAAGTGGATGGGTTTGAAGCAGTCAACAAAAAAGCATCCTGCTGCCGGGGCCAAGCAGCACAAAGAGAAAAGAGAGCTATGCAAACCGTGGGCGAATGTGAGAGAGAGAAATATTGCAGAATGGAAACGTGACTGCGCTGGCCTCAGACCATGTGCATTGTCTCCCCCAAAGGACCCCGTGGTTTAATGGATGGGGCTTTAACCTACCCAGAGGTCAGTCTCTGCTGGACAAGTGGAACCTCATCCCTGAGGGCATCGACATCCTCATGACACACGGACCTCCTCTGGGTAAGTGCAGCAAAGGTTGTCCTTTGGTCCTGCCAGACGCCTTTTCTCCCCAAGCATCATGAAACAGAATCGACCCCCTCCCCTTCAAGAAAAGTGAATACCAAAAGAAAAGTCGGTGTCTTTAAAGATCCCCAGTATGATAATTAAACTCAGCAGTTCTGCTGGGCTTACAGGTGCTCTTGAAATTAAATTTTTTGATTTAGTCAAGTCAGGGAAAATCAAATGAGTATGGAGCACCACAGTCTTTTGAGCTTGATAATTTATTTTAAGAACTGTATTCGCTTTGGAGGAGGGGAGGTGGGGTGGGGGGAGAAAGGAAGACATGCCTTCCAATCGCAGAGCTTTTGAATGGCAATGAAATGATGGAAACTTTGGTTCAAAGGACATCATTTTCCTTTTCCATATAATAGTGGGACCTTGGAGCTCTTTAAAGTTTAACATTTGAGCAGAGTATATGAGAAAAGGATCTTTTTTTAAGCAAAAATGTTAAGGTCTTATGTTGAAGGTTACTTAAAGATATTCATTCTACAGATATATTGCACTTACATCCAGGTTTAGATTGCCATATGCCTTACTTATTTTTTTTTTAAGAGCAGAAAGTCAAAACTCACAGAGGCTAAATAATTATCCAGTGTCATGTAAGTGATAGAGCCAAGTACACAGCCATTATGCTTGAAAAATCCCTTTTGTTAGCAGGATGATAGCCACAAGCTCGTTGCTGAACTTATATAATACTCTTCTAGTTATTCTTGAGTTTGATAACTGTTTCACTGAGCCCGATAACATTTTCCAAAGAGAACTACCACTATGACCCCCCACCACCACCCGATCTGCTTGATATATATTATGCCAGAACCTTCTTGTTTAATTAAGGTGTGTGTAAGGAAATTCACCTTTCGTAGGTGAGTTCCACTCACAGTTCTTTTCTTCTGTGGTGAAAAACCTATAAAATGAAAAAAAATCTCAAGAAGTGTTTAATGCACAGTGCTGGAAGAATGTTCTTGATTATCTTGGCATGTGTATATGCATGGGGGTGGGGGTAAGAGAATGGGGAGGGGTGGGGAGAGGATTGAAAATAAATGATTTTCATGATATTTTTCCCTGTGGTTTGAGTTGTTGTCCATGCTATTTCCCTCCCTAGTCAACCTGAAAAAAACTTGAAAATCTACCATGCATCTCCTAACATGACTTTGTAGATTGTGCCCCTCCAAGCCACACGGGGCTGCTTTCCCTCCCTTTCCAGGGAAGTATTCTGTGTTTCATATAGAAACAGTAGACGGGGGGGCCAGGCGGGGAGCCACGGTAGCATTTTTAAAAATGGGGGAAACAAGAAAAGGGAGCAGTTCTGTTGCAGTCACTGAAATTATGGAGATTTGCATAAGGTCAGCAGTCCTTGACTTTTTCAGGGCTTTAGAATCGCCGTGTCCAAGCTTTCTTCCCTATTCCCACACTACCCTATACCTTGTTTTAATGAGATTATACCTATCAACAATCTCATGTCATAATTTCCCTATTTGGCTTCCACTAATGATTAAATCATTAATTTGCCAGTTAAATACTCTAAAGATTAAATCATTAAGTTTCCAGCTAAATTTTCCGATCAGCATGAGTTACTGGTTCGACCGTGCGGAAATATCACCACCGCTTATACGGTCCTTACTCTGAGAATCCTGTTCGGAGTGGGCATGATTTTCCTGGAGCTTGGCCATCCTCAATGTAGAAACACTGATATGACTGAAGTGTTGTGTGAACACAACAACAATTTCATAGACCTTATCAAGTCCTTAATTTTGGTAAAATATGAGTGGCAGTCGTAAGTCCGAATTCTAGCCTGCAAAGAATTCAGACATCCTAGGAACTCTTACGGGGGGCTCCTCGTAGTAAAGATGGAATAATCCAGAGTGTGACTGTGTATAGGGGAGAGTGAGAGCTACATCAGGGAGCTCTGAAAGTAAAGGTCAGGCCAGGTTTTCACAAGGTAAATTTGAACCTTAATTAATACAGATATTGGGAGTGTGTGAAAATGCCGATTGGGATGAAGGGGATAGGGCTTGATCTTGAATTCTCTCCTGCTGGGAAAGGAAACCGCTGTTTACTATTGTGACGTGAGCAAGAAGCTTCTGAGGTGATTGTATCTGAAATAAGACCCCCCCCCACCTTGAGAAGAACCCACCCTTGAGGGACTGTGCTAGTCGCCGTGGACTGCTAATTGGGTTTTGAGGCGTCTGGTTGGATTTTTGCCAGGGCCCCTACCTTCATCTGTTTCATCTGCTCTTCTCAGACTCTGGACACCCCCTGCAGTCTGGCCAGAATGAGTTACCTGGGATGTTAAATCTTCATGTTTACAGTTTTGCCAAAGTGGAATAAGCTCACCGGCCCCTTCTGCCTGATGATTTCTAAATAACCTAGTGACACTCTGGAATGGGTTCCCACCGATGACTATGGAACCCCTTTGTTCCGCATGCCTTCTTACTACCCATCTTGCTGAGGCATATGGATTTCCTTTCAACCATAATCATGCAGAGCGCTGACTTTTGTTCTAATTGATGTCAGTTTTTATGGGTTTTCTGCATTAAGTGTAAAACTAAGTGGATTTTACTTTAAAAGTAGTCAATGAGCCCCAACTTGCTGGATGCCACTGTGAGGTCATTGTTGCCTTTTGCTAGAGAGGACATGGGAGGAGGAGGAGGAAGTTGGAGTTTCTGAGTTTTGGTCATCTGGAACCACCAAGTGTGGAGACTTGATGTAGCTAAGGAGAGCCAGGGATCTTGTGGCCAGCTCACAGCCTTCCCCTCCCTGCCCATCATCTTTGAACTATCTTGGAAGTAAACTACTATTTTAAATGCAATTTTAAAAAGAGGAAGTAACTGAATCGAGAGAGAAAGAGTTATTATGGGACTGCCGGGAATAAGTGTCACTGAGCTTGTGAAGAAGATTTGAAACCCATGGCTGAATAAATCAAATCCCTTACAGAAAAAAAAAAAATGTTAATTAACAGGAAGAAAAAAAAAAAATAGAAGCCAAAAAAAAATTTTCAAGAACCTAAAGAAGACAAAGTGATGAGTGAAAAGTTCCTTAAAAGCCATTGTGTGCTTTAATGGAGAGGCTAGGATTACAGATAATGTAATAAACCTTCTGTGAGTTATGGCTTCCTGAAAATCTAAATGAAACCTTACCTGAAGAAAGAAAATTAAGAGTATTGATTGCATTTTGCCCTTAGGTTTTCGAGACTGGGTTCCAAAGGAACTTCAAAGAGTGGGTTGTGTGGAGCTTTTAAACACAGTCCAGAGGCGAGTCCGACCCAAGCTTCACGTGTTTGGTGGAATCCACGAAGGTAAGACCTGAGGAAAGGAGTTCATGTGTCGTGTCCTTATGCATGATCTCCTTCCACCCTGGAGACTAGCTACAAAATCAGCCGCGATAATAGCACCAGTGGTTTTCAAATTCTTTTTGCCAGTGGAACCCTTTCCTGAGCTGCATTGTTAGGAAAAACCCCTGGATGTAAAGCTGAGGAATGTTTTAATGGAGCTGCTTTTTTAAGCAGAGTGGAGAGTAAGGCCCAGTCTGACCCACCTGATGGAAAACTCCATCCCTCGTGAACTCTCTGGAATCTTAGGGCTCTGATGAGCTTTGGTTAGTAACCACTGCTGTAGAGCAACCCTAAGTGAAATAAAGACCAATTTCTCTTCAAAAGTTAGAAACAATGGCCTATGTATTAACCAGCATAGTTTCCATGGCCCTTTCCTGACTGTAAATACTGTGTTTCTGATGGCGTGCATGCAAACACCCAGGAAGAGAAGACATTCTCGGAAAGATAACTTTGGACGCTATGAAAGATATATAACAGGAATGGCAGGAACCTGCCCGTTGACTGGTAGACATTTCCTTACTAACCTCAGCAGACTATTTCAGACTTCTCAGAAGCCATCAGCGCTGTAAAAATCGGACTGAGGTTTAACAGAGTAATTAAATCTCCTCTAAATGGGAACTGGTCCAGTTGCCGTTCTCTGCCTTTCAAGGTAGACTGGAGTCAAGTTCACAGAACCTGAAAGCCTCTTGGAAACTTCAGGGCTCTAGGTTTTGTCTGTCCTGCCTTTTTAAAACCAGGGGTGCCGAGTCTTCAGCAAGTCTTAGATTTTTCTGTTGCTCCCAGACTCTCCCAGTTGCATACACTTGATATAATGGGTATGTTCCCACGCCGGCCACCATATCCACTTCGGCCCCTGATTGTCGCCATTCTCTGGAGTGATGAGTGAATCTGCAGCTGAAGTGTTCAGGCATACGTGCCTGAACAAAGAACAAAAGACAGTTGGACTTCCGAAACCCACAAATCTAGCAACTTCCTGGTTAGGTGTATGTCATAGAGTGCATATTGAAAAAGCCTCCTGCTGAGGCCAAAAAACATTCAGTTTGCTCCAAATACAGGCACCAGTTGAGAGAATGGAAAGCAAAGGTGCAGCGCTTATATCCTACCCAGACTTTAAGCTTATTCCTTGACAAGCTTATTCCTTACTTCTTTAAGGCATGATAGGGACTGAGGGAGAGAGTGATGGGAGATCTCCCCAAACAACATTTCTGAGGGGCAGCTGTAAGATCTAGACAATTGGAGAATTTCACTTAAGTCCCAAAATAATAAACTTGCTTAAGAGGTAGGAGATGATATTCAAATAAACTTGTCTGTTTTTTATTCACTTAAAACAGCTGAAGAGAGCAGAGAAAGGGCACATACCAACCTCTCGATGAGAGAGATAACAAGACTTTATGACCCCAGAACTAAACAGTGCACATTTTAAATGCCTCTTTTCTTAAGAGATTTTTCCATTGAACCTCATTAAGTGCTCCAAGGGCTTACTTAGAGAAATTTTAACAAATGGAAGAGAAAGACCTTATCAGTTGTTTCTATAAGTAATGGTAATTTATTTTCTCCTGGGCATCTTTTTTCATGCCCTAAGAGCTTGGTCTCATCATAGAATTACAAACTTAATTGCAGGGGCTGTAAGACTAACCTATTTAGGAAAATGTGCAAATTTATATACATACTACAGATTTCAGCATATTAAAAATTATAAAAAGAACATGCATGCCAGAGGCCCCAAGAAACCTTCTTGGCTTCATCCAGTAGGTCACAAGTGATTTATATTGTATAAGGGGAGTGTTTTTGCTTGAGCCTGTGTTCAGGTAAGCTTAGCCAGCAGGGTTCTATGATTTCTGCAAATCACTTGGATATTTGATATTTTTTTAAGTGAAACAATTTGGTTTCAACTTTACTGAGGTATGATTAACAAAAATAATATATGTTTAAGGTGTACAACTTGATATTTTGATATATGTATATATTTTTAAATAATCAGCATAATCAAGTTGATGAACATATTCATCACTGGGGTAGTTATTATTTTGGGGGATGAGAACACTTAAAATCTACCCTGTAAGCAAATGTAAGCAAACATTGAGTATATAACAGCTCATTGACTCTTTGAATGAAATGGAACTCAACTTCAAAACCACGCATTTCAAACAAGATCAGATCATTTGTTACTCACTTTCATTAGGGCAGTTTAGAAATCATTTCATTGATCAAGAAGCTAAGCGACCACACCCTGTATTTCCATATGCAACATCCTTCAGTCCTGAAGCCCTGTGGGGTTTGGATTTGTTTACTCGTAAGCAGTTCCTTATGTTACTCATTTCATTTCCTTGCCCTCCATAGTTAATACAGGGCTTTGAAATGAAAAATCATATTTTAAAAAGAAGCAACATTTTTCTTTTTCTCAGTAATAAGGAAATCATTGCCTCTCCTTGACAAATCCACTATTTAAATAAGGAAAAAAGAATTATTTTTCTTTGAAGTCAAGAATTCTCCCATTCAAGAAAATAGAATAAAATCGGAAGGCAGCTTCTGAAAACTGCTGTTTCTAGGTTAACGCAACTGGATTTCATCGCACTGTCCCCTGGCAAAGAGTTTTTCTTGTTTTCCTTGCCTGGCAGCCCTGCCAGGAGTTGCATCATTTGTATATATCACAGTAAGCGTGACCCTCTCTCCCTGCAGGTTACGGCATTATGACCGACGGTTACACAACGTACATCAACGCCTCAACGTGTACAGTCAGCTTTCAACCGACCAACCCTCCAATTATATTTGACCTTCCAAACCCACAGGGTTCCTGAAGCTCTGAAGACCCAATTGGAATGTGAGGGAAGGTCTATAAACTGCCATTTTTCTAATTATAAACTTACATTCTCTTACTTGTCGATTTCCAAATCCTGTGAGTTCTTTTGTAAATTGCTGGAACACAAATGATGCTAGAGGTTGTGCTTCTTTATTTTTTTTTTTTAAATGGAGCATCCATTTGAAATCAAAGGAGCCTTGTGAATTTGTAAAATGACTTCTGTTTTCTTAAAGGCCACGCCATTGTAAATTGTTAGCCTTCGCCAAAGGACAGCCAAGCTTTCTTTTTAAAAGGTGATAAAAATCTTATTTTGATATGCTTTAAGCTGGAAGAAAAAGAGGAAAAGAAACAGGTAGGCAGTGTTTTAAAACCACCCAGATTTGCACAACTGTTGAGTATTGTTCGAAGTATTTTATTTTTTGATGTTTTGTTGTTTTTGTTGTTTTCCTGGTAATGCTTCTGTTTTGCAGACATGGCCTGGATTTATAGCAATCTTCTCAGTGCAAGTAGGCGTGGAAAAGACTTCTCTTCACACTCTCACTATAAAGAAAGCAGTGTCAGGGGAAGAAAATGGCATCGTTTTGAAGGATGGCTTAGCTAGTGAGAACCATAGTGTGGGTAGATGAGGTCTCTCCTTGTATGTTTGTTTCTTTTAAATTATTTTAGCTTTAAAAATATGGAATCTGTTAAAAGCAGGTATTTCATGCAGTTAAAAAAAAGTGCAGACTCTTTTCAATATGGGCTATACGTATGAATATTTTTTGTGTACTATGACTGTTCACAGTTGGATGTTGCCAAGGACGGTAAACTACAAAAGGATGCTTTATATCAGGACATCCGAAGTCCGAAGGAGCTGACACATTTTCCGAGAACTCAAGGTCTCAAAGAGCTTGAGTTCAATCTAGGTACAGTTACAGGTGTGTATAGACTTAAATGGATGCAATGGAAGCTAACTAAAATAAGGCTTAGTTGTCCTTTATATTTAAATACCCCAAATTGTCTTCTTACTTCCTCTCCCTCCCCCCATTTTGCACTGTGTGTCGATGCAATCTTCGCTAGCACAAAATATTGTCGCTAATAGTCATTTCTGTTTTCCCATTGTAAATGCTGTTGAGCTTTATTCTATTTTATGTTATCTTGTTAATGACATTTAGGAAAGCAGTTGTTTTCTTTAAATTTATTGTGATATTCTATATCTAGCGGCCTTTATATGCAAATAAAATTGCAAGATTTTTAAATCTGTGCTGTTGGAAGGTTGGCTCGTGGAGGGGAGGATGGTGCTTTAATCCTGGGAAAAGCGGGTAGGGATTCATCTGCAACATCTGTATTCCCTTTCAGAAAAATTAGAATTAGTGACTTCTTCTTCTAATTTTCAATACATTTTTATTACCCACCACTCCTGGGCTGGCAGGTAGATCCATCAGGCACTCAGTGTTACTCTTTCCTTCCACTGTGCTCTCATCTATCTTCCTGTAGGTTTCAGAGGGTGGAGATTTTGTCTTTGCCCACTGTTCTACCGGGACACTGTGACCTTGTGGTGAGGGCTGGAGCTGCTATTGAGGCCATGCATGGGGTAGTGAGAGGGGGACCCAGAGTCCTAAAATACTTGACATTGTCATTTGTCCCCAAGAATAGCTACCATTTCCACCCTCACTGTTTTTTAAATGATGCCTGCCACTAAAAAAAAAAAAAAAAAAAAAAAAAAAAAAAGNTAAATGATGCCTGCCACTAAAAAAAAAAAAAAAAAAAAGAAAAAAAAATGCCTGCTGTGGCAGCCAAGAAGCAGTAGGTGATAAGGAGTGAGGAGGGGGGAACTATGTTCTTTGTTATGGCCTCTGGAAAACCATTGAAGAAAAGTAGCATGACTGAATTTGCGGTTTCTCCCGAAGTCCACATTCCAGTAACTGTCAGGTTGTCCTTTGATCCATCTTCTTCTTCCTTCTGCTGTTGTAATCCCTGAAAGGAATTCTTGATTTCAATACGATCAGAGTAAATAGAATATTCTAGGCTAGAATTCCCACTTCTAATCCAGACGGAATAATCCTTTGTAGTTGTTAATATTTACTAAGTGTCTCGAATGCCACCCAGGACTTGTGGTGGACAATTTGGTCTGACCTCATCAAGCCGGTTCTCCAGCTTCCCAGCCAGAGGTGTTCCATGACTACAGTAGCTTACGTGGGCAAAAGAGGTACTGTGAGAAATTTGACTTATTCGTAAAAGAGGGTGTTGACTTTAGGCCCCTTCCTAAGGATCTGGAGTGAGGGTTGTTCTGAATGGAACTTCATCTGGTTGCTGTATAAGGAGCAAGGCTGAGAATGCTGGGAAAGTTGGCTTCCAGAGACAAGTGATGGTCGTGATGACACGTGTGCGTGCACAACCTTTGAGAGATGTCTGGACACAAACTAATTAAACTAAGCACTTACTAAAATTGCTTTCCATTGTGCAGAGGCAGAAAGCAATCCAGTCTGCTAAATCTACAGGCAGACTGGCTCTTGGGCAGAGCTTCCTTCGGCCACTCCCTCACGTTCACCTTTCCAGGTGATGACCTGCCTGGGGTGGGGTAGTGGGGATGGGAGTGGGGGTTGGGGGAGCACAGGAAGTACGATTGATTGCCCGTAGGCCTGAAACTCTCTCCACTAGACCTTACAACAAGGAAACTTGAGGCACTTTCTCTTACTACTGTTCTGCTGAGCAATTCTTGTACTTTGTTTCTAATCATCACAAAACCCCAGCAGAAATCACACAAGACCCACTCATTAGATAGGAAACGAAGGGCCCTCCCTGGTGGCGCAGTGGGTTAAGCAATGCACTATGAAGCAAACCGCAGTCACTGCAGCAGGAGTTCGATCCCTGCGGCCAGCCAGGGAGGAGACCTACATGGCGCGGCAGACCTCTCCTGCCTCGCCCGCTGCTCCCCTCAGCAGTGTACTTCAGTCGATCTGCCTGTTCTGTGCCCCACTCTGTCTCTGATGAATCCTCTCACCGCCCTGGACTCTGGCCTGTACCCCAGCTCTTGTGTGCATAAATAAATAAATGTTTAAAAAAAATAAAAGATAGGAAATGAAGTTTCCAAAAATTACTTTCCCCAGAATAAAGGAAGGTTAAAGCCAGGTCTGTCTGATTCCATAACCTGCGTCCTGATCTCCCTGTCTCTAGAACAGCAAGGTTGATGGAAAGCCACGAAACTGACAGGAACTGACATGGTCCTGGGGAGGTTATCTGTCCCTCGTATAAGAGTACTGCAGTCTCCTGTGATGTGACTTTAGAACAACACACACTTGGTCCACGTCTTTGTTCCTTGAGGTGTGGTGCAGCCTGGTAGACAGAGTCGGCCTGAGTGCAAATTTGCTGCATCTTGGACTAGCATCCATGCCTTTGCCTGGGAAGTGATGATGTTAATGATGAAGTTTTTCTAGGTTGTTATATAAATTAATATTTGGAGAGTGCTGCCTGGTATCTAGTGAGTGATGCACAGGTATTTATTAAATACAGTCACCCAGGCTGCTTTGGAATTCTCCAGGTGACAAACCCGCCTAAGACTCGTCACCCTCCACAGCCCAGAGGTGTTATTTCCAAGAAAGTGCCTTCATCTGCCTTCTTTGGAAACTAAGGAACCTCTCCTTATAAGAATATGAAGAGCCCCAAGGGCATGTGCCAGAGACACATAAGGGAGCTTGCCTTTTCCATTTGGGTAACATATTTGTGCAAATTCCTTTTACTGTCAGAATAGGAAATGGCCTGCACACTTTCAGATTGCTTTAAATGCCACCCAAGGATCTCTCAGCATCTCTCCCCTTGGCGTCTTTCCATTCCATCTCACCCTCACCGCCGCCCCACTCAATTAGTGTATTTTTTTTTTCCTGGACATTTTCTCCCATTTCTGTTGTGTATTTTAAAGATGGAGTGAGGGAAGTTGCTGAAATCCCCTTAAGAGTCAGGTCACTGTTATTCTGACAGGTGGTAGCCTTAAGCCTGCCTTCATCTCCATCACGCAAATAAATAAATACTGTGACTGAGGCCTTCAATATGAAGAAACAGAAGCTGGGAGGATTTGGGATTTGTTGGTTGCAGATAAAGCACTTGCTGTGCCCAGAATAATGCTCCTGCCCCCACCCTCATCAGCAAAGATTGTTGCTTGGGAGGAATTGACATCCATATATTATTTTGATTTCCCTCATGCCCTTTCCCCACTTTCCTAAGTGTCTTAAGGTATTTTTGTTTAATTATTTAACTAAAGTGAATTAAGGTCTACTTTGTTTTAAGAATTTAGCCAGGAGCTGAGGGCTTTGGAAACACTGTTGGGCTCGTGCAGGAGGCAATTGGATGTGGGGAAGTTTCCAGGACTAGACTGTCTTAATGGCTGGTTTCACAGACATCTTGGACTTCTTCATGTCAGCTTCTCTAATGCAAAATATTTTTTCTCCTAGTTCATGATAAAGTAGCAGAATTGCTGTGTGTACATCAGCTCTCTAATGTGGCTCTTCATCCCTCTACCTTTCTTCTATGATCTTGCTTCTCTGGGCAAGAGAAAAAACACACTGATTCAAAAGCCCCTCTGAGGAGCCCTTCTTCCCTGGTGCCCATATAAAGTCAGCCTGTGCAGCTCATGACAGGCCCAGAGAGGGTCAATGTCACCCCCATGGTCACACAGCAAACCGAAGAGATACCCCATTTTGGTATCTTGGACTTTGAATATTGAGCCTGAGCTGTTTTTTCACTTTGATATTCAGGAATGACTGAAGGCAGGGAGATTAGTTTCCCTGGGCATGATGTGATTTTTGTAGCAGAGAACAAGCCACCTCTCTCTTGTGTATTAGTATTAGATTATGTTATTAAAAAGAAACCTCCCAATGTGGTCTCAGAGAGTTTCCGTCAAGGTTTGCTGGAGAGCCAACCAGCTCACCTACAACTCTGATGGGCGTCCAGTTTCCCTGCCATGAAAGAGATGGCTACATGGTTTCTGCTTTGCCTGCTTCAGAGCCCTGACAGCTCTTTGTCATGTGTGCTCGTATGCATGTACATTTCCAGTCTGGAAGGTAATGGCTATTTTAAGAACCCCCGACTTTGGAATCAGATGTGCTTGTTTTCAAAGCCCAGCTACGCCGTCAACCATCTGTGTGGCCCTGGACGTGCTACTTTAACTTCTGTTACTTCAGATGTCATACCTGGAAGATGGGAATAAAGCTGCCTCATGATCTGTCAGAGTCAGTAGGATATTAACAGTGGAGCCAGAGGCCACAAGCTCTTACAATAAATGGAAGGCTTCATTGTTCTGTCAGTAATTTCTTAAAGTGAAAAAAAAAAGGGCAAAATAAAATATTTAGCTTATTTTTCTATATCAGTCAGTGTCCTTCATGAGAGAAAGCAAATTCTTCCAGCCAGGCTGCAAGCCCACACCATATATCAATTGAGCCCTTTAAATGCCTGTCTCTCTCTTTGAACTCTCTGACCAAACATCTGTGGTGGGTTCTTCTAGACTCCTTGTTTTCTTCCTGAATTAGGGATGGCTTACAAGACAAAAATCTTGAGGTAAAAGGCCTTTCACAGCCGAGAGCATCTATATCTGGGGTAATGGTGAGAGTGAGAAATGCATTTCCATTAGGAAGCATGGCCACAGCGGTACTAAAAGCTTGGGTAGACTAAACACACGCATGCAGAGAGCCTGCTCCCATCAATCTGCTTTGATTTTTACGAAGCCACAGTTACCATGAGGTGCATCTGAATGCTCTCAGAGCCCACTTACCAAAGGAAAGGGCCTGAGATTCATAGCCTAGTCCATTTCTGCCCTGCCCTTTTGTGGGAGACCTTGTGGATAGTTGAGCTTTTCAGTAGAAGCTCCTGAAACAGCAATGACTTAGAAGCGAAATGCCCCAAGCTTGGCCTCACCAACATGCCCTTATATACTATGATGGTAAGACTCAGCTTAACAAGCGCTGAATCCTTAAGGGAACTCACTTCGTAGAATCTGTCCCCGACTCCCACTCTTACCCAGAACATCTCCCCTCTGGTGCTGCCATAGCCTCCTACATGTACTTTTCCCTGCACCACATTCTAATTGCTTGTCTGTGAGCTCATGGAGGTCAGTTACCAGGTCTTCCATCTCTGCAGTCCCAATGTCAAGGTCCAAAGAAATGCTTTTTCTTATGACTCAATCAGTGTTTAGCTGACAATGGCCAGGTATGTGAGAAAGATGGGAGAAATTAATCACCATATATTTACTGAACTCTAAGCCCAGTGCTGTGCTAGTATGCTTCAGCTACTTGTAAGATTATTGGCATGAATGGAAGGGCCTTATACCATGGAGGCAAAAACAAGACATTAATACATGAAGCTACAGAGCAATAAGAGATTTAAATCATAGTTTAAGATAGCAAAAAAAAAAAAAAGGAGTCCATAATTTAATTATTTCCAGTGTATCGTTGGCCATAATTATGAGGAAATACAAGGTGGGGTTCTAAGACAAGCATAGGCTGCTTACCCAGGAAAGGGAGTCTGCTTGAGAATGATAATGTCAATCCCATGCAGCTTCATTCCTGGAGGAGAAAAGCCCGTCTGGCCAGTGGCAATTCACATAGCTGGTGTGTTTTCTTAATTTACTCCATGAAATAGTTTTCTCTAATGGCATACCATTGACAAAGTGCACCATAATGTCTCCATCCATCACCTCCAAATGCTTTTGCATGCATCAGTTGTTGACTTGTTTTCTCCCATTCAGCACATAAATGAGAGGAATGATTTATCCAAGGCCACCAGTTACTCTTATGTGGAATCTGAAATAGCTCTCTGGAGAAATGTTGCCATACTGCGTGTTCCTTTATGCTACTCTGAACTTGTACTGAAGGGTGACTTTGGCCTGGGCTGCACCAGTACTCTCCTGACCAGTGTTTCCTGTTTCTTGGGGAACTGGTCCACATGTCCAATGCAATCTGTAACTCTTGGATGTAAGAGCTAGTATTTCTATGGGAGTGGCCATTAGGATTGGATTATGGGGCATGGAATGCAAGACTTTGGCCTTTGTGGCTGTGAATGGGCATTTGAGTAAGCACTGAGATTCCCACATGAACCTTTTTGAATTCACAATCACAAGAACAGAATGGGCATTACCTGCATGAGAGCAGTTCCTTCCTCTTTAATTTGTCACATTTCCTTGCATTTCATCTCACTGGACATATCCAACCCCTACCCCCTCAGAGTTTTGCATAGATCATAGATCAGTAATGGGAGATAAATCAGAGCACCAAGATAAATACCTGAAAAAGCTTCCTTGAGAAAAGGCAGATGATGGCGTTCTTGAAGTAAGGTCTGGTACTGACTCAAACACCAGAAGTGGCCAGGCCATAAAGTGATTGTCTTATTAGCTAATGGTGATAGGGAAAGAAAAGATTGGAAGCATCAGATAGTACAGCGATCCTTGAAAGTTAAACAATACTCTTTCAGCAGCATCAACAAACTGTGAAAAGATTTGAAATACTGTACTTACCTTCTTAGTTCTTATTTCAAAAAGTCGAAAAATACAACTGAGTTTTACCTGAGGAAATTTGTGAAAACCAATTTGATGATACTCATCACACTTTGTTTCTACTAAAGTATTTCTGGTTGAGTGTGTGTATGTTGGGGGGGGGTCTACTTCAACATTAATGTGTCTAATAGATAATAAATTAATCCTTTCATTCGGCTGACTGTCTTCTGGGTACTAATGGAATTTGGAACAAGATGTACTGAAGTATAAGAACTTGCCTTACATTGTTTTCTAAAGGGCTAGAGAACCAAAATTAAAAGTCAGAAGCTAATCAAAAGACCTCTACTTCAGTGGGAACATTGTGTTGGTCTCACATCTTACAAATGAAATTTCTGTGTTCTGAGAATGGCAAACTGGTGTATTTCTCTTGCATTTTTATGTAATTATCTTCCCAAAGAAGAATAAGGTGTATGGTAGAGTGTGTAGTAACACATGTAAAATATATTTGAGTTCAAAGACTATGGAGAGAAATGTACTTAATGTTAGTTGCGGGGGAATGAAAATAGGAAGGAAAGCAAGAGACATTTGTGGCTTATAATTGTCTTTTGATTTCTTTGTTTCTCTAAATATGAGATGATTGATGTATCTTCTCTGATGTCAGGGCACCCTTGAACAAAGGGCATAAGTGAGTACCCTGGTTATTTCATTCATATGTGATCTGTTGACTTTTGTAGAAGCCAGGAGAACTATACCCCTATCACAATCTATCTATAATGGGCTTTTTTCAACACAACATAGTGGCACATGGAAGACTGTTTTGTGAGTTTGTGATTCTTAAAGACTTCCCAAGAAATAAATTATGTATCTTCAGTGAAGTGACAATATGCGGGCTATTCCAGCTATACTTGTGGATTCAGCAGTATCCCACTTATTGATATGAATATTTATATCCATGCCAGTAGTTGGGTTGTTGGTAGGATTTGCAGTGAATAGCTTGGCTTGGATGCTGAGGACATCACCTACTGTTTTTAAAGCTCAGCATTCTCAAATCTATTTAAAGAACCCCTTCATCACCACCACTTTGGACCAATGTTAAAAGCAATTCAGTAGAAGCATTCTCCTTTCGTAACCCCTCAAATGATTATTGCTGACCCAGAGATATTCTGAAGGGAGATGTATATTGGCCACTTTTTTCTCTTACACAGTGTCTTTTCATCTAAAAGTTTTGTAACATTACACTTGCCATTCTTAGTTTGATCTAAATATAGTTTTTAATTTGCCAGAAGCAGTTTCTGCTACATACCTAGACTGAAAGAGATTCCATTTTAGTTCTAAATCTAGGAATTAGGTTTGGAAGTAGGAGAGCACACCCAACAGGTACCTTTTCAGGTGTTTCTAGTGCCAATAGCATGTACATGGCAGATGTTAGATTGCAGGCAGGGGTGCAAATTCATTTCTCTATAGCCAGTCAACAGGTAGCTGGTATTTATCATACAGCCTACCCTGGGACATACACTCTGCTTAGCAGCAGAAGATTTGGTCCAGAGTTAGACCAAAGAGAGGCTCCAACCAAAGCCATAACTACTAGCCTTAACCAAGTAGTTAAACACTAGGGCCAATGAAACAAGTTTCCTGTAGACACTTTGTATGAAAATCAGTGGTTCTACCTCATTGTCTTCCCAGGCTGTCAACTGTACAACTCGGTCTCAGTTTTCTCAGGTGGTTTTTGCAGACAGTAGCTTATGTTTATATAACTTTTTTTTTTTTTTAGTTTTTGGCTATGGTATATATGTAAACAGGAAAAGATAGCAGTAAATTCATTGAAACGTGTTTGATGATAAATATGTTATATTGGAAAAAGTAAAGAGTACAAAGTAACAGACCTGTTACTCACATAGTTAGGCATGTGTGTCTGTGTAAGACACGTCTGGCTAATGTTAAATCTATGTAAGTAAAATTTGGGGCTTTTCAACTTTCATTGTTCAGATAACACACCTATGGAAGGCTAATGAATGTGCTCTCTATTCTTCAAGGATTTAGAACTTCTTTGACTTATACTAGCACTGCCATCTGTAAAGTGATGTTGAAAAGGACCCTGGAATAATGAATAATGAGATATATTTCACACAGGTCAGAACTTGGACCACTTCAAAGCTTTTGGGCAGTTATGAAAGTTTTACACAATTTTAGGGTGTGTCCCCTTTCTTCAAAGTAATTCATTCAAAATATTTCTCTCCACAAGCAGGTCTCTTTAATTGCTGTTAAAGAATTAGCTATAAACTCTAACATGTTAAATGTTTCTCCAATACTGTGTTGAGTTTCAGAACTCTCTTTGTCTAGCTAGTATATATATATCATATCTGGGTGATAAATTTACATATAGATATACACACATACATGCATGCATACAGATAAATAGATGTCTAGTGTATATGGTCATGTCTTTTTTAAAGATTTATTTATGCATACAAAAACTGGGGTACAGGCCAGAGGTGCAGAGGGTGAGAGGATTCACCAGAGACAGAGTGCGGAACAGAAGAGGCGGATTGACTGAAATACACTGCTGAGGGGAGCAGGGGGCAAGACAGCAGAGGTCTGCTCACCATGTGGGTCACCTCCCTGGCCAGGGATCGAACTCATGCTTCAGTGGCTAGTGGCAGTAGCAGCTTCATCGTGCTGAGACTTAGCCCTTTGCACCACCAGGGAGACCCCTGTATTCATTTCTTTTTCAGTACAGTTCAGTCCTTTTAAAAAGGACTTAAAGGTTAAGAATTTTGGTCATAAATTGATGTCCACAATTTATAATCTTTAGTGTTAAAACTTTTTTTTGAGATTCTGTTGAGGTGTTCACTGCAAATGAAGCCTTTCTAATATTCACACACTGTCAATTTATACTTGAGGAAATATGTTAGACTGTTTGAAAAAAATGATAAAATAATTCTGAAGATAAATACCAAATGACTTTTACAAAGACACAAAACAGTACATTACATTCTATTCTAAATAACTCCTGCCAACATTCCAGAGGTTAGAAATTTGATAAAATACCAGCTTCAAGAATGGGAAGAAATTATTCCTTAAGTGAAGAATTCTAGTTCCTTGGAATGAGAATCTAACTGTGGGGGAAAGGCAAAACATAATTTTTTCTTACCTTTGTAATTCCGCAATTCTTAAACTAATAAATTAGACTAAGTGGTTAGTCTGAGACATAGAGAAAATTGGATACAGCATGAAAAATTAACAACAGTGTTAATGAGAAAATGGTGGGCCTTTAAGTCCTGTGCTTGAATTTAGTATGCAGGGTGATTAGGTCTTCATAAAGTTGTTTATTAAAAAAAGAGTATTTGATCTTTTTTTAATGTTTCCAGATCCTGCCAAGGTCAAGGAAGACAATCTCTGCTTTGTCACATTATGTTCTGGTATAAGGGTTGATCATTTAATGAAATTGTTATAGAAGAGCCAGCAGCCAGAGAATATCAGACTTGTATATGTCACTGGGAGAACATCTTTTGCAAACAATTAGCTCTTTATAAGACATATGATAGTCATCACATTTATCACATATGTCCCATGCCTCATGAATAAAAACACCATTTATAACCAACCAAAATTAATCTGGGTCCAACAGAAGAAAAGGAAGTCAGCCCTTTAGTTCTTTGTGGGTGAGTTAACTCATTCAAATCTGAAAACACCACCATATATACTTTAGCTGATAAACTTTACCCATTTGGCCTTCCAAGAATTCTTCCTGATAGTAATGCTAAAAAATCTCTTTTGGCTGACAGGTCATAAATTTCAAGGAACCAAAATTCACTCCAGTTCACTCAAGAGAAAAAGAGACTTGTTACAGAATACTGGTATAACAAATATCAAGGAAGAAAATGGGAGAGAACAAATAAAGACTCTCCAGGCCCCTTAATGAAATATGTTCATGAACTTTTCTATCTAATGCAGCTAATAAACTTCTTCCTAGTCAATGAATTGGTACTTAAGATCATATACCTACACCTGATCTATCCAACAGTATCCACCATCGTGTAAAACCTAGAGCAATAGCCTTTTGGAAATAAGTGAAATAGACTGAGTTTGGGCGTTTGCAGTGTATTAATGAAAAGAAATTTGTGGTGTGAAATTTACAAATATTCATTTTTCTAGGCCCCAAACAATTTCAGTCCTGCTATCTCACTAATAACTCATCAGCATGAGTATGGATATTGGTTGAAAGAATACAAGTGATTTAGAGATCTCTGTGTCTGCTACAGAAAGGGAACACTGCAATAATTCATAGTCCTGGATGAGTACTAATTGAAATGAGTAGTGTCAGGTTTACTTATGAGAATACTGATTTAAAATATTCCCAGTCCTGTTTCTCTGTTGTTTTATGAATTGGAGGAGTGAATTGGTCAAGCTCAAGGAATGACTTGTTTGAGCTAAATCCTTGAGGTATTTTTTTACTAGGTGTTAATAATGCCTTCATTAAAGACCCATAATAGGTCAATTTTAAACCATAGGACTAAGTCACAGAGTTGAAAGGATGAACCTGAGATGATAATGTGGTGAATAGCACAGATATTTAGTATTTTCTTTGGAACTGGGAATTTGGTGTCAGGATTTTTGAGAATAGCCAGAGAACATGGAAGCAGAGTTTATCATGGCACCTGTGCCCTCCCATTATCAAATCAATTAGCTGGACCTATTGAACTTGTCAATGGCTGTTGTATACTTATATCTCCCTTGTACTTTTCTACACTCTTTAAATTCTACTTCACATGTGCATGCATGACTATTTCAGTCTTTTACGTTTTTTTAAATAAAAAAATAGAGCATTCTACTAATGATTGTGAAGGAGGTCATTCTATTCTGGTCACTCAAAATGTTAACAAAAAGTGGAAGCTGATAAGATGTAGGAAGCTGTGACTCTGAGCTTGTAACTAAATCCTCTGTAAACTTGGTTTCCTCCTCTGCCTTGTTTTGCTGAACTGAAATATGGAATCAGAAGGCAAATACTCCACAGCTCTTTTAAGCAAACCATCAGCCACTTTCAAAACATAAATTTATGGCAACCATAAAATGTATAGTTAGGTACAAGCATAGGAATATACTGTATTGAGGATAAGGAATTCAATAAAAATTGCAGATAAACATAGCCAGCTGCAAAAGGCTGGAATGGGAATGTTTTCAGCAGTGTGTGTGTGCACCGTTGAATGCTTAAGCAGAGCAAGTAGGATATTCAAAAGACTTCTGAGGGTCAGATTTGCTCCAGGTATTTTGTAAGGTTATACTGTTCGTGAATGAGTGATCTTACACAGGAGAGTCAGAGGACAGAATACTTTTCTTAGTCCCTAAGGATTTGCATCTGTTGTGACTAGCAAAATCTCCACAAATAGGAGGATGGGTTAGAGATCTGAAATTCAGAGCCTTGCTGGGACACATTGATCCTTAGAAGAAAGAGGCTCAATATGATAAATACAAACTCCTTGAGCCCTTAGGGAATGGAAATTTAAGAAGCAGTTAGGTCAAAGATCAGAAAATTTATGACGATTATCTGCTGTTACAGTGTAGAGTGTTTGAGAACAGTTTAAGCCAAAGAGTCCCGTGCTTGTAAATCTTAAGAATGATATTAATACTTCTGCGAGCGTGTGTGTACAACGTTTCTGAAAAGATTGATTACAAAGGCCAGTTCCCAGGAAAGACAT
The DNA here is from genome assembly GCA_019455555.1 of Galemys pyrenaicus. Lineage (NCBI taxonomy): Eukaryota > Metazoa > Chordata > Mammalia > Eulipotyphla > Talpidae > Galemys > Galemys pyrenaicus. The sequence continues at coordinate 6,422,916 of JAGFMF010011862.1, forward strand.
GTAGGTAATTGGTATTTAATTAATGAGAATAAGTTATATTAAATTAAAGACTTATAATCCTTGATTATTTATCTTCCTGTAGCCAGTGTGACAATCTACTCCTAGATTATTAACACTGTTTTTCAGGAGTCCAAACTAAACCTTCTATTCTGATTGTATAAATAGGAATAAGTCTGCATCTCAATTGTGGTAACAAAAGAAATTTGGGGAAGCCTCAGAGGAATTTTTACTCAGCATAAATGTCTTTTCAAAAATTATCCAAGAGAGTAGCCAAGGCGTTCTAAGGGAAATTCCATGCCTGCAGATTCCAGAAAAGCTGACGTGAACTATTGTGGACTAGAAACGGTGTGCACTTGAAGGTAGGTCTGACCTGCAGTTAAATCCTGATTTTGTCTCATATTAACTATATAGCCTTGGGCATATTATTAAAATTCTTTCAGGTTCAGTTATCTCATCTTCATTAAATGGGAAAATAATACCCACCTGGAATGCATTGCTTTAAAAAATTTTAAATATTGTAAATTCCCATGGTGTGTCGCTACCCATCAAATAGATAGGGCTCAATAAGCTTTTCTCTTTACTTTCTCCTTCTGCTATAGCACAGGATGACAGCAGTTAGAAAATTATCCAGCACAAAATTGGCTGATTCATAATTTTTGATATTAGTAATGTCTATGAAGATATAGTAATCAAGACTGATTTTTGTGAAGGGATAGATATTTCAATGGAATAGAATAGAAAGTCCAGAAATAGATCCACACAATCATGACCAACTACTTTTTTACAGGTTCAAAGATGTCCATGAAAAGAAAATAGTCTTTTTAATTGATGCTTTTAAAACAAGTGATATTTATATCAAAAATGAAATTTAAATCTCATAACATAAAATTAAAGTGGATCATTGATCTAAATATTAAGCATAAATCTTTAAAACTTTCCAAAGAAAACAATAGAGAAAATATTCATAACTTAATATTAGAGAGTTTCAGATATGACAGCAAAATCACAGTCCATAAAAGAAAAAAAATGGACAAACTAGGCTTTATTGAAATTTAAAACTTTTGCTTTGTCAAAGCACTATTTGGAAGCTAAAGATAGGGATAAAATACTTGCATACCAGATTATGTCTTACAGCTAGACTTTATTTTTAAAAAGACTTAAAATCCAATGAAATTAAAAATGGGAAAAGAAGAAACTTAACCAAAGAGGATATATGGGTGGCAAATCAAAATATTAAACATCATTAGTCACTAGGGAAACGAGAGAGTACTATTGTACTTGCAAATTCAGTCCACAATGAGCTACTACAACACACTTACTAAAATGGCTAAAAACAAAAATGCAAAAACTGAAAGTCTGATAATAGCCAAGTGCTGACAAGGAGGTAAAACAACTAGAACTTCATACACTTCTAATTGGAATGCAGAATGGTACAGTCACCTGGAAAGCAGTTTGATTGATTCTTCTGAACCTAAATATACACCAGGTGACCTAGCAGTCCCACTCCTAAATTTTTAATCCTCGCATAATGACAATAGGTTCACAGAGAATTTTTTAGATAAATGTTTATAGTATCTTTTTTCATAATCACAAAAAAATTGGAAACAACTCAGATGTCCTTCAGCCGACAAATGGATAAGCAAACTGGTACAGCCATGCAGTGGAATACAACCTAGCAGTTAAAAACAACAACAAAGCAGCAAACCCTCGTACACACAATAGTATGGTGATTCTCAAGGGCATTATCTGAGCTAAGGAAGAGGGTTTCAGAAAGATAAAATAGCTGTCACATGTTGCCTGGGGTTAGCCTTGGAGTAACCAAAGAAGCAGCATGGGCGAGTTTTTAGGAGATGGTGGAACTGTTTTGTACCCTAGGGGTGGTAAAGCATGTCTATAGAATTTATAGAATTGCGTGCCCTCCAAATGTCAAAAATTATGAAGACTTGAGAAGAAATATGAAATATCTTGGAATGAATTTGCAGACAAAAGGGGCACTCTTTGGTGGAGCTCCAGTGCAGTACACAAGATTGATCAGAATGGAACCACTGTCATTAAAACCAACTAGGAGAGCTCCAGAGAACTATTTGCAGAATCTTAGGGTTTTGATGAGCAACATACTGTGAAAACCACCAGGACAACTCATTCCTCTCCATGACTTGTTTAGTTTGAGGTCAAGAAGAATTTCTCGCTCTGCTACAAAAAGTGCCTTACTCAAAGCCAAGATAAAACTCTGGTTGAAAAATCTCATCGGGTGGAGGCATGTCTTCGACCTAGGTGATAAAACCAGAGTCACTTGAATACCACAGACTATGTCCAGGATGTGGAAAGAGCAGAAATCAGCATGTCCATTAGCAAGGACATGGAGGAGAGGAAACTGACCACTTGGTATCTTTCAGTGATGCCGGCAGTGCCCAGCAAGTTCTGTGGAGAAGCAAGACTCTAACCCAGTTGAATCAGAATTAATTTGAAAAAGAGAAAATAACTGGAGATAGAGTCATCACCCTGCACACAAATTGAAGGTCCCCAAACACCCCAAACACAAGGCTCAGATGTCCAGGGAAGAACCCTAGGGTTGACAGCTCAGCAAAAGGACTGCGGGCAGATTAAAGGCAAGCTGGTAAAATGCCAGCACCTAGGTGTAGATGACAAGATGACATAACTAGAAAGCAACTAGTGAATATACTGGAGTCCATTTGTCTAAGCTTAGAGCACGGTTGAAACATGTGCTTCTTCCCCGATACTGCTGCTCGTCTCCAAGCTCAATGACTGCTCATTGAGTTTATCTTCTAGATGGGCAAACCTTAAAGGAAAGGCATGAAAAGTCCCTCCCATCAGGCTTTTCACTACTATCCTACTGTCTTCCTGAGCTGCAGCTCAGAAAAATCCAAGGGAACTGGTCCCCTTTAAGAACCAATGGCTTCCAGGGACTGGCTTCCTGCCAGTATGGAAAAGTGGAGCAGGAGACATTTAAAACCCTGTTTGAAAAGTGTCATTTTTCCAGCAGCCTCAGATGGGGTGATTAATCAAGAAGCAATTCCGGAGAGAAGTCATCTTCTTTACCTACTTAAATCTCCCAGGTTAAGTTGTATTTTAAGCCTTGGCTTATTTTTAGACAAGTTTGTTGCCGTTGCCTAACCCTATGTTAAAGCAATTATTGTCTGTGAGGGTCACACAGAGTTCAGTAGAACTGAAAAACTCAGCCTTTCGTATTAATGGGGTGAGCAGCCTGTTCAGGGTCTTTTCTTTAAAGAGACAGAACAGTGAGAACAGTCAATAAGGACAAAACACATTTGATGTTTCAAGAGAGGGGAGGCTTCTTTTTGTGACTCCTGGCACAGACCTCAAAATCAAACAAACAAAAAAGAACAGTTAGAGGGAAGTCAATCACCGTTTTCTACATGCCATTCCTCAAACAATGTTATTCAATTTTTTTGAGCTCAAGTAGGAAATTGGAAATTCAAAAGTGGAGTAAAAGCCGCTGGCATATTCTGAGCACCTACTATGTACAGGCACTTCACATAAGCCCTTTTGTATCTCACATCCTCCCCTTTGATGTGACTGTGTGTGCTGCGACTGTATGTCCTTTGCAGACCAGAAAACTGCAATCGAGAGAGGGATGGTGCCCAAGATTACACAGTAAAGAGCAGGGGCAGGACTAGAAACCAGCTTGGCTTGAGGGCCAGTGCAAACCCTTTGTACTCCCTGAACCACATTAAAGCGCAACGTTAGTGTTTAATGGGCAGGATAACTGGGGAGGTTGATTTTTTCTTTACTCCTTTGTATTGGCTTTGGATTTTATAAATATGTATTACGCCATTCATTTATGCTATTCATTTCAGATTACTCTTCAGTTTGACTTCTGTGTCTTTGAACAATAATGGAAACTTAGAGTTCACATGCCACATATTAAGTCAAAAAAATGACATCTCATTAAGCCCACACATAAACATACATACACACAAGATTAGAAAGCTTGAAAAGATACGATAATCATCCCATTTTACAGAAGAGGATAGTTTTCTCTTATTCTCATATTACAGCCAGTCTGTGGTAGAGCCCTCTTGTTTTTGATTTGAGAGCCAACTCTACTGTTTCATTCAGAAGCCATAGCTTTTTAAATTTTATCCTCCAAAGACTGGAAGGTCGCTTTTTTAAAGGGAAAGGAGCCCAAAGTCACAGCAACTATCCAGTATCCCAGCTTTGTTGAAGGAAAGGGAAGTCTCTTCTCCCTTGTCCTGGACCTTCAGGTCATCTGTGGCATGGATGTGGTTTGTTATTTAGTGGCTGTGAATTCCTTCCATTCCAGGGTTAGGTCCCCTTGTGCTGTAATTTTGCTTCCCATACAGGAAGAGAGTTTATTTCTCTTCCCCTGACTCTGAGCTGGTGTTAGACCCACTTTCTTCCATCTACTGGCACCTTGTTGGAAAGCAGCTCTGACACCTCCATATCAGGGATAAATCGAGACTTCTGGAAGATGAGAGGCCAACTGGGAGAGGAGAGGCACCACAGCACCGGCCAGCACCCGCTGCCGAACACAACACACAAGGGGGCACGCCATCTCTACTTTGAGCCAGCTGACCCTCTCATTGGCTGCATTTGCTAGAGTAGCCCCAGGCAAACCAGCAATATAATTTAGCAGCCCATTCATAGCATCTTGAAAAAGAATAAATTGGGTTTTTTTTTTTGCCAAATTTGGGGGTGGCTTGTTAGATAGCAAAGGCTACTGTAACTATCCTCTCAAAGTTAGAACAATGTAAGGGTGCATACATGGTTGACACATTTCTCTGAACATTTCCACAGTGCTACTGCTTAGTTATTGAAAGTGGTATGCTACAGAACTCTGCTTCCATTACCACAAACTACTCCCGAGAATAATGGGAGGTTTTGTTTTATTTATTCTCTGAACAACATAGACAGGGTGCCCAGATTAATAGACTGATAATATTTGACATGTGAAAAAAAAATCTCATTTCAGCATGTTGAAGCTGGAAATCAAAACTAAAAAATATTTAGTTGAATGTCTGAAAATGTAATAATGTGCCAACCAGTTGTCTGCATTTCAACACTTACAGACAAATTATATGTAATATGGACTATTATGTGTGCCTCAATGACACAGACTACTTTTTCCAAAAGTTCCATCATCTGGGGCCCATGAAGAACTTGAGTACCTGGAGCATATTGTCTACTGATGGATCCTGGAACTATGCCTCGGGCTAGTAAGTTCTACTCTGAGGCCCTAACCTCTTATTGTGTTATTCATACTATCCTTGGGAAGAAGGCTAATTGTGGAGTTTCCAAAACTAAGGACACCCTATATACCCAAGACAATTGCCAAAAACAAGTGCCTCAGCCTCTTAGAACCTCCTCGAGGCTGGTCAAGATTACTAAACTCATCGAGGCCATAGAAAAGCAATAGAGGATTTTCTAGAGATACAGAGGATTGTGGGGACACAGTGCATATGGGACACACAAATGAAGTCATTAAGGAACATGGAATTCTTCATTGGTTTACTGAGAATTATTTAAAACCCAAACACCTCCTCAGAAAAGGAAGCTGGGAGGAATGTATCTGAAGAGTATCTCTCTTCAGGAAACTTCCTGAAGTTCAGTTCATCAGAATGCAGCCACATATTTTATGAACACATAAAAGCAAAAGTGGGTATGGCAGCTTAGCAGGGGGACCACCAAATATTCCTACTGCCACTTGAACCCACCAAGATTAGGCAATCCTTAAGGCACCATTTTCAAAGAGGAGGACTGGCCCCTTCTACTTGAATGAGCTCACATTCTTATCCTATGGGTGACCACCCACACATTATAGACTCATATTCTCTCTCTTGTATTTGGGAATATACCCAAGCTTAATCAAAGTTTCCAACATTCAGGCTAAGAATCCAAAGACTATGTTGGAGTAAGGAGTCAGCCTTACCAGAGGCTATTGGAATGATAAACTGAACTCATGAATCACTCCTGCAAGGCAAGTGTTTGGTGGAGAGGCCCTGTTAAAAGTCAGGATTGCTCCTAATTTAATCTGTGCAGTCAACCCCCTGGAGAGATGCTGAGGGCTTGTTTATGGGACTGGGGAACTAATCAATACACCATCAAGAGGGAACAAAATAATTTAGGTCATGTTCATCTGAGAGAGGGCAAACCTAGAAAGGGCATATATAACATAGTTGGGGGAGAGAGGAGGGACAGAAGGGAAAACAGAGGAAGAATATATAAATAAGGAGAATCCGAGCAGTTGGCCCTAATAAGAATAACTGGGAAAAGCTGACAGATCTCTTTAAAAATGAGTCTGGCTGAATTTATTATTCCTCAAACAGAGGTGCATGAAATGCCATGTTGGTTTCTTCCCACCCAGAGTTATACATTCTGGAGTAGTCAGAGAGTTCCTGCATTGCACCCTCCAAACTTCTCATCTATAACTTTTCAGCTCATTGACAGGGACTGAAAAATTCCTGTTCCAGCCCACAATGTTCAGTTGCATTGAGAGAACACGTGTTGTGCATTATTTCCTTTATGTGATGCCAATGCCTTTGGGCAGACATAGCTACCCTGTTCCAGATCATGTGTGTAACAAGAAGTAAGAGGAGTGAGACCAATCTGAGCCTAAGCCCTTTGTTTATTGCTGCACTTGACGAGTATTTCTCTATATGTGCAAATAAAAGGTCCTATTCACTTGGAAGGTACTAGTGTTCATTTAAAAGGTGATATTCACACAAGTTAAATCTTGAGTTTGACAAAGGGGTTTGAACTGTAAAATAAGTCTCCCTTCTTCCTACTCTAACATCTTTCCCATTCCCCTTCCCAGAGGCAACCATGACTGCTAGTATCTGCTTTTCACTTAAGATAACGTTCTTGACATTCATTGGCATCTTGCATTGTCTTCATTTAACAGTGGGATTGGGGTCTCAATCCCTGTGAGCGATGTAGATGGACCTCATTAGGTTCAATGGTCACGTGTAATTTTATGTGCATTTAGTTAGTGTCTCCTCTTTTTGCTTGTTTTGTTTTTGATAAACCTTCGTATCATTTCCAAGGCACAAAGGACAAAAAAAGAGGAATCGGATAAGGTCCCTGCCCTCAAATACTTTCTCGTTTAGTGGATAAAACATGCATAGAAGCAATTAATAGATAATCTAAGTAATTAATGTGTGGGTTATAGTCCTGACATGAATCACGATCTAGAGACTCACATAGGAGAAGACTCATAGGTCTTCTTGGTGCAGGCGTAGAAAACATCACGGAGGAAGGACAGGGAGGCTTACTAGGTAGGCCTGCCTCTTCAGGGGCAGGCAAAGTCTCTGCCCTAAAGGAAACGCCTCTGAGCCAAGACAGTGCCAGACAAGTACCAGAAGACATTGCGGGAGGACTGTTGTAACATTGACCACAGAGATCTGCAGACAAAATGGGTTTCTTCCCTAAGCCTCAGTCTCTCCAAGGGGCAATTGTGTCCTCCTGTTCTTTTTCTCCCAAGTCCCCCCAAACAGTTTAATGCATAAGTGGCAGAGAGAACATATATTCTCAGGCCTAAGTGAGGCCCCCCTAGGCACAGAGAATTTGGAGTACTCCACGGGGCCGAGGCCCAGCCCCCTTGTCTGACCTCCTTCCCTCTGGGAGCCCAGGCAGCATGCACCTGCCCTTGAATTGTGCGCAGCAGTTGCCAGCCCTGTGCTGAGTGACACAGCAGGTGCCTCCAGCCTGCAGACAATTCCATATTTCAATTCAGCGTCGCCACCAAAGCTTATTATCTAGGGCAATAAAGTTTGGGATTAGGGGGATTCGGAATGATTGTGTGATTCTCCACAAAGCTTATCTTCTAATAGACCAGCTGCTTTATTAGGCCACCCCCACCCGCACCAGGCCCTTCCCAAAGCATCCTGAGTTCCAGGCAACCGAGGGGGGCCTTGAAGGCGGCAGTGGCAGACAGCTGGGGGTATCATATCACCCTCAGTCTCCATCTGCGAGTGTTAAATTATGGGCGGCTTCCAGCTGGGCACTCCCAGCTCCAACCTTCCTCCCACAAAGCCCGGTGACCGTGTCAATGGCGGGCCGCTGCCAGGGATGCGATGTGCCTGACCCTCCCCTGTCGGTCCTCACCTCTGATCTCTGAACAGACCAGGTCAGGGTATTTGCTTGCTATTAGGGCTTCGCTGTCACAGAGTGGAGCGCAGTGGAGTGGAGAGTTAGCGGAGGGGGAAATCTCTGGCACAGCTGGGGCTCTGCAAGAACTGTTCACTATAAATAAGAACAGGATGGAACTTTGCACCAAAGAATCCTTAGGAAGACAGCAAGTTTAGCAAGCTATGGGGTGCTTTTCCCCAAACAGGAAACTTACTAACCCATGGTTGTTATGGGGGTCACCCACATCCTCCCCATCCCCATTGTAGAGTTCTTTTCCTGACGGGCATAGAGAGTGGGGACAGTGTCTCTCCAGCTCCAGGTGGTAAGCAATGTGGAAGCCACTAACATTTTCTGGGCCTCCCTGAGTGTCTCTTTTGTCCTCAGTACCTAGCAGAATATCAGTTTAGCGTAAGAGATTATTAAGAAACATAGATATACATGCTGCAAGGAATATGGGCATCTAAAAGTTTGAGACATAGGAATGTGTGGCCTTGTTTTCGTGGATTCTATCACTTATTTTGCAGGACTTTGATCCTCAAAAATAAAAAGTAAAAAATAAAACAGTTGGGGTGTTCAACCTAAGGTAATAAGTGTTGCTGTTATTACTATTATTGTTACTGCTTTTGGTGTCATTATATGTGATCAATAAGCACATTTATTAATATAGCCTCTGGAGCAGGCTAGTGATCCTTCTCGTATAAATGTGGACCAGAATTATTGCTATAAATCCAGCACACTCAACCAGAAGGGCTTGGCAATTATAAAGGAGTTTGAGAGCAGCACTGAGCAGTAAGGAGAGTTGCTGAAGTTCATGAAGTTCGTGAATCTGTATTCTGTTCATTCGTTTATGCAACAGCCAAATTTTGAGCCTCTGCTTTTTTTTTTTCTAAGCCAGAATTATTTAATATATTTTTGGGGCACTTTAAAACATAAATTATGGTGAATGATTTTTAGTCTCTAATTTTTTATCTCATTGGATTCAACTTCAAGACAGTAGATGTTCATTGAGTACAACTCTGTGGGCACTGTGCTTGGGGTTAGGAATATAGAAACCAACCTCTGGGTCAATTAGTTCAATATGAAGACAGGAGTGAAAGAGAGGGGTAGATCTCAAACAGGTGAATACATTGCAGTGTATGCTTTCTGTAGAGTTCTGCAAACTCACGGAGATGACATTACAGATAGAGATAGAGACAGATACAGATACAGAAAGAGCCTGACCTGACAGCTGGGTCTTGGAAAATGAAGGCACCAGGTGTGGAGAAGTGGGGCTGTTTGTGAGTATCAGGGTAAAGGTATATTCTAGATAGTGGGATCAACAGAAGCACAGAATTTAAGTGCATGTGTGCAAGCAGTTCACACCAGCCACATCCCAAGTTCAGGATGAAAAATTATGGACTATGTTCCTGTTCCAGGCTTGGGTAAACAGCAGTAAATGAGGATGGAGAGGCCCTTACCCCTGTAGAACTCATTGAAAGACATGAATATAAATTAAAAAAATAATTTCAAATTATGATAAGCCCTATGAAGAAAAAACTCCTATTTCATTACTATATATGTATGTGTGTATACACATTTTTTGTGAGAATATTTAATCTATACTCTTAGCAAAGTTCAGATTACATTCTAATTTCCATAGGAAGACACTAGACATTCTTATGCCATGGAGTGACATAATTTGATTTATGTGTTGGGAAGGTCCTTCTGGCCGACGTACTCAGGATCAGAGCAATTGCATGAAGAGTCACTCCAGCATCAGTCAATACAAATGCCACCACCTATCGTGAAAATTAATTCATGAAGCCACGACAACAGGAAAACTAAGCCACAAGGGACCCTGATCTAGAAAGGAATACAAACATGATGAAGAAAAGTCTGTGTTGAGGATAAGCTCATATGAAGTGAAGTTATATTGACAATGCATTTTCAAAAAGGCTTGGGCTTTTGCTCCTCCTAAACTAACATGGAAGGACACTATAAAAGTTTCAGGCTGGAAAATAGTAAGCAATTGTAGTTGATTATCTTCTGAACTGACTACACTGTCTGTTGTTATCTTTCTCAAGTCCTTGTCCCCTACATAACCAGTGTAAAAATTGCCTCAGTTCATCACTCTCATGTAATTTGATATCAGCAGATTCACATAAGGCATCTTTTTAATAGGGACAAAGTTAAATGATTCTCTTTCCTGTTTTGGAAAACTATAGGGAGTTTTATGCAGAGATACATGTAAAACTTACTTTGATGCCTTGCCACTCTGTAACAAATTCTTATCAGCCTGTGGTCTGGTGGGAAGTACAAAGGATTAGCCACCAAGAAAGGTGAAGTTTGGTTCTGCTTCTGCTTCTAAATAGCAAAGCAAACTTAGACAAGATATTTATTCTTTCAGTTCTCAGTTTTATTTCTATCACATGGGCATAACGAAATTCCTCCTCTACAACAAGCTGGTGTTTCCTAAACATGGTTGGGAATCAAATTTGTTTTTTAAAAATTCCTCCATAAACATCTGGTTAGATATTATTCAATATATACACGAACTCTCCTAGCAGTAGATATAGGACACACCTTCTTTTTATACCTGTTTTCACATATTACTAACACCTGGATTATTCATTTTTTTTTAAAGATTTCTTTATTTATGCATACAAGCACTGGGGCACAGACCAGAGGTGTCGGGGGGCGAGAGGATTCACCACAGAGAGCGGGGAGCAGAACAGGCAGATAACAGAAGTACACTGCTGAGGGGAGCAGCGGGCACAGCAGGAGAGGTCTGCCGCACCATGTGGGTCCCCCTCCCTGGCTGGCAGCAGGGATCGAACTCATGCTGCAATGGCTGCGGTTTGCTTCATAGTGCGCTGCTCAACCCACTGCGCCACCAGGGGAGGCCCTGGATTATTCATTTTTAAAACTCACTATATAACTTTACATAGCAAATCCAAAAGGAGGATTCCTGTGCATTGACCTCAGAGAAATGATATATGATCCCTGTGCATTGGTCTATGTCTTTATCACAATTATTATGCTATCTATCAAATAATGGATGTACAATACAGACATTTGCTGAAATGAAACTGATGCTCTCATCAGTATCATTGATTAAAAAAAAAAACTCAAAGATTCAAGCAGAATTAATGTTTACGTCATTTAGGGTAGAGGCAAAAAACCTGATCTATTTTGAGCCCTAAAATCATGACGGTAAAATATACAACAAAGTAATTGGCAATGATTAAACAATCATATTGCATCCCCCCAAAATATTTAGATTATGAACAATATATTCTACTTTAAAAAGCAAGAAATATTTTTATACATCTCAGCAATAAATCTGTTTTTTCAATATAAAAACTGTCAGTTAAGTAGAATATAATATATAAATTGTCAGAAAATACAACTATTCAAGCTCTTTATTGTCTATTGATACACAAATATTTATTGACTACTTACTATGTGCCAGGGGACACAGTCATGGTACAGAGAGGGCCTCTTACCTTCAAGAAGTCTCATTCAACTGAGAGAGCAAGAAACAAAGCAAGTAATCACAGAGAAATATATAAGGATTTCAGAAATCTTACTGACACAGGTCATCTTCATATAAAACTTTGAAGGTCTAGCTGAGGAATGATTAAGACATTAAATGTGGATGTGTTGTAACACTTGCGTACACTAAAAATGCAAGAGTTTTATTGGAAATAAAAAGTATAAAATGTCCATTCAGATGTGAAAAAATAGTTTAGTGGAAAAAATCAATCCCTACTCGTGTATATAGTATGTGATTTGGCCCTTGATTATGTATTGAAAAAAAACTTCTTTTCAAGGGTTTCACTTTTCAAAAACACTTCTGATGTCTGACTTGATTTTACAAAGGGTTTTTGTATAGCTGTGGAAATATAGGTGTTTTTAGTATAGCAAAAATAGTCCATGGCTATTCGTGGGTCTCTATAAATAGTCGTGTGTGCATTCAAAAGAATCAGAATGTGTGTAAGATGGTTGTCATTAAACATGAGAAGTCTCTGCTGTATCTAGCTTGGGTAATGAGGTAGAGAGAAAAATTCATCAAGATGAACTCAGAGATCATTCCTCGAGCACAGAAGGCAGAAATGTTAATTGATGGATGTGATGCCCACGCAGGACAACACACTTAGCTCCTCGACATGACAGCTTCAGTTTGCTAATGTAAAAATAAAATAAAAGGAAAGGAACTGGGGTGATGGGTGAGAAGAGGAGGGGTGATTTTACTGGGCACAATTGTGGTTAATACAAAACCTTGGTCCAGTTAGATCTCTTGGTCATGAACCTTGAGGCAAAAAATCAAGAAAGGACTTTTCTATTTGTTTTTTTTTTCCTTTCTTCTTTTGTAACTTTTTTCTCATTAAAGAATTTCACTCAAATGAAATGTAGAAAGGCAAAAAACACGCTTTACTTTTCAAAACTGTTTCCACCCAAAGACAACGCACCAATCTATGTTGGTGTTTTCTTAGGTGAGCAGCATGAAAACCGTGGTCAAGGTTGTAAGGGTCATAGTCAAGGTGAAAAAACATTTCACAGGACTCACACTGAACCTCATGTTACTACAGAAGAAAACAAATCTTTCTTTTTTTTTTTTAAAGATTTATTTATTTATGCATACAAGCACTAGGGTACAGGTCAGAGGTGTGGGGGGTGAGAGGATTCACCACAGAGAGTAGGGAGCAGAACAGGCAGATCAACAGAAGTACACTGCTGAGGGGAGCAGCAGACACAGCAGGAGAGGTCTGCCACGCCATGTGGGTCCCCTCCCTGTCAGGCAGCAGGGATTGAACTCGTGCTGCAGTGGCTGTGGTTTGCCTCATAGTGTATTGCTTAACCCACTGCGCCACCAGGGAGGCCTGAAAACAAATCTTTCTGATCTTGACAAATCCAAATTGAGGACTGCCTGCCTGGACAAATCCCAGCTTCTCAATCAGTTCCTCCAGGCAAGATAATTCCCAACATTGGATCCCCTGACCCCAGGCTCCCCAATATTCAGTGCTCATTCTTTTGCTGGTCATGTATTTCCTTTGAGTAGGCAGGTTATCCAAATGATGTGGCCATTTTAGACCAACAGGAATCCCAAATAATCAGAAAGAAAATAAACCCAGGTGAGCAGGAAGCATAGAGTATTTGAGCAAGATTCAAGATTTTTCTGCTCCCAAAAGTAACAATTTGCACTTACCTAGAGCATCAAAAGGAGCCTAAAGAAAAAGAGGAAGGCAAAGGTTTACACTTATGCAGAGCCAGATTCAGCTTTAGTCTTTCTATAGGCTAGTAGAACAACCGTGGGCAAATTAACTCATTTCCTGAAACCTCAATTTTTCTCTTCTGTAGATTGGAGATAATGATACCTATTTGAGGGGATTATGAGAGGGTTAAATGAGAAAATATAGGTCAACTGTTTGACATTACTGGTTCCATAGTAAGCACTCAATGTTTGAAAGTAATATCATTATTTTTACTGAGGAAAAAGTATTTAAGCTTTGAGCTGAGGCTTTGAGGGATATTGGTATAATTGGCCAACAGAAATCTTTGCATATGGGACTGCTCCAGAAAGGCATGGGGAGGAATGTAAATATGGGTATTTTCTGTTTTGCCTTAAAATCACAGTGCCACAAAGGTACTAAAGCTTTGGGTGAATTGCATAATTTCTGAGAGTTCCGATATCCTCACCTTTGAATGGATAGGTTTTTTTTACCTTAATCCTAATGGACTCAGATCATGTAGGTCTAGCTCAGAGTAATATCACATATAATAAGCACTGATTTCAACATCTCAAAAGTAGTTAAAGAAATATTCCAGTTTTTGCTAGCATACCTAAAAGGTCCTCATAAAGGATTTAAATACTCAGTTCCAGCAATATTTATTCCATCTTTAAACACTCTGACACACATACTTTGCTACATGTTGCTGCTCCAATCTCTCTCCTCATACTCCTGATAAAGGAGACCATCTCCCATCACCATCACGTGGCATTCTTCTAGCCTTCTCTTCAATCCCCTCTCAGCATTTTATTAATTAGACAGTATTTGGCTTCTCAGCCAGCAAGAATGAAGTTTTTCTCTTTAGGAGGGAGAAATTGAAGTGGTGAATACTGAGGCCTATGTGTTAGGTTAGATACTGTAAACTTTAAAAATGTTTATTCACATACCTTATAGGGGTGTTGTGAGAATTAAATGAAAAAGCATATATGAAATTTAAGCAAAGTGTCTGAACACAGAAATACTTCCATGAATTATATTATTATGATCACTGTTACCTTTGGGCTGAGGATGGTACCTGCTCACCAAATAATATAAATTAGTATTGGAAACAAATAGAAAAGTTAAAATGCACAGACGAGAGGAGTTCAATTTTGGTCACAAATGTAGGTCTTTGCTTTCATCTTTACACTTAATTTTTTAATTGAGGTACAGCTGACATATTATTCTCAGGAGCAAAAATAATGATTCAATATTTATATATATTACAAATAATCACCATAATAAATATATTCAATATTTATCACCAAACATAGTTACAATTTTCTTTATCATGATGAAGAATTTTAAAATCTACTCTCTTAGCAACTTTCAAATATGGAATACAATTATTAACTTTAGTCCTCATGCTAGACATGACATACCATAACACCATGACATATTATGTATCCATCTTATAACCCTTATATTTGACTTCCTGCCTGTCTACACCTATTGTACCTACTTGGTCCTTCTTAGCTGACTTCCTTGACATCATCTGTTTATTATATTATCATCTGTTCACCAAAGACCTCTAGCATGGGAGCATTCTCATAGCAAGGTAGCCTGACCTGTCAGAGAATAAGGAATAGGTAATGGCTAGACTTTGTCTGATCCAGACTTCTAACTTCATACTTCAAAGAAAGTAAGTAGTGCAGAAAGGTCCAGACCACTGCAATCTTAAATGGCATCCCCAAGCAGTGAGATGCCTACAGACAGACAAATCTCAGAATAACCCAGCAGAATGTTTGCTTACTTGCCATGTTTTCCTTTGAACATTTTTCTGATAATATTCTTGGGAACTTGTCACATAGTAGTAGGTACAGTTGAGTAGTAAGCTTCCCTCCTTCTATCTACACAAACACTTTTTTAAAAATCTAGCTTTAATTTTTGCAGAGGTTTATTGATATTGTCTAACCCTCACAGTCCCCATTCTACTACAAAACCTGTTAGGAGGTGAAATGGACTCAGTAATGCCTTCAACTTTCATTAGTCAGCCAGATTGTGGAGTCTATCAATTATTGCAGCATTGACAGTCAGGTAAATTAATTGGTGCATTTGACAAGGACAGCTATTACCCTATGTTGTTCTGACAGCTGGTTTTGATATTGGGAATTTGTCAACCTCCCTTTCATGGGAGCGGCGGGAGGGACGGTAGAGGGAGTCAGGAGAGGACATTTCAGAATTTTCTCTCCACTCTCAGCAGCTGCGTTCATCCTCTTACTGAATAGAATTGCTGACATTCTTAACTTGAGCAACCCGACACATGTCAGACTTTCACAGAACAACAATCTATACTGAATGGGGCTGACAAAATAAGAATAAGACCCAGCAAAGTTGATGAAGTTATTAGCAGTGAACTAGGACCCCTTTAGAAATGACTTCAAGTGCTTTTCAGTGGCCAGTGATGTACGTTCATTATGCTCCACTCTCCTGGGTTTATGCAGCTGCTGGGAGTGGCTTTTCCACTGACCAGTAGTTCTAATGGCTTTGGCCGAAGGAGGTTCTGTAGAGATGCAAATAGTAAATGACTTTGAAGGCCTCCTTCAACGTTAAGATTCTATGATTCCAAAGCATTTGTAGCTTCTAAAACAACTTTTTGAATTCTCCTAAGCAAGTGACTTGAGCTAGTTAAAAAAAAAAAATTGTAGCAGGATAACATATTGACTTTCTGTGTGACCTTTCAGAAGTCACAGGCTTTCTCTGGAATTCTGTCTCCTGCCATAAAATGGGGAAAGTAACCATCTTCACAGTTTTCAAATACAGTTTTCCAAAATAAAGCAACTTGTAAGACTGAGGTAGCAATTTGAACTCTTTGGAAGATAAGCACAGTTAACCCAAGTCATTACTTGTATATTCCTCCTGGGGTTTTGCTGGGTGAAAAAGAAGCACCAATGTGCTGATTTCATTGGGACTCTCTCAGGCCAGGTGTTAATCGCACTGTGCTACAGTCATTTGGTAAAACTAGTCTCAGACATTAGTGCTGACCATGTGAGTTAACAACTCGGTAGGTTCTACAATTGTCCAGGGTTGAGCAAGAAGTGCTGAGCAGTAAATGTAATCCACAATCCATAAAATTAAGCCTGGTGGAGAAATGCAATTCAAGGACATTTAAAACAGTTAAGCAAGAGGAAAGGCAAAACTGATGTTCAGTTACATTTTCTGGGTGGCATGTTGGGCTCATGATGTGGAAGTGACCTCTTGAGAAGGTTAATGGACCTCCACCGTTAGTGAGGAGCTGGGCCTTTCCCTTAGGATGTGATTAGGTCTTTGGAAAGCTTGTAGAAGGTGTTTCTAGAAACCGTCTGCTGTGGCTTCCCTCTCAACTGCTGAACTTGCCAAGCTATTAATCTCACTTCTGAGCTCTTAGTTCTTCATAAAAAGACTGTTGTGTCCCCTGTTTTCTGCCCTCATTACTCTACCTGTCTCAACCCCTCTCCCTAAGATTCTACTGTGAGAGCAATGTTGAGGACACAAAGGGGGTCTGAGGATACCAGAGACAAAAGCAGCAGCGCCTGTCTGCATCAAAGTACATACCCAAATAGCCTCCAAACTTGGGCCAATGCAAGTGACTGTGCCACTCTTACTTAAATACCTCCATGGTCGTGGAACTCATTACTCTCTGTAGTTACCCTCTTTATCCCTTAAAGCTCAGAATATTAAAATAATTTTCTTAAGTTGGCTTCAAGTCTGTCCTCTTGTAAGTTCCACCGTTCATTATAGTCCCGGCCCTCGATACCATATAAAACAAACTCTCTGCAGAACAATACTTCGAAAATAGCTAGTCCAAGCCTCATGGGATGAATCCAAGTTGTGTGAGGAACCTGAAGCTTATGCAATTGGAGTAGTCCCCTTTAAGGAAAATTATATAAAATCATTCTTCTCCCCATACCTTGCGTCTCTTCTATCTGGTTGTTTCTGAGTTTTATCATTTTGTAATAAATCAGTAATCTAGTAAGTAAAATGTTTCTCTGAGTTCTATGAACTCCTCTTGCCAAATTAAATGAAGCTGAGGAAGGAGTTGTGATTTCTCTTATCCATATCTCTCAGTCAGAAGCCCAGAGACTAGCTGACACCTTATGGGTGGACAGCAGTCTGGTGGGACTCAGGGAGGTCTTAACCTGTGGGATCTGATGCTCTCTCCGGGTAAATAATGTCAGCATTGTACTAAATTGGAGGACACCTAGCTGGAGCCATGAATGACTTGGTGATGTGAGAAAATACTACATGTTGGGTTGGAAGCTCAGAACCTTGACCTTTCTGATACTTTTTCATTTCTTACATGTTTTAGATCAATATTCTGAATAACTTTATATGAAATGATTTTGTAATATTTTCTCAGGGAAGAAGAAAAAGAATTCAATCTTTCCTCTGTCATCAAGCTGTGGCTTATTTTTGATTGATTAAAATGATGTTTCTTTCTCAGCTACATCAGCTGCAGGTTTTAGGACCATTGTCAAATTTGGGAAAGGCTCCATGTGTTTCTTTTATTTATTAATGCTAAGAGTTGGAAGAATTTTCCACAGGCCAGCTTCTTGTTCTAAGCACTTCATGCCTTGTATCTCCACAAAACCTATAAACACGACACCAGGCACTGTGTGTCAATTTGGTAGGGTGCCACACAGCCCACGCTTGTATCTGTGACATGCTCTACAATGGGTGAGCCAACACAATCAGGGAAAGGAATGTTCCTGGAAGCCATTCTTATCACTAGTCATATTTAACTGTGTATAGAAGCGAGTGAACATTTAATGATACATACATATGTCAAATCATTTTGTTGTACACTTGAAACAAATATAATATTACCTGTCAATTATATCAATTTTATATATACTATATGTAACTACATATAGTTGATAAAAGGTTAAAGGGGCAAAGACCAGGTTTAAATAAATGTGAGTGTGACCCACAAAAATATATGCCGCTACATCCAAACTAAGTATGTCACAAGTCAAGTGTGTCTTTAGCTTGAGCAGAAAATACCCATCCCAATTCTCAGTGTTTCCCTCACCCAAATGGGCATAGAAGGGAGGAGAAGCCCTAAAGCAAACAGATGTGGCCTCAACCAATTGTAGTTGTAACAGTTTATTTTTGCAAATGTTATTAAAATCTGTGCCCACTTAAGCATGTTGTTGGTTGCCTTAGCATTTAGGAAGGGCCTGTGCAAATGAAGGCCCCTGAATCTTAAGCTTTATCAGCATCTGAAATCTGCTTCTGTGAGAGTCCCCCAAAGGAAATGACCAACCAGGGACAAGGATACAGCAGTTCTCCTTAAGATCCGTCCTAGGATGATCTTCAAGATGAAGTTGAACTTATCTTTGCCAGCCACTGGCTGCCAGGAACTCACTAAAGTGAATGATGGATGGAAACTTCCTACCTTTTATGAGAAATGGTTGGCCACAGAAGTTGCCGCTGATGTGCTGGGTGAAAAGCAGAAGGGTTGTGTGGTTCAAACCCTTGGTGGAAACAAAGTTTCTCCTTGAAACAGGTGTCTTGATCCCTGGTCAAATTCACATGCTGATGAGTAAGGGGCATTCCTGTTATAGACCAACAAGGCAGCTGAAAGAAAATAGGAATCTCTTCGGGGTTGCAGCGTGGGTGCCAATCTGAGTTGCAAATTTGGTCGTTGTAAAAAATGGGGAGAAGGCTATTCCTGGACTCACTGATACCACTTTATCTTGTCACATGGGGCCCAAAAATGCTAGCAGAATATAAAAACTTTTCAGTCTCTTTGAAACAGATAATGTCTGCCAATATGTTGTGCAAAGTCTTAAAAAAAAGAAGGTATGGAACCCAAGACCAAAATACCCAAGATTCAGCGTCTTGTTACTCCACGTGTCCCCAACACAAATGTCAGTGTATTGCCCTGAAGAAACACGTACTGAGAAAAACAAGGAAGAAACTCCAAAATATGCTAAACTTTTAGCCAAGAGAATGAAGGAGGCCAAAAAAATTTCCAAATAACAAAAAACAAAACACCAGAAACAGGTTGCCAAGAGGCGAAGAGGCTTCCACCTCTGAGTCCAGTCAAAAATGAGATTTTCTAAAAGTAACA
Organism: Galemys pyrenaicus; assembly: GCA_019455555.1. Lineage (NCBI taxonomy): Eukaryota > Metazoa > Chordata > Mammalia > Eulipotyphla > Talpidae > Galemys > Galemys pyrenaicus. The sequence goes on from JAGFMF010011862.1 coordinate 6,442,350, forward strand.
AATAAAAACAGACAATAATGAGAGAGAGAGAGACCAGTTCAAGGGTGAGGGAGGAGTGGGATGGCAGAAAACCTGAAGCACCACATAGGGTCAGGAGGTGGGTGTGTCATCTGTTCTGTGGCGGTTGTAGCTTTGAGAGTAGACCCAAACCACAAGGCATTTACTAACAACCTACCTGTACCTGATGCTCACTCTTTTGGACTGTGGTAGTTTCCTCCAGTAAAATTCCACCAAATTATCAGCTATGGAAAGGGAAATCTGGTGGTAAAAGTCAGAATTAACCTCAGACTCGAAAATCAGGTTTATATTAGAAGGGGAAAACTTGTGTGCCCGTCCTAAGAAGTTTTCAGGGGGTGTAAGTAGCTAGGCAGCACCCCTCCGCTTACTGTGGCCCGAGACTAGGCCTGCATTTAGATGAAGACATGCAGTTGTAACTATCCTTTTGCATTTGATGTGACCAGATCATTTGTTTATTGAAAATGAGTATCTTCTAGCTTCATAGTCAAAAGTTTCTGAAGGTCATGTCATACACTGCAATTATTTTTGTGTTTCACTGTTTCTTTAAACTATGTGCTATATGTAGCAGATACTAAGTAATATTTATCACTGAGAACCTTTTAGGTATATTTAGATTACAGAATCTAACAACAGAAACAATTTACATTTTTCTCCTCCATACTTACTCTCTGTCCCTTGCTTTTTTAAAAAAATCATTCTTTCTTAATTCATCCTTCTGTTCTATGTTATCATAGTTCAATTAAATTTGGGGCTTCAGAAGCAGACAGAAATAGTTTGAATTCTGACTTTGTAATTTGGGGCAAAGGTCTTAGCTCATTAATAAAATGAGACTTATAATAAGAGATCCTTTCAAAATTACTGTGTAGAGTTGGTGAGTCTCACCCTTTTAAAAAAAAATCCTGCAATTTTATTGCAAATATGTTTCAATGTCTCCTTTACTATTTTTTTAACAAAATTCATAAATAATATTACCTTCATACCTATATGAAAACATCAATATTATGTCCATATGTGATAAAAGGAAGATATGAAATGAATTTATAATAAAGCAATTTATAAATGCTCAAGCAAAACTACACTAGATAATATAATAAAGTGGTCTGATGTTTGCACCTACATTTTTTTTACCATGTAAATGTCAGGTACAGAGACTGATGTCCATGTTTTATTAGCAACTTAAATACCATGGAGTACAAAACAGTGCAATTGCTTCCCTCAGTTTACATAACAGTTGCATTTCTGGGGCATTATATGGATACAAAAACAATATAAACATACCTGCTAAATAAAATAAAGTCAGATTCCAGGATCAGATAATTATAATTATTGAACTTGGATGGAGGAATGTTAATGACCTATACTTCTGCCCTTCTGATTAGAAATTTGTGAGACTTCAAAATTCCTCTACTCCAAGTTCAGTAATTCCCTAGGACACTGACAACTCAGCATAGTGCCACACTTACTAGCGCAGATTTATTATAAAGATGCAACTTATAAATAGTCAAATGGAAGGTATGGGGTGAGAGGCAGGGGAAGGCAAAGGACTTAGCCACTCTTCAATATTCAGATGCTCTCTAAATCACATCACTTAGGGTTTTTTTTTATGGAAATGTTACAATATAGACATGATTAACTTAGTCACTGGCCCAGGTGATTGAACTCAAGCTTTCCTTCTTTCCTTCCTAGAAGTCAGGGAGTGCGGCAGAAAGTTCTAGCCTTTTAGTAATATCTTGAATTTCTGGCGATCAACCCCCATCTTTATGTTTTCTAGGACTTGCCATGTCATCTACACTTCCTACCTAAGTCATCCCATTATAATACAAAACAAAACAAAACAAAGCAAAGCAAAACAAAAACTTTTATCACTCAGGAGATTCTAAGAGTTTCAGGCGCTCTGTGCAAGGAATTTTGAACAAATACTTATTGTATCACACCACCCCATAAATGTTAGTACTTTTCAATTGTTATATCAAAAAGTGACTACATACATTTTTTTAAATGGTGTCCCCTTGTCTAAGAACAACTGAAATGATGCACCCTTAAGTAGTCAGTGCAGTTCCCAGATTTTAATAGAGGTGCAACCAGAATTAGACCCCTTTCATTTGTCCCTTCTAAGCTTTTTGCCTCTGTGAGTGGAATGAGCCCTGAAGCAGTGGCATTGCAAAAGTGTAGGAGGACAGCTATGTCCAAATAATCCCTTCAGGGATAAGGCAATGAGAAAAACAAACATCAGTTAACTAGAAGAAAATCCATTCCCATCCACGGAGCTTTAGACTTTTTTTTTTTGCCCTGCAACACATCACATCCACCTAACTAACTTATTGGTAAATGGGGACTTTATCATGTTCAAATAATTTAGAGGCAGCTGCCAAAGGATTAGGGGAATCGTCTTGGTTGTGTTTGCTTTGAAAGGTATTGAAAACAAAGATGACATCAGACTTCCCTCTGGGCATCTGTTTCCTTTCACAGGGAAACTAAAAAAGGATTGCCTGTTAAGGGAAGAGCACATTTGGTAACAAATTCCAATGACTACCTTTGTGGTACTGACAATAACCAGTGTCAGTTGAAGATTCTTGGTTCTACAGAATATGTGTCCTTCGGGAGTGACCACAAGACTTTGAACTTGGGGCTGAGGGCAGGAAAGGGCTTTGGAGAGATAAGGTGATAATAAATTGGGTTAATTAGAATTCTTTCTGGAACTCATTTTGATGCTTTTATCTGCTAGCTCAGTGAGCCTTATGGAAGTTAACTCTTTCATCCTCATAACATTTTTCTGAATTCATTGAAGAACAAAGACATGATAGCATTTGAAAGAATAAAGTATTTCAGAAAGCAAATAGAGAAAAATTGATGAAAATGGAGGTGAATTGGTGAAAATCTCTCAGATTCTCTGCTCTTTAGAAGTAGTGAAGTCTTGATGAGATAATTTTGACAACAAAATATCAAATACATCTCTTATGAGTTTTATTAAATTATCACTTAAAATTAGATGTATAATGAATATAATAATTTTAATAAAATGTACCCTAGTGTCAAGTAATGAAACAAGCAATTCAATTTCTCATAGCAGTACAAGGTAGGGTTTAACATCCTATTTTACAAGTGAGAAAAACTAGATTCTAAGAAGTAATAACTTGGCAAAATTTCTCATAGCTGAAAAGGTAAAGAAGACTGGATTTTCTACTTCTGTGTCCTCAAGGTTTTAACTATCTTAGAATAAGTTCTTATTTTTCTTCACATTGACATAGTACCTAAGTCATTCAGCTGTGGGATGTGTACACATTTAAAGATATCTAATTATTAATAAACTACCCCAACAAAAGAAAGGATAAAAATCATACGATCATACCAATAGATGTAGAGAAAGCATTTGACAAGAGACAAGACCCATTTATGATAAAAACTCACAACAAAAATGAGCAGAGAACAAATATATTTCAACATAATCAGGGTCATATACTAAAAATCACAGCCTACATCATATTCAAAGGTGAAAAACCAAAAGATTGTCCTTTAAGATCAGGAACAAGGTAAGGATGTCCGCTTCTTCACTTCTATTTGAGGTCTTTGCCAGAGCAATTAAATGCCAAAAAATAAAAGGAATCCAGATTGGAAAAGAAAAGAATAAATTTATCATTATTTGTAGACAGTATGAAAATATATATTTAAAAACCCAAAGACTACACCAAAAACTATTAGAAACAATGAGTATAGTTAAGCAGTAGGCTAGAAAATTAATACACAAAAATCTGTTGCATTGTTACATGCAAATAATGAACAAGAAGAAAAATACTAAGAAACAATTCCACTTACAATCATATCAGAAAGAATTAATCACAAGACTCTGAATAGTGAAAGCAAGAATAAGGCATTTCAGTTTCAGGAGGAGTCAGCTTCTGCCCAACTGTCAAACCTTGATAAACTGTGGCTAGGTCACTGAGCAGACTCGGGTAAATGCTGCCTAAAACAAGTCTGGAGCTGTTCCTATCACTGATGTAGTTCTATCAGGCTACTACAAAGTTCCAGGGAAGGGCAGGTCCCCAAAGCAGCCTGTGATCCTGAAGGCCAAATTCTTCAGTAGAAATGCTGAGGGGAAGATTAAGGGTGTCGGTAGGGGGTTGGGGTTGGTGGAGGGGATGGAGGAGGGATAGTGTGTCCTGGTAACTTGAAGCCACATGGAGGAAAGTTTATTAAATGCTTTCAAAAGTGTCTGAAAAAAGAGTTGCAGTGATTTCTGGGATATACTATTAAATATAAAAAAACAAACTGTAAAGGGTATTTATTTGTAATAAATTACCCTTCATGTAAGAAAAGAGACATAAGAAAATACATAGGTTTCTGCTCATTGGTATAAAAGAAATTAAAGGCAAAACTGAAAATTAATGAAATTAGTTAATGAGAGGTGGCAGGTGGGACTAGTATAGAAACAATGAGAAAAGGGGAACAGAGATGAGGGAAAATGACATTTCTCTGAATATATCTATTTAAATATAAAGCTTTGACTCCTCAGAGGAGGGATGATGGCATGAGTGTCTTAAACAATTTAATTATACAGTGTATGTGTGTGTGTATGTGTGTGTGTGTGTGTTTGGAGAATATTATGAAACCTTTTTTTTTTTTACAGAACCCAGTTGGCGGGATTACATTTTTTAGTGTTTTACCATCGTAAATGAAGCTACTGTGGCTAGTCATATAAACCTTGTTAAATCATTTCATAGGTATCTCTGATTTTCTTATATCAAATCCTAGAAACACAATCATTGGGTCAAAATCTACATAGATTTTAGAGTTTTTAGATACTCCAGCCAAATTATGTTCAAAAAGGATGGTTTGTTTGCATTCCTATTAGAAGTATAGGAAAAGAGAGAGAATCTTAGTAGAAGAATGTATTTCAGATGCTAAAAGAGGACTGTGGAGCTGAATTTTATCAGAAGTAGTAGAAAAGGAGATGGGTTCATTTTTCTGAATTTTTTAAATGTTCTGATTTTATTTAGACTTTTTCTTAAATTTGTTTCATGAGCAAGTGCAAGCCTGGTATAGTAGTAGCCAGTTATGTAGTAGTAACTGGAACTAGCTCAGTCTTTGCCAGTTACTACTACCAACAATATTTCACTCACCTCTCTCCAATATTTTTCTAATGTTTTAAAAACACTTGATTTCATTAGATCAGAGAATTTTCACACTTCCTCAGAATAGGAACTTCTGTCAATTTAGTTACTGTTTGAGGCCCAGATGGACAGAGGGGGCCGGGGACATGTTTCTCTTCTTTGAGTGGACATCCAATCCGAGAAGGCCATCTGTCCCAACTGCCGGCCCAAACAAAGGTAGATAAGAAACCAAAACTTAAAATCATCTCACTTGGCCCAGGAGGTGTGATCCAGTTTTGTGTCTTTTAGGAGAGATTTTTAACTCACCTTTGACTACAGGTAAATCTAAGATATCAGGAACCATGAAGTAGATTTTTAACAAAAGTTCATAAAAGCTAAAAAGTATGTAATGGCAGTATGTCTCTGGCTCATAATTGTGTTTAGAACTAGACACCAGGCTAATTTAATGAAAAGATGAGTCTTGGTAAATTGTATGAAAATCCTAGGAAAGCAGAGTACTACGGTGCAAGAAGGTTGCCCTGAAAATGCAGAAGTCAGGGCTTTCTTTCCTTTATCTCATCCACTAAGTTAACGTATCAACTAGCTGTGTATCCTTGGATAATTTAGTTAACCACTCTGGGCCTTATATTACTCTCTCTCCAATTACATTTTGAATTACCTTACTTTCCATACCAACATTTTGACAAAAACCTAAAATTATTAAGAGAAATAAAGCATTTAACATGTAATGACCCAACTACTTAGGCAGTGAGAGTGAGTTGAGCAGCATATATCATTTATGTTTCATGCTGAGAGGGAAAACCAGATGTCACAAGGACCCCATTCTGACCTCTAAACCATCAAGTTCTTTTCAGCCTCAGGACATTTGCACTTGCTACTGCAAAATGTTTCCTTTAACCTGCATCCATTTCTCATTTCTCCCATTTGAGTGAAAATCTCAGTTATGGTCTCCTGAGAGAGCTCTTACCTGGCCACTCATCAGTCACTCTCTATGCTATCATCTTATCATTTTTACTTCATAATCTTTGAAATGATCAAACTTTATAGATTTATTCATGTGACTTTTGCCTGATTCCACCACAAAATAGCCACAGTTTATAACCTCTTTCAAACTGTGCCTAGACATTGCCCAACATTTAACATTCCCTAAGGCAGGAAAGAACTAGAAGCCTGGAAACTAGAAAGGAAGCTCTGAACTTAAACTTGTCAGGTGGGGAGAAAAATTATGAGAAGTGATACCAGGAAAATAGGCAGGGGCTAGATCACATGAGGTCTTATTGGCTATCGTGATAACTGAGAGTGAGGAAAACCTTTAACTCTTCTCTGTTGTATATACTTTAAAAAGTGAAGCATTTACAATCATCCATACTCTACTGTTATTAGTCATTAATTACTTGAGTCGCAATTCATGGCTGATCATCAAATCCTACTATGTTACACTTTATAACTTTAGTAGATGGCCTCAAAGGTAGGCAATGTTACCCTGGGCTCTGGGAAGGGGTTTCAGAGAGCTTGTGAGACCTCGAAGTGAATCAAGATTTTACTTACAAGCACAAGCTTGTGTGCTCTTGGGAGAGTGCATTGGCTTCAGCATCTCCTCGATGGTGCCTCATAACCTCTAAATTTAAGAAGCATTGATCCCTGCTCTTAGCTCTCTCTGAACAGCTTGACCCCTGTTCTAGACTGATGAATATGCTTACTATCTATTTAAACCACAATTTAAATTTGTGAACTCTCCTTTCCTTGATAAGCAGCAGAGAAATAAATATGAGAAACATTTACTTAAAAATCAATTAGCAAATGACATCACGATGATAGAGCAGGGCCTATGTGTTAAGCAACCTGAGTCGGCAGGGGCAGACGGCAGGGGCTAACTTTCCTCCCACTGACAGTGGCTGACATATCCATAGAAGATGATCTTTAAATATTTGACTATTGCCTTAAAATAGCTACCCTGATTTTTAAAAAAGAACATAATTTTAAAACCCTTAGCTTATTTTTAATTTATAGTCCTTGAGAAAAAAATAAGTGGCTGGCCCAATCATTTATATGCCTGGGCAAAAGCAATACATCTATATAAAAGTACAGTGATATATTTCTGTTGCTGGTTTAATGTGCTGCTCCTCGCCCTGTATGTTCTGATTCATTGGAGAGTAGCAATCATGTCGACAGGCGCTGTTCTTCAGTTCCCATCAGCGACAACTAAAGGCCAATTCAAGGTTGTGGTGGGGTCATGAATCTAACACAGTCGCTGATAGAACAATTTCCCTTCCACACAGCATTGTCAGTGGGACACTCAGGGAATAGCCAGCAAGGCTGGCTGTGTGTATCTCTATCTTCTTGCTTTTCCTTTTGTTTTTGAGTCGGTGTCTGCAGTGTGTACCAATCCAGCGCCATTAGGGAATAGAGGGCCAGTCCGTGGAAAATTGATAAGGGAGAAAATTTCTAACGCCTCAAGAATTTGGAAAAAAAAAATCTTGTCCCTCTGTGCAAACAAGTCATCAACAATACATTACAGGGGGGTCAAGAGCAGAGAGAAAAGCAGAGGGAGAAATAAAGGCCTGCTGGCTGGAAACAAGAGAGGTCTCAGAGCTTTACAAAGAAAACGTTTACATTCCAGACACTGTGAGGGTTAATTAAATAACTGAGTTCTCTGTTCTTACATTCCCCAAATAGTGTCTGAATGAGTGAGGATGCTGGGCCTGCAGCTGCTTACTCCTTTAAGACCACAGCCTAAGGTTGACCAGAAAGCCAAGCCTTACCCCTAGCAGTCCACAGGGCAAAGGCAGGTTTAATTTAAAACTAAATCCAATGAGAGAACATCTTAGATGATGCTTTCATAGGTGGTATTCTAATATTTGTGGGTTAAACCTCAAGTTTTTTGGGGATGAAAAACATCTGAAAAGTGGGATAAAGTTTGAGGATGCGGGACAATGCTTGGCTGTGTGACCAATTTCCTCCAGTGGCTGGTCACAAGTTACATTAGCTAAAAAGTGTGGAGTCGGTTAAATATTAACAGCATTTTGTAATGGTTTTAAACACAGGTTTGGGATCCAGGGGGCACACAGAAAGGATCAGAACTCATCCAAAGACAAACTGGAGAGTGTGGAGCTAGGATTTGAATCCAGGTGTGTTGGATTCTAACACCCACAGCCCAAAGTTTATTGCTGGTTTTGGATGTTCATGTGAGACTGCAGTCCTGGGGGTAAGGGCAGATGTCTTTGATCTAATGGAATCAGTATTTTGAAAACATTGGAAAACAAATGTAAGGAAAGTGAGTAAAATATTTTTGGTAGCTCATCTGGCAACGATGGCACTATTCATTGTTTCAGCTACCCCTGAATAACTCACTATGCCTTTCTTCCTACAAGAAGGACAGTTGCTAAGAAGGAACAATAATAAATACAGGGTTCATAAATCCACACAGAAGACAAACCCACCACATCAGATCTGAGGTTCACCTTTCTGACACTTAAATTCTGACAATTAAAAGCATCTTATTTTTTAAAATGATATTTTCCCTGTTTTAAAAGAATGCATGGATATTAGAGATCATTTTGGGAGTATGGGGAGATAAAATAAAGAAATTAACTAGCCATAGTCCTACCACATTAATATTTTACTATAGTTCTGTTTCACATGTTTTGTGTGTATAAATTTTATCATACTAATAATTTTGGAGCCTAATATTTAAAATGTTAAATTTCTAGGCAAGCATTTTTCTTTTGTCTTTCTACATTCCATAAATATGATTGTACTGACTCTTAATGTCCCAACAAGTGGATTTTCCAGAACTTACCTAATGATCCCTTCATTACAGACCTTAAGTGGTTTCCAATTTTTTTGCTGTTACAAATAATGTCATGATAAGTATCTGCAGACATTTCCCACATTTCTGATGATTTCTCAAGGCCAGATTTATAGAAGTAAGATCACAGGATCAAGAGGTTTGAAAACACTTCACACTCTTGAGAAATATTGTTCTATTGGTTTACAAAAGGGTTGATGCAGCTTTTAACACTACTAGTAACTAATCGAGCAAAACTGAAAAGTGGCTAATAACAGTTTATAGAATTAGACCAGGGTTTCTCAACCTCAGTATAATTGACCTTTAGGGCTGGATGATTCTTTATTGTGGGAGACTGGCCTATGTATTATAGGATATTAACAGCATCTTTGATATCTACCCACTAGATGCTATTAGCACCCCCAGTTGTAACAATAAAAAATATTTCCAGGCACTGTCAAATATTCTCCTGAGGAACAAAATAGCTCTTCATTGAAACTCACTCTGTTACCCAAACTTCAACTTCCTCATGCTAATATGAGGCAGGTTACTTGATATATTTGGCTTATCATTTATTCATTGCAAACCAGGAATGATCACATTCAGCTGGTTTGAGAATACAATATAGAGTAAATAATATAATGCATGTATGGTGTTTCCCAAAATACTACCACATGGTAAGATTTAGTAGTCACTTGCAATGAAAATCATAGTATTGATGTTTGTAGTGCCCAATGAAAGAAGCTGAGGAAGGGAGAGATTGTTGTCTCCCTTGATAAGTCACTGATACTCATTCATTCATTCGATAAATATTTGTTGAGCCTGGTACTGCATACCAGGTGTTGTCCCAGACACCAGACGTGGCCATGAATCTTATGGAATTAACATTCAAGTAGGAAAACAGGCTAAATAATATTGGAAAAGTAAAAGATACATTATGTTATAAAAGGGAAGAGGAATTGTTTGGAAGGTGAGGAAGTTTAAAATTTGGGGTATAGTAGCTCAGGAAGCCTTTATTGAGAAAACAATATTTGTGTTCAAACCAGACTTCAATAGGTGTACACTGCTGAAAGTGTAATCACATTAGTGCAAAGGTCTTGAAGCAGTAACATGACAAAGATATTCAGGACTAACACAGTGGCAAGTATGCTTGGAGAAAATTGGAGAAGTAATGAAGATGGTGGTGAGGGGTTGGATGATAGTTTGATGAGGAGGACCTTGTAGAGACTTTGATTTTACTCTGAGAAAGATAGAGAGCCTTTCTCCATCACAGTTTTTTACACTTTAAAATAATTTCCTGACAAGAAATTATTGACAAAAGAATATAAAGTATAAGAGTTATGAATCGGGGGTATGGACTATGAGCTGAGAGTAGAGAATTGAAACAAAAAATAACACACACACACAAAAAAATGCTGCTGCTTGTGGACATGGCTTCTTCATCTAAGTTCCAAATCTCCACAAGAGACCTAACTTGGCTGAAAGCAAAGGATCAGACTCAGTACGGAGAGAGGGTGTGTAAACCTGGCATCAATTTGAAAGATCAACTTGTTTTATTTTCTTATTTGTGTAATGTCCATTGTCATGGATGCATTTCTCAACCCACTCTCCTCTTTCTTTACTGATGGCAAAGCTTTTAAAGCATCACTGGGAGTTATATCCATTTATTCTTTTGCCACAAAATGATTAAAAATTAAAGTATTAGGTAAGAAACCCATACAATAACTATAAAGTTATTGTTAACTTTTAACTATGCTTGAGTGCACCCAAGCAGAACTTCTTATGTCTGCAGAGTGATTGGACAAATCATTGAAACCAATTTTCCTGTCTCTTGGGGGATTTGAAATGTTGACTTTCTTGGTGAGACTATCAGCAGTATGCATTTCTCAATAGTCTTTTCTTCCAATATTCTGACTCAGACTTAGGTGTATCCTTCATGTATGTCAACAAGTATAAACACATGCTTGAATGTTTTCCTCCTTTAGATCAAGTTAATATTAATCAGAATTCACTTCAGATGAAAATCTCAACATGCACTGCACTTGAACTCCAAGGTGAGAGTGCATTCCATACCATTCTTATTTTATGGCACAACTCTCTTGCCAGCTCTCACTTGGTGACTTGATTCTGAAAAAGATGATCCTCAGAACTGCCTACAGAGCTACAGAGTGGAGAATATCTTTGACCCTTACCCCCATCCTGAAGGCATGAAGAGGCAGAGGGGCTGGTGCTTCAAAGGCTTGTAGTAATTGAGGCAATTCTGTGAATTTCAAGTTTTTAAAAACATCTCTTTCTATTTTGTGAAAGTAAAATGGTTTAATCCAGTTCTGCCTCCTGCTATTCATTTCAGGATTATCACAGCAGGATTTGTTAAAGGACCAAAGACAACTGCCAATCCCTTAAAAGCAGTTTTCCTGTATAAACATCACACGGCAGATTGCTTGGGACCACGTTCATTCATTTCCCAAAATTCATTACCATACGTCATCTTGGATTAATTTCTTGACAATGCCAGCTCATTGCTTAGTGAACTTTATCCCAAAATGGGAATTCAGTCACTGCCTCTGGCCAAATAGGGGCAGAGATTTTTATCTTCTTGGGACAAAGATCTGCTGTTCCTTGATGCAATCACCTGTTCCTTAATCATGCCCTGGCAGCGGCGCCATCTGAACTAATATGCCTCTGCCAACCTGTCCTATGACTTTTAAGTTTTTCCTTGTCACCTAATGAAACTGACTTTTTAAAATCTATAACCTTGAATTGTGAAGAAAATCTGACTGTGTAGCCATAAAGCCCTGTACACAACACTTTCCACTGTTGTATTAAGATGTACATTTCCACCATTTGCTATAGTTACTGTCACCCCAAAAACTGCTCTATGAAGTGCTGTAGGAAATTGCCACTACAGTGTTTGATTTCAGAGACTTCAAGGAGCACCCACAACAGTTAAGGGGGGTCGTTCTTTGTTTTCAGTGTAGGATGTGGTTTGTGATTTTCTGCACTGGCAGGCCACACACCTCAGGACCAGGAATGGGATCACGGCAAGTAGCAGGAAAGAATCCCTGAACAGGAATGAGCAGATATGGTATAACTGGATTGAATATCTTTAGATATGTGTATCTTCTTGGGTGGGAAAATACAATGAATCCTCATTTAACATAATTGATAGACTCTTGGAAGCTGCTATTTTAGGTTCTGGGGGTGTTCCCTTCAATGCCGACCTGAGTTTTTTTCTCTCATGAACATTATAACGAAATAACATTGAACAAAATTATGGTATCTGAGGGCCTACTGTGTTAGACTCAAATCAATTGAAAAACCACAGAACAGTCTACGCTAATTTGCTGAATCCTGACAGGAATGGAATTTAAATATTTCTTCCACTGAAACCATATCACCACCAAGCCTATCCACCCCACCAAACATACCCTGGGAAGAGAGAGAGGGTGGAGAAGTTGTGAACCAGTGAAAAATGGAACAAAGATAAGGAACAGAGGGCAATATTTTGGTCCAATAATTCTGCCCAGTAAACTAAAGTAAACTGTTACTAAAGTAAACTGAACTAAAGCAAAATAATACCAATCTTCCTTCTTCAATCAAGGGCTAAGCATTCTGGAAATAAAATGAAATAATTTGGTAGGAAAGTAATACACTTGAATGCAAGTGCAATATCCAACTTACAAATAAGTTACACATCAGGACCTCTCTGGTGGCCTAGCGTTAAGTCTTAGTGCTGCACCCCTAGGACCTGGCCAGGGTGCTAACCCACTATAGCACAGTAGACCTCTCCCGTATCACCCACTGATACTCTTAGCAGTATATGTCAGTAGATCTGCCTGTTCTGCTCCCTACTCTGTCTCTGGTGAATCCTCTCACACATAGCCCTGTTTCACTCTGGTAATATGCCAGTTCTTGCATGCACACACACACACACACACAGTTATCTTTCAAAAAGTACTTGAGAGACAAGGTGGTGTTCAAAGTGTGTTTTTAATCTGTACTAACCCAAGCATTATAATGAGAGTAGTGTCTCCACAGCTTTATCCTTCTGGTGGACCACACCAAAGAAGATGAACTACCCAATTTTGCTACAGAGAAATAGCCTCCTTCAGTTGGGAGGCAAATGTTTCTTTTCTTTAGGAAGGGGATAAGAGCCAAGAGTGCATGTGAACTTAAAGGACAGGTCCTTCTTATCGCTCTTCACAGTCAAAAATCTGGAACATTCCAGGTACCCCCAAAATTGACTGCAAGTAGAATTAACTAGCTGTAAAAGAATGGTAAGGGTGTGTCTGAAGGAACAGACTCTTTTCAGCCCTATGGATTCTTGGACCTCTTTTGACAGGGTGGGCCCAGCCCACACTCTCCTCTCCTGAAGGAGAGCTGATGCCGGCCAGCACCAGGGTTTACAAGAATGTTCATGGTTGTTTCATGGCTTGTTTTCTGAACAAGTCCAAATCAGAGGCAGGTCAAGATCAAACTCAAATAGAGAATTTTTGGTCTCAGGATAAAACTCAAATTTTCTGATTAGAGAGATGAGAGGTAAAGCAAGAGTGCTAATGAACAGTTCTAGGCAGCGACGTCAGGGCTGGCTGCCAGCTCACAGACTGAGTTTGGCAGGCAGACAGTGGAGCTCTGACAGGGAGTTTCTCTGTGCATTTTAGAAGACAGAATAGATCTAAATGCAGCCAACCTATTGATTTATTCTCTTTGTACTGGACATGGCTTTTTATTAAAGAAAGCAGATATTCAATAGTGTTAACTAGTAATGGGAATTGACTTTTCACTAATTGCCCAGACCTTGGCATTAATACACTTTAATGGAACCTGGTCTCTGCGTCCCTCAGTTCAATCTTGAAGTTTTTCGCTAACTCTTTCTGGTCAAAGGACATGAACGGCCTTGTAACCAAGGGAGAACTATTTTTAATTCTTTTTTTTTTTAAGTTCATGGAATGAATACACTGAGGAATTTTATGCTGGAGGACAAGAGAGGAGTACTTTTGTGACCTGTAAAATACACAGAAACTCTGTGGTCTCAAATGAGTACGCAGTCATGTCTGATGTTTAGAATTCGGTTATCCAGGCTGGAAGAGAGTTTGGCTCCCCATGCTCCTCACTGGACCCTGCCCTTGCTGGATTGTTTGAGGCAGAAGATTCATCATTTATTTAGTGCCCATTTTTTATATTTATTAAAAGCAAACAGGATCCCTGACAGCTGCTGTATTCACACATGGAACCCGGAACCAGGGATTTTAGAATGTATCCTTGTCTCATAAACCTCTAGCAGAATCTGACCTCTCCCAGTGGCACGACAGCCTGGCACAGCAGATCCTGTGAGGAGGGAGAACATTCCTGTTCTTCCAGGGATGGTAAATGTTCTACCTCCAGTTCTCTAGGATTCATTGTAGATTTTTCCTCTGGCCAAGCAAGGCAAAGATGACTCTCTAAGACAATGATCCTTTGAATTCAAACTGTGAGGCTGATAACTTCTTCATCTTTGACTATGATGATGTCTGCAGTCAGAGTGACAAATTCAGTTTAATTCGTGGCATTGCCTCTTTCTAGCTGTGTGCCATTAAGTAGATCGGGCTCTCTGAATGTCTGTGTCTTCCTTTGCAAAACAACAACAACAAAAACCCCACAGATAATCGAACACATGCTTTTTTATTTTATATTTATTTTACGTTATTCTTCATTTTTGTACAGTGTTTATTTCTCATCCTCATGAAATTTCCATCACAATGAACATATGCTTTGAAAGGTTGTTGTGATGTGAGATACTGAAGGTAAAGCTTTTTAGCTCATTGAGGGCATGTAATAAACCTCCAGTGAATGGTAGTTGTGATTATTATTTTTTAGTAACGTTTTGCTCATATTAGATGTTGGGCATTAAGTAAATGTAAGTCAGGTGAATGGGGTTATTCTTTGATTAAGTTACTTTTGTGCCAGGTACTGGTCTTTAGTGACAGACAGAATCAGGCCCTCACCTCATGGAGTTTACAGCTTAGTGGGGACACAAGAAATAGAAAAGAAAATGAATGGATATACTGTCTGAAACATAATTTAGAATAGTGATAAGTGCTGTGGAAGAATTTACTAAGATAAAGGAGATAAAGGAAAATGATTATGTGTGTGTATGAGAGTGCGGTGGTGGGGAAAGAGAGAGAGGGAGAGAGAGAGAGAGATTGAAAGAAGACAGACAGAGGGAGAGAGAGATGTGTGGGGATATTAAAGAGACAAGTAAATAAATAAATGAACAAGTATTTCTCTAGATACCTATAATGTACCTTTCTCAGTTTAATTCCTCTCACCAAGTTAACTCAATAACCTCTCTCTTTACCTGTGAATACTTTGTTCTATCACTTTCTCACATAAGGAGGTCACTGACCATTATTAATGCCTCCTTCTGCCTTGTGCTCTTTTCCTAAAATTTCCCCACTCAAACCCAAAGACTGCCTCAGAAATGAACACTCCAACATGGACATTTTCCTACAACATTTTTACTTGAAACAATCAGGACAAGTCCTCTCTTTCTGTACTGGACTTCTGTGTGTCCAGACTTGCCTTCAAGGTGTTAAGAAGTTGGAGGGAGTCTGCTTTCTTTTCCTTAGCTCTGTAAAGTGTTATACAACTAGACTGCCATATTGAATTATTTCAGCAGTAGAAATTCTTCAGTGCCCCATCTCAGACCAGGCTCTAATTTGAAAGTAATAACATTTGGGCAAAGCTCAGATGCACTAAGTTGCTGCCGAGGGCTTGGTGGGTTTTGAGGTAATTGGTTTTACTCAGTTGCTGATGCTTCACTTGGACAAATGAGAAATCAAACTACAGCTCAGTTTGCAGAAAAGCCCACATCAGCAGTTTAGTCTGACTACTATTTCAGAGCTTGTTATGTTATTGGCAATAAAATGCAACTAATATACTGTTAATTAATATTGCATCCTACAGCTAATTTATCACATTATTAATCAGAGTGATAAAGCCAAGGAAAATGCAACTCACCTTTAGCGTCTTTTTATCTCCTTAAACACTTGTATTTATGCACAAATACATGTTTTGGTCAACAGTGCCAAGTGTTTGGTTGTTCCTGGATGAGTGTATTCTATTTTCAAATAGTAACTTGCCCCTCAGGAATATTTTATTTAGCAAGACAGGACTTAAAGTGAAAGGGTAACCATTTCTGATCATAACCTTGGCTTTGTGCATCTAGTAATTATCCTTTAATTGCATTACCCTATTTGAAATAGAGTTGTAATTGGAAAAAAACAATTTGACATTCCCTGATGCTTACTCTGACATGCACTATTTGCTTTTTATTCAAATGTAAATTTTCTCCATAATAGTATCAAAGAAAGAAAAAAAATTAAGCAAAATTGAAATGTCAGTAGCAATTTCTGACACGCAGGCAGTGTCATTCACTTGTGCTGTCTGGAAGGCAAGACTTTCTGTTCAGATGGAAAAAAAAAAATCAAACTATGAAATTAGCATGCTCTAGGAGAGGGAGAGATGGATGGTGAATCACAGGTCCATCCCTTTGGGATATGTGTCCACTTGCATGATGACTTTAAAATATCAAACAAGCTGCTAGCTATAATTTGGTGATGAATAATTTTTTGGCCTTACAATGAAAAATGTTATTCCTTAAAAACTGAAGGGTAATAAACTTTAAACTTATTTCACCTTAAGCATATTGAAGTTGTAATTTTAATTTGGTATGATATGTTATAGGCAGCCTCTAAAATGGCTTCAATGATTCCAGTCTCCTGATCATCACACCCTCTTGTAATCTCTCCCTGAGTGTGGGCTGAACCTTCTGACTTGCTCCTAATGAATAGAACATGGCAAAAATAATGGGATGTCACTTCCAAGATTAGGTTACACAAAGTACTGAGGCTTCTGCCTTCAGCTTCCCTGTCTTGGCCTCTCATGTGCTTACTCTGAAGAAAGCTGGCGGCCATATTTATGACCTGTCCTGTGGAGGGGTGTGGTGGTGACTGAGGGAGATTCCTAGCCAATAGCCAACAAAAAACTGAGGGCCTTGGGTAATAGTCCAAGAGGAAATGGATCCTGTCAATCATTTGGGAGCTAATCAACCATCTTGTGCTTCAGATGAGACTAGAACCCTAGGTGGCTCCTGATCACAAGCTCAGAATAACCTCACAACAGAGTCATCCAACTAAATGGCCCCTGGATTCCTGACTATCAAAAAATGTGAGGAAATATGTTTGTTATCTTAAGCTGCTAAGTTTGGGATCCAGTCATGCTTTGCTTAATGACAAGGATATGTTGTGAGAAATACATCACTAGGTAATTTTGACATTGTACACTCAAGAGTAGAACTACACAGACCTAGATGGTATGGCCTACCACACAATTGACTTTGTGGCACAGCCTGTTGGGACCACTGCCACGTCTGTGGTCTATTGTTAACCCAATGTTGTTAATTAGTGCATGATGTTAATTTCTTATGGTTCATCAATAACAAATACTGAGCAGGAAGAGTCATTATTCAAAAAATAATTTTAGATATGTTTGATTTGTCTTTGGTAGGGAAATCTACGTACACTGATGGAGGGCAGCGAGACCTATGCCATCCCCCAGGAGGTTCTTCAGAAAAGTCCTATCATCTTTCTGTGTGTCTTATCTTAGCTATAATTTACACAAATTTCTTGTGAGTTGGAAATGTAATTATGGATATAAAAGTATTCAGAGAAGTTCAAGTACTACACATCTATGAAATGCTTAGTATTAAACATCTCTTTTAGCTTGGACAGGACTAACTCCCTTAGCTCAGGAGAGGGTTCATGGTATACAGGAAGGAACACACTGTCGTGGACCTGTAGACCTGGGTTCTGATCCAGGCTGGTGAGAAAGCTGCTTAAGCACTATCTGTTCCAATTTCCTGATCTGATAAACCTTTAGGACACCAAGAGGAAAGGAAATTGGACAAATAAGTTTTGATCAATGAGAATAGCCTAAGAGTGTGAGCATAGTAATTGGGAGTCTTTGGTGAGAAGTGACAGAATTCCAACTTGAAATAGATTATCTCTAGGATCTACTTTAGGTTATAAAGCACTGATTTTTAGTATTTGTTTGGCTTCTACTTTTTCCAGCAGAATCCGATTACAATTTTATTTTAGTTAAGTGTCTGTTTTTCAAGGAATTTGTTTGTCAGGGTGGATGAAAAAATATGTTTATTGCGAGCATGGTTAGCCATGTGAATCAGTTATACATAACGGCCCTGAGCAAAGGTACTCAGGCAGTGATGTTAGAATACTAGTGTCTGTGTTGGGCTCTTCTACCAAATATAGCTCCTAAAACAGCCTAGAAGAGGCATTATATTTCAAGAGGTATTTCACATACCCCTGGAATTTGAATTTTGCAACTATAACCATCATGATGTTCCAGGACCATGGAAAAACCTTGCACAAAACCTGAGGATATATCTCCTTAAGTTGTTTCCCTTGGCAACTCATTCCCCTCACACTAGTCCTGGTCCTATATTATTTCTCTTGGTCCCATCAAATGTAAACACCAACGCTACTCTCTTGTGGGCAGATGGGAAAATCATCTAAACAGAGGGCTCTGGGTATCCTGCAAAGCTCCCCTTGATCGTTCCATCTACCTCATTGACTTACCAGTACCCCAAAATGTAAGCATTGGGTCGTATTCTAAAGCAAGAAGTTCTAGAAAAAACTTTTTGGAAGCAAAAGATACTGGTTGGGATTCAGCTTCTGGCAGAGGGGAAGTTGGACAATTTGATTCATTTATCTAGATAATTTAATGATCTAGCTTTTCTTCTCAGTAAAATAAGGAAGAATGTATCTCTTTTGTCCTTCTGCATTGTTTATGTATTATAGATGAAATGAAACACTAATTGGAATGATATTTTGAAATTTGAAAACAGTATGGAAGTGCTTACTGTGATGATTGTTAATACTTAGGTGTCTGGGTTTCAAGTGATGAGGTTATCTATTCAACCCTTAGGGCACAAGGTAAAAGAAGGGAAATGGGCTTAGTAAGCTTTGACTGATGAGCCTGGGGTGAAATCATGGAAATATGAATCAGGACCCTCTGATCAAAAGTGAAAGAAATGCAACTAGAAAAGCTTTAAGGAAAAGAAGTCACTTTCTGAACAGGCATCACACTTAATTAACCAAGAGGACAAGGGCAGAGTCGCTCCTCAGGGAAAACCGAAAAAAGGACGGCAGTTCATCTTTCTCCTGGGAGAGGTTCTTCTCTTCCACGTAGGCTGCCTTCTCCCGTGTTCTAGGGACCTGGAGGCTGGGAGCTCCCAACAGTCAGATCCCATCAATCTCATCACCCAGGAGCACTGACACTTCACTTAGTTTCAGTTTTAAACAGCCAGAAATGGAAGGAGATTGGTTTGGTTTAGGTGAGATGCCCTCATGGGCCAACTGAAGCCAGTGAGGTAGAACCCCTGGGAGGACACATGGCAATGGCCTTTCCTGCAGGAGAGACACTTGGGCAACACTGTCCTCTGCAAGAGGCCTGAGCTCGAGGCTGGACGGCCACATCTGGTTGGTCAGGTTGTGTAGCGTGCTGGACTCAGCAGCTCCACCTGCTGGAAGAGGGAACAAAATGCCAGCGTCTGCAGGAAAGCACTTTATTTCTCAAAGGAAATAGACCCCCAAGGTGAAAGCAAAAACAGTCTTACCAAACATTAGTCCTAGTGAGAAGGGCTAGGAAAAGTTTCCTGCTGTGCAAAAGACTTGCCCCACACCAGAGAAGCACTTCTCAGTTCTTTGGTCAGAGCCTGTGAGTGCAAGGCTTTGCATCGAGAGAGGTGACAATTCTATTATCTGTTAAACAAATAATCCTTCAACTTTTTATATTGATGGAGTGACATGGAAAGCCTGTTGCAACCACTAATATGAATGTGAAAACTATGAACTGAGAGTTCTTTCTTCATTTTTCAAAAGAAAGATTGCCCTTCCCAATGTGGTTGGCAGCATATTGAGAATCCTCTGGGCTGTTAATGTAGAAAGACTTGAGTCACCTCGGTTACTGCCGGGATGATTATGTAGTCTTGAATCCACCCCAACCTGCCTGTCAGCCACTGCTGGGTCCATCTTCTTCAAGCCCACATGCTCTCATTCTCTCTCCACTGCCTGTGACTCCTCATTTGCACCCACAGCTCTCACACCAAGGGCTTTATCTACCTTTTTAGGCTTATCTCCTACTACTCTATAAATATGCACTTTGTTACCCCCCTATATGTCCCACTGAGTCTCACCTCCAAGTCAGTATGTGGGCTCTTTCCTGCCTGCAGGAGGGTCTTCTGCAGACTGCCCCGTTCGTCCTTCAGGATGTCTTTCCTGATTTCCCCAAGTGAGCATGACTTCTCCTCTGACCCCCAGAACTCAGTTTGTACTTCCTTACAATGCTCTCTCTTCTCTGTCTCAATATTTGCTCTTGCTAGAATATGATCTTACAGATGAAAAGACCCTTGAAAAGAGGTTAAATAGATGGTGGTGTAAACACATGTTTCTTACTATGTGCCAACATCATGATGTCGTTCAAGTTATTTAATCCTCATAGCCTCTTTTTTACAAGACAAAGAGTTGGGGCACAGAGGGGGTTGGTAACTGAGCCAAGTGCACACAGCTATACCAGGATTCAAACTCAAGTATGTTCCTCTCTGAAATTCATGCTCCTCAGGACTATTAAACTACTCTCCATGGAGACAGAGGTGCCTTTATCATGGAACCCTTTCCAAAGATTTGCTCTTCATTTTTACTTATCATTTTGTATTTGCTTCCTTAAAGAGGCCATCAAGTTTGTAATAACTTCAGGTTCTGTAAACCTGGGGTGAAATTCTAAGTCTTGTTTCACGTTAATGATGACGACAATGATGGTGGTTGCAAGCCGTGTTTAGAGCATTACAAGGTTTTCTCGACCATCTCATGGGACCTTTATAACTTGAAAGTCAGTCATGGTCATTGCTAGTTTTATGGTAATGACCTCAAAAAGACTGAGCAAAAAAAAAAAAAAAAGACTGAACGATTTTGTTAAGGCCACCCAGCTAGTAAGTGATGGAGTTGCAGAAACTCAGGGCTTCTGATGCCATATGTCATACCTCCCCCACTCAGATATTTGCTGCCTGTGGGTTCCAAGAGCCTTCCTGGTGCTTAGTGGGTGATGTCCTCCACCCCCACCCCACACAGACCCATTTGAAGAGCACTCCATCACATCCAACAATTATCTAAATTGAAGTTGTCCATCCTGCCTCTTAAATTCTTCTCCAGATAATGGACCTTTCAACCAACACAGGGTGCTTGATGTTAATCACACAGAGAAATGCAAGCTATCTGTTCACTCTCAAATAGATAAAGCCTAAAAATATAGGAATTACATTTAAGTTCCCAAGCTCTAATCTTAAAAGTTTTTTAGGGAAACTTCTTCAGCTGCTTGTCTTCAAGAGACTTTCAAAGCCCTCAAGCAACTGTTAAAGTAATTCTAGAAATACATTTACCTATAGCTAGAGATTTTCAGTAAGTAGCCTATAATGCAGCACTACATTACAGAAAATCTAGTGAATTATGTTATAAAGAAGGTCCAGCTTTCACAATTGATAAGTAAACACAGTCCCAAACCAGAGACATTCTGGACTGTTAGTGAAGTCAACATACTGACCTTGAAGAAATCCCTGCGTGTCTGGTCATTTCCAAGGACATGGCCGCTGTTGAGTGCCATGCAGGGATGGGGCCTCGCCGCCCAAGCCCTTGTTTTCTTTCCAAGGCTTCAGCAGTCAGGGCGAAAGAGGTAAACAGAGGCAGCAGTGGAGAATTCAGTCTTGGAGTTAGGCCAATCTAGATATGACAGTTCCTACCCCCTCCCCTCTTCCCCCTCAGTCCATACCAGCTGTGTGAGTTATGCTCAGTGCTTTAATTCACTCAACAAATATTTACTGAGGACCTAACTAAACGCCAGTCAGTGTGGTAGATACTGAGACAAGGAGTGTGCAAAACAAAGCTACCTGTACCTGGCAGAGTTTCTATTTGTGTACAAATGTAACAATTGCAGCACCTAGCTCATAAGGCTACTGTAGGATTACTGCTCAGGGGGGACCTGGCTTATACTTATCGCCATAAAAAACAATCACAGGGCCTCCGTGGTGTTGCAGCGGGTTGAGGGCCACACTGTGAAGATCTGCTGCACAAGTTTGATCCCCTGCCAGGGAGGGGACCCACATGGCGCAGCAGACCTCTCCTGCCTTGCCCGCTGCTGCTCCCCTCAGCAGTGTATTTCAGTCGATCTGCCTATTCTGCTCCCCACTCTGTCTCTGGTGAACCCTCTCACCTCCCACGCCTCTGGCCTGTACCCCAGCTCTTGTATGCATAAGTAAATAAATATTAAGATAATAATAATAATAAAAACCTAGTCTTTTATCTGGATTCTAGATTTAACAAAACAATAACAACAACTCCAGATTGTCCATTTATCTGTATTTTGAGCATCTCCAAGCCTGTTTTTTCCAAAATTTCTTAAGGGACTCCCCTTGATGGGTCCTGGAGAGTCTGAGCAATAGTTTCTGGTGTTTCCAGCCATGTAGGTGGAAGCTTGGCATGAGGAAGGGGTCCAGGAGAGCTTGAAGCATTTGGTAAACCCATTCATGGCCAGAGTTGGAGAGGTAGCGTTGGCATAGGTAGTCACAGGAGGTAGTCACAGGAGAGCTTCCTTTCCAGTTTTATACTGAAAGGATCTTGCTGATATTTTACCTCTGGAGTTTCTATCTGATGAGAACATTATTAAAAATTTCAAATAAAGCATTTAACCAAATTCCCGGATGTTCATGGCTTACATTCATTTCCTTTCTTCTTGCCTTCCAAAGCTTAGTGAAAAGGGTTGAGTTGGATCACCTGACCCAACCCAGAGAATCTTGTCCTCCCCCTACCCCGCTGTCTGGGTATCTCTTGAGCATCTCTGTTGTGCCCCAGAACCCAGTCTATGCTCTGGCCTCCTTGGTGAATGAAGCAGGTTCAGAATCTCTCTATCTCTGCCAGTCAAGCATCTAACCCTTTCTTCCATCCTCAATGATCACACTTTGCTTCTTTTGTCTTTATATCATTGAAAATCCATTTCCCGCTAGGGACCGGTGGAGCTTCAAATTTTTGAGAGCAAGAGCAAATAAAATTTTATGAAATTGCCAATATGAACAATCTTTTGATTTAAAGGAAGAGAGGAAAGAAAGATGAAAGGGAAGAATGGAGGGAGGGAGTGGGAGGAAGGGAAAGAGGGAAGAGGGGGAGAAGTAAAGAAAAGAATGAGGGTGTGAAGAAGGAGAGCTTAAAGAAGCCATGGCTAGGGCAAGGTAATTACTCAACTGTTATCCTCTTGTTAGAAAATTAGTTTGCAAATTGCTGTGACATTACTGATATCATGCTTGAAAATGTTTCTATTTAAGTCTGGTGGTGGTCATACTTTCACGATCTGTGTCTTCCTTTAGACAGAAGAATCATTATGTCCACATTCTGGCCATTGGCATGATGAGTATCCATACCGTAGGTTGATGGGGCTGATATGGCCCCTGGGTGGGAGCCGAGGCAGTTGTCCTGGGGAGTGAGTGTCCAGACCAAAGGGCAAAAAAAGCAGAATCACAAATTTTTTTTTTAAGATTTATTTCTTTATGGATACTAGAGCTGGAGTGCAGGCCAGAGGTGCGGGGGTAGGAGGGTTCACCAGAGACAGAGTGGGGAGCAGAACAGGCAGATCTACTGAAATACACTCCTGAGGGGAGCAGTGGGCAAGACAGGGGAGGTCTGTGGCATTATGTGGGTCAGCTTCCTGGCTTGGGATCTAACTCCTGCTGCAGTGGCTATGCATGCTTCATAGTGCTGAGACTTAACCCTTTTGCCACCAGAGAGGTGCCCCAGAATCACAAGTCTTGCAGCTACTGCCCATGTGCTGCTGCTGTGGGAGGACTTTTCCGGGGAAGCAGGGATGACCTGAGTGAGAAAGCTCAGGGGCTGTCTGCTCTCCATGGCTCTTACTCATGGGGCTTAGCTGGGAACACTGTCTTTCTGGAGCCCTGAGCCTTAGCTTTGGTGCTGTAGTAACCTCCTCTCCATGGAAGAGAAAACAGAGGACAGTGAGCAAGACACCTCCTTTTTATTCCTCTTCCCCTGCTTCCTCTCCACAGTCTTATTTGTTCAGACGCATGTTCTCCATTCAAAGAAGACTGACTTCTTTTAGTGCAAACAGGGAGAAAGAAAAAATAGAAAGAAGCAGGTAGCATCACCTGCTAAGTTACCAATTTTATGTCTGGTTTCATGCTTTCTTTCCTAAGGATAAAAATGGTATAAGTTTTTTCATAGTTTAAAATACCTTATTCAACAAAGTTTATGCACTTACTATGTGCCAAACACTGTGTTTAATAGAGTGGAGAAAGTAAATGACCAAGGTTCATTTTAAGGAACATTTCCATATAACTTTTCTCAAAAATGGAGACTATTGCCTCCATTAATTTTTCCACATACTAGAAATGCCAAGCACTTTAACTAATAGAGTTCTAAATCTCTAGCCATTTTAATTTTATATATTCCCCTATGGGCCAAAGAGCTTTCTGTCTCAGATTGTCAGATTTATTAGATAAAGATACCTGACATTTGCTTAGATATGAACTTCAGATAAACATATGGAACTGAATATAGATGGATTCTGTAATATTCCACTACCTTCTAGTTAAATGGAACATTTTAGGTCCAATTCAAAGAAAAAACATAAAAATAAGCTGAGTGAGAAAGGAAATTTTGGACTTATCCACATACTATTTAGAATAAACACTGCCCCACTCCCCACCCCAAGCTTTTAGAAAATAGCACTCAAACTCTGCCTTTATAAATCTGGTTCTTGAATACTTACCGAAAGCAGGTTGACAATTTCACTGAAAGTTTGTAGTGAAATATCTCCCTCTTGTGGAAGAATGGACATCACACAATGGAGAGGAGTGCAAAGAAGTCTTAAAAGTTAGAACAAAAGCACAATTCAATTATGTACCGAATGAAGCAATAAAAAGTTATTGTTTATCACTTTTCAAGTATATGCCTTATTCTTCAAAGGAACTCTATCTGATGGAGGTAAAAGATTTTTTTGAGCAATGATTTTCATTCATTTGTGGAAGTGACTGAGTGCTGGAAGAAGCAGATAAAACCTTTAACTATAGGACATACCTTAAGTAACCAAATAGTAATAAAACCTGAATAGTAATAACCCCGAATGGTAATAATGCCCAAGCCATCAGAATCTACTGGCTCCAATAACTTCTGAACAGGAAGTACTCCATATGTGTAAGATAAACGGAGAAAGATATAGAGGATGTCAAATCTACATTTTGGGGTCACATGGACCTCAACTCACTTTCTTCTCTTCCATTTACAAACTGTGTGCTCTCAGACAAGTTATAAAACTCTTTGTGCCTTGGTTTCTTCATTTGTAAAATGAGATGTAAAAGAACTGTAAAAAACTGAAGCCTTCAGGGTTCCAGTGCCTGGCCCCAGAAGCTGCTGTGGACAAGCATTTTATTGGGGTCAGTGGGGCTCAGGCCACAGGCAGAGAATAGCAGTGATGGCTCAGCACTGGCTGCTCTCCACGCCGCCCCACAGCATGTAGCTCCATTGAGGCTGCAGAGGCTAGGTTGCCCTGTGCTTGAGGAAGCTCCTGAATAGGAGGCAACTACTAGCCCTACAGCCTCTGGTTCAGGGCTGCAGGGAGGAACATGAGGCCTCACTGGGCCAGCTCCCTTTACATTGTGTCACCTGGCCCCACTGAAGGGCCGTCTGGTGCAGAATGGTCAGAGTCCATATTAGCTGCAGATATGTCTAACCTTAAATACATAACCCTCGCA
The DNA here is from genome assembly GCA_019455555.1 of Galemys pyrenaicus. NCBI lineage: Eukaryota > Metazoa > Chordata > Mammalia > Eulipotyphla > Talpidae > Galemys > Galemys pyrenaicus. Next base: position 6,468,127 of record JAGFMF010011862.1, read on the forward strand.
ATTCTCATCAAAAGAACATCACTTTTTGTCTGTCCTAGCAGAGCTGATGTTTACTGGTTTTGTTTGGCCTGACAAGTCAAGTGTCTTCCCTGAAACATGCTACACCTCAAAGGTCAGGACCTGGTGGTGTCCCTATCCTTGTAAATAGCATCTGAGGTCAATGCCCCAAACCACATTGGCTGAGAATGAGGTTGGGGTGGTTGTTCAAAGGCAAATTTCAGTACTAACGGAGGGGGTGGGGGAGGGAGGGAGAGACAGGGAGAGAGACACACAGAGAGAGAGACACAGAGAGAGAGACAGAGAGAGAACAAAACACCCAAGGCAGATACAAGGAGATACCAAAGAGGAATAAAATGGGCTTAATAATAGGAACAAGAGAAGGGAATTAAAGATGGATGAGCCATATATTTATTGACTCACCTAAGATCAAAAATTGTAAACACAAACAAAAACAAACTCCCCAAGTCTACTGAATGGTTTATGCTCTTTTGATTTAGAGCTAGGAGTTGGTTGACAAGATTGAGGGCACTGGCAAGTTCCAAACCTGCAGGCGGTTTGGGGGCCTGGAGGTTTATCTGCAGCTTCTCTCAGAAGGCAGTTGAGGCAGGATTTCTTCTCCCTTGGGGTATCTTAATCTCTTTCACCTTTCAACTGATTGAAAGAGCCCCACTCACATTATGGAGGTAATTTCCTTAGCTCAGTCTACTGACACAAATGTGAATCACATCTGTAGTGGCAGGAAAGGTGTACGGAGCAAGTTCGGGATGGTTCTGGGCAGATGGGTCAAGGAAAGGAGTATTGAAGCCCTCGGTGACGTTTCTGCTTTTATTAGTAGAGGTGGCCAGGTACATGGCAGGCAAGGGTGCCGGGGGGTCGGGAGGCTGGCAGGCCTCCTAGCCCCCGGCGCATCTCACCCTCTCGGCTGCTTTCTACTGCTGCTGCTCGTCAATACTGTTGGTCCGGTTGGTACTGGCATCTTCATGATGCCGCCCATTTAAGCCCGTGTCCAACTCAGGTGCGCCCACTTGCGCATGCCCACCCTGGAATGCTCTCAGCACTGCAGGTGTCCATCATCACAGCAGTGGGAAGGTGGAAAGACTTGATTTCTCTAACCCTACACATCTATAGCACCTAATCACCTACCACGCTTATCTAGAATAATATTCGTTGGCTACGGTGGCCTACCTAAGGTGACACTTACCATCAACCTCCTGAACATATTCGCTTGAGTTCTGAGTGACCCGACGCTGAGTCCAAAGGGAGCTGACTTCCTAGTGCTCAGACCAAACCCAAGACTAGTTAAATCTAGTATCTGGGGGTGAGGCCCATGTCAAGGTTTTGTTAATGTTCCACAGGTTTTTCCAGTGTGTCCCAAGATTGAGAGGAGAACCACTGTGAAGAGAAATGGTTCTTCAGGGTTGTTTCCAATTAGCCAGTCCAATTGGTTGTTTCCAATTTCCAACCTTACCTGTAAGCTTGTTAAAAATGTAAATTCGCTCCTCCTCTGACAGTGTGATATCCATAGAATGGAGAGAAACCAGGTTTCTTGCTCCACCCAAAGAAGGGTGGAGCTGAGTAGTGAGAAAAACACTGGGAGAAGGACTTGGGAAAGGGGAAGGAGGGAGGAAGGCAGAAAGGAAGGAAGGAATGAGAAAAGAACTGGTGGAGGCATTTGGAGCTGAGAGCTGTGTGACAAAGCTACACTTGCTTCTTGGCCTTGGACTGGTACCAGGAACTTGGGGCACGTGGAAGGAGACACTTGAATGACTGACGTGAGTGAGAGGCCTCTGAGGAGGCCGATAATGGCAGCGTTTATCTTGATTTGTAATTTGATTTTGTTCTTTTCCTTACTTGTCCCCTTCTGGCCCTTTCCTATGGGTCCCCACCAGACTTGTGGCAAGTTTTTGGGCCTCAGTGGCCCTGCTTTGGGCCAACTTTGTTTGGCTGGGCGTTTTCCCACAAGAGGATGAGTAACTTTGTGTTTAATTGGAAACTATTTTTAACTATATTCTTTTTCTTCTATCACACACTAATTGTATTGAAGTTCTTTTATGGAAGGTCTTAAACACTAAGAGTTAAGTTTTGTCTTTATGTAGCAGATGGTTGAATCCATTTAGAGCAGGCAGGTTTGGGGGTCCTAGTGTGCTCCTCATTCTGCCTGATAACACTCCTACTTCAGACCTACTAAGTCAAAGCCTGGTTTAACCCTGACCCTGCAGTCTGTGATTTAATAAGTCCTTCAGGTGATTCTGATGCATGTTCAAATTGGAGGCCATCTGCCTAGTGCTCTGTGGGGATGCAGTGTAAATACACAGAGTGGATTATTGCCTGTCTTAAGTAGGAGGGTAGATGGATTAGTCAGGTTCTTTGGGTGAAAAGTCTTAATTAAGTTTTGAAATAATGGAGTATTTTTTTTTGCAAGGGTACATAGCAGAATAAGAGGCAACTTGACGACAGGGGCAGGCTTAGTGGGGACTGGGTGTTTTCAAGAGGTACTAATCTGGACAGCAGCTCTGATGAAGCACTAGGCAGTTGTTGCCTCTTGAGTGTGTAGGCAGAGAGCCCTACTGTTGCATGTCATCCTTTAGCTATTCTGTCATTTCATTTCTGCTTATACAAACGTTGTTATCTTCTGTTTAAATTCCCGAGATAATCTGATTGGCCCTGTTCATCACTTCATCATTTGGGCAGCGTTTCTATAACAGTCGCCTAATTTATAAACTCTTCTGACCAAGATAAAGATTGGTTTCCCTTGGGTCAGGTTTCCACCAAGCCCAGTAAGTTGGAGTCAAAATGAAATGCAGATTTCAGTTAAGATTTTCCTACGGTCATTTCTCTTCAAAGGTCTTAGGCATAGGTTGTGGGTATGTTACAAAGTGTGAGGCTTGGTCTGTTAATTATGTTAAACTGTTCCCGGACCCTTAAATCCATGTGTAGTTTTTTGATACAAAAGGACATCAAGGAGAAGTTAAACATTTGCTTATTTATATCCTTTAGGACTAAGTTGCAAACTTTTACCAAAATAGTTTTGGGACTATTTCCCCTTCAACATTTTCTATAGGAAACTTATTGTGTACCAGTGTAGGAATGTCATTAGCCAAATTATTTTGGAGGAAAAAAAAAAGCTTCACCTAGATGTACCAGATTGTAGGACCTGTTTTATGCAGATTCTGTTTGCATAGTATCATTCACTAAACTATGACTAGAATAGGCTTATCTTTTTAAAAACTTCACAAAAAAAATGTTCAAGTGATTTTTCTCCAGACCATTTTAGTTTGGTGTGCTAAAACTCATTTAATAACTAACCTGATCTCATTATATCTACTAAAATGAACTGAAAAACAGGAAAGCCCAGGACAAATCAAAAGGTTCACCTTTAGGGAGACATGTGGTGGTTATCTAATACTATAATGATGCCATAATTCATTGGAACAATATTCATTTTAATGTTAAAATTAAATTTGTACTTTGTCCAGAACATTGTAGAATCCATCTACATGGTACCAGTACTGCCGCTACCATTTATGTTACCAAATAACCAATTTAAGTTTTGAAATAACTAATACTGCCTTTAAGTCTAAATCATAAATTTGAGTGACCATAATGTAATAATAAAACCTCTTTAAAAATAAAAGTTTAAGTACTATTTAGGAATGCTAAAGTAAGTACTTAAGTACTATAAGGAATGCTTAAGTACTATAAGGAATGCTAAAAAAAAGTAGTCCTTCTACTATGAGGATTTTTTAAAACTACCCATTTCAATGTAATTACCAGTGTTTATTTTGGGGTAGTGTGAGCTTTTAATGTTAAGTCATATTAAACTCTTAAGTCAAATTAAGCAGACCCGGCATTGGCAGTGTAGCCATAACTGTCTAATGTTAGTGAACACAAAATTGGCGACTTGAAATTAAATCATGCCAAGGTTTTGATACACTTGTCTTAAGATATTAATGAAAACACTTCAAAACACTGATAGGAAGTGTCCAGATTCTCAGATGTTTGTTGCGTGAGTTTTGTTTAGTTGTATTTTTTTTTTTTTTCAGTGAATGTCTGGCACATTGCAATCCTCAAACGTGGTTATCTTTGTTGTATTGGCATAATCAGTGACTTGTACATTCAGCGGTA
>JAGFMF010011862.1:6472301-6504106 GCA_019455555.1 Galemys pyrenaicus
TGGTGAATCCTCCCACCAACCCCCCCCCCCCCCACACACACACACCTCTGGCCACAGTGCTTGTATGCATAAATAGATCTTTTTTTAAAAAAAAAAACAAAAATCATGTAAGAATGGATTTAAACTTGCTGAATGTAAAGATTGAAACTCAAATCACTGTAGCTTTAGTAATTGCTTATTGTATTTAGATGCTAGCACTGCATGTGTTGTGCATATTCTGATTTTATTAAAATAAAAGGTTGAACTGCAGTCTAAAAAAAAAAAAGCAGAAATATTAAACATTAAGAGTGTATTTTCATGAAGATACCAGCAGATGTCAGTAGAAACTAAGGCAGTACTTGCATTTGTATAGGAAGTATTTCTAGCAGGATGACAATGTAATTAGAAAACACCTACTTATGGAAGAACAGTCCACTTAAGACACCTCCTTTTTCTACATTGTTAGCTTGTAGAAAAGAGTTTTTGGAATGAGAGGTCTTAATTTTTTTCAGTGTGGCAAGAGCTCTTTCAAAACAATGGACTGCTCTGATTTTGTTCAACAAAACAAGTTAAACTGTGACAGTCATCTTCATCTGTTATAATGTTAAATGGTTTACAGAATATTCACTTTATCCATGTGTTCCAATATGTTTTTTGGTTCTAAAGAGAGAATATCTGTGAATACCTAAGTGTATTCTTCTGGAGAGAAATCATACCTTTCATTAGCTTCTTTGACCTCCAAAAAGTTAAGAATTGTGCTAGAATTTACTAAAGTTATATTCTCTGTATTAATAAGTCTCTCCATATGAATATGTGTATATATGTATACTCTCTCTCTTACATACTTCAAAATACATCTGCTAAAAATTACTTTGCTGAATGCATACCAAGAAAATAGTTTGAGTAGACTGTCAAGTTCTAGAACAAACAGCAAGTTATATAGAATTAGACATAATACATATTTTTAAGTTAATTTACTTATATAAAGTATTCCAATGGTAAAATATTCCAAGTTATTTTCTTACATTTGAAAATAAGGGAAAAAGATCACATGGGATGCCATTTATTTTATTCAAATATATACATGCACTTTTAACATTCGCAGTCAACATTAAGATCAATGTTTGTTGTCTTATATTAATCTCACTAGGATTCACATATAGCAGAAATTTTTGTGTTTAAGAATAAGAGCGTTCAAAATTTTACCAGTCTTGAATGATACGCAAAATACAGTAAGATACAGACCTTATAATTGTATTCTATATTTCTATATTTCTGTAATTTTATATTAAGACATTAAATGCATTTGAAATTCTCCAAAACACAGCTTTTATTATAGCCTACTCTATACCTTATATACCTTTCTCTGTAAACATTTTGCATGCTTACTAAAAGTTTTGCCTCAAATAGGCATAATGAATGAATACTAGCAAAATTATTCAGGAATTTTCCCTTTAAAGATATTACGCTATCCTTGAAAAATAACACAAATGTTCTAAAAGGGATTTTGAAATATAACAGATTCAATTTATTCAACTGAAGAGATAGTCCTGTTTTAAATTAAACAAAAAATCTAAGATTTTAGTTTGTCTTATAAAAAGCCTAACCAATATTGTTACACTTAAAAACAACAAAAACGACAGTAGTGACCAACTAAGGTCTAAAGATCCTGGAAATTCAGGAAAAAAATTGTAATCTATATTTATATTCTCTATTACAAAATATTTAATTCAGAAAACAATCAGCATCTGACTTACAAAGCTAAAATTATCTTTTTGCCAACGTTCTGTTGAAACATACAGATCACGAAATTGATAAATTAATTATATTTCTGATAACTAGATTATGAACAATCACAACTTTGCTTTCCATCCAAGTAAAACCAGTCATTTTAAACAGATATCAAAAGTGAAACAGGAATAAAAATTAACTTCTATTGCTCAGTTCAATCAGACTTAAACTTAGCTTCAGGGCTAAACATTATTTCAAATGGCTAAAAGCTCATTTGATTAAGCTAATGTACTGTATCAGGGAAAATAAAAACAAAACCTAGTTTAGTGGCAATGCCCTAGATGATAAAAGATTTTAGACAGAATGACAGATAATTTTATGACAGGTAGCTGTCATAAAATAACAAAGTAACAAAGGAAGTTATGACCCATCCATGTCCTCCACATATCACCATACAAATTCCAACATCAGTTTTCACGAAGCTGACACTATATAAAGACAACCTTTCTCTATTTTCCCCCTTCATTATTATTCCTTTTAAGGAGCCTCCATTATCCTTTTAATACTAATTGATTACTCCAGAACATTTATTTATTTATTTATTTTTAAAAAAGATTTATTTATTTATGCATACAAGAGCTGGGTACAGGCCAGAGTCAAGGGAGGTGAGAGGATTCACCAGAGACAGAATGCTGAGGGGAGCAGTGGGCGAGGCAGGAGAGGTCTGCTATGCCATGTGGGTCCACTCCCTGGCCGGCAGCAGGGATTGAACTTGTGCTGCAGTGGCTATGGTTTACTTCATAGTGCACTGCTTAACCCACTGCGCCACCATGGAGGCCCCATACTCCAGAACATTTAATACCACAGATATTATCTATGTATTTCATGCGTAGCTGTGTTCTATATATAAAAGATTTCCCACCAAGAGGAAATTTTTCACTAAGAAAACAGGTCTAAACCATAAAAAGTGTATAACACTTGAAGAATAAGTAGGGGGGATAAATGACCTCTTAGCCCTTAGATATGTAGATTTCCAAAACAACACTCAATCACTTTGTTGTCTGAAAATTAATCTTCTCTGAAGTAGGCCCTGTTCTTATCTATAGGTAGTCCTTGTCTGGTAATATGGAATCACAAAAGTGACCATTCAAAAATATCTTAAAAATCGATGGGATAATTATGATTGTTTTGTGACCTTGTAAATCTGTCAAAATATAAAAAAACGGTCACATATAAATGTAGAAAATAAATTTTGCACACTGAATTAAACACCAGAATCAAAGTATTATTTTATTGTAAAAACAGAGTATTTTGAACATGTCATTTTTTTACTGAACCTTTTTTAAACAGTAAATTGTTGTATTTCTTTATTTTGATCATGTTCCACTATTTTATCATTTGTGATTTCAGTGTTGTGAAATTTCTCAATTGCCTTTAATGTGAAGTTTTACCATGACGTCTTCTGGGACATAGTCATCCTTTTCATCAGTCACTCTCCCCATTGATAAGATTGCCATCACTAAGTTCCATAGTAGCTCTAGAATAGCAGAAGAGGTAGCACTCCCACAATCAGTTCTACAATCTCACTTAGGTTTGACTGGAATTTCACTTCTAGCATTACCAATTTTTATTTATTTGCTGCTTTTTAACCTTTAATCATCCACTTCTTTTGATTATCCACTATTGTCAAATGTCCAACGCAACTATCAATAATACATGCTCTGCTATCTGCTAGTAAACTGAACAATAAGATGTGTAGTCACCAATCACTAGCAGAATTGAGAATGTGACTGGTCACCGATCATGAAGCACATCTGTTACAGAGTGAATTTTGGACCTAAAAGTTAGTAGAGAAGTGTTTCATGTAATCACTCACATTTATTCAGCTGTGGTCACTGAAATTTGAATGGGGCTGTTAGGGGACTGGTGTTAAGTCATCGCTGAATTTTGCGGCTATGAGAATTGTGCAAACTGGGGACTGCCTATCTCCCACTTATTTACATTACCTGGACAGGTTTAAAAGTTGACTACTGAGTAACAGCCCAAATAATAGATAATGGTAATATACCAAATAATAGATCTTAAAGCACCCAAAATGTAACATTAATACATGTTAAGATGGTTTTCAAATTTTTGTCACTTGGCATTCAACTTTTAAATATATTTTAGAATAATAGACATTTAGAAACAGAGAAAAGACCTGTAAAATTGCAGTTTGAGATCCCAAATTATCCAGCATGTTTATTATGAATTATTTCTCCTCCTTCAATTTCAATTTGTTCATATAGCCACTTGCGGTCACAGCGGCACTCAGCTCCACATTTGGTTGAACCACAGGCAGGACAAGCATAGAAACACCCCAAGCAGTCTTCATCAAGGCAGTCACAGAGGTCCATTCCACTGAAAATCAGGAGACCCTGGCTATCATAGACCTTACTCTTTGCTGGTATCACTTGTCTGTAAAATAAATAAAACACAAGGTGAATTACATATCACAAATACATTATTTTTGATGACTGAATTGAAAATAAGGTGTTAAACAATTAAAGAGGTAAATATCTTAGGATGAAGTCCTGACCAAATGGTACAAAACTTACCAGACTTGAGGCTACTTTATAATTACTAGTAAATAAGCTCATATGAAAAAAGACCTCACATTAAAGTTTTAGGACAAATCAAAAAGACTGAACATACCCCTCAAAGTCCATTTATAAAAGTCAGGACATGAACTTTGTTTAAAAATAAGTATGCGGGGAGGCCTCCCTGGTGGCGCAGTGGGTTAAGCAAGGCACTATGAAGCAAACCGCAGCCACTGCATCACGAATTTGAATCCTGCTGCTGGCTAGGGAGGGGATCCACATGGTGCAGCAGACCTCTCCCGCTGCTCCCCTCAGCAGTGTTTCAGTCAGTCTGCCTGTTCTGCTCCCCACTCTGTCTCTGGTGAATCCTCTCACCTCCCTGGACTCTGGCCTGTACCCAGCTCTTGTATGCATAAATAAATAAATCTTTCAAAAAACAAAAAAAAACCCAAAATAAGTATTTTTCCATTAAAACTATTTCCTCTACACTTTAAAAAGAAATGACTAGTTAAAAGTGATAAATTTTTATTAGCTATGATCTCTTTACTGCTTTGTGAATAGTTTATTTTTATTATAATAGACTACCTTCTTGGTTTTTATACTTTGATCAGTCTATTTCTTGTTCTTTAAAGGACTCCAGAAAAACTGGTCTAAAAAGACTTACATGACTCAATGGAAAACCTTAACATATGGATAAATGGTATATGTAGACACAATCCCAAATATACTAACATTTCTTTATCAATTTATACTTTAGAAATGTTAATTAAAAAATCATCTAAATAATTTAGTTGTCCCATTCATTCTGTTTATCTGTTCTATTTCAGAAAAGCGAAAAATAAAAGCAACCTTGTATTTTCATACAATTTAATTACCTTTAAGATGGCCCCACAGATCTATCAATGACAAATTATTAATGCTTTTTCAGAAAGAGTATTTTACTTCTCAGTAGTATTTTTAAATTATTTTAACTCTTGTGCCAAAAATACTATCTTATTCACTTCACTGATTGTCAGAAACAAATTTTTTAGAGCTGGAAAGATGCCTTAATTCTATATAAAACTCACTGAGGTTCATACTAGTTTATTCAACTCAAGATTCTATCCAGAAAATAAAAAAATTAAGGCAGAAGGATACAATATAGCTGTAAAGCAGCATGCAACCGTGTGTCTTAAGTAACATATAGCCTACCTGTCTGAACCAGTAGTTGCATTTTTGGTGAGCCTCCTTTTCTCTCTTTTGCCAGTTTCTGGAGCAAATTCAGTTTGCTTTCCTGGGTTTGCAAATTGTAATGACCTCAAAGCTTTGGCAGTTCTTCCCTGAATAAAAATAAACAAATTATCAACTCAAATTTTGACATAAAACCATAGAGGGGTTCATATGCCACTCAATGTTAATCCAGATTATCCCTTAACCTAGAAGATAGTCTGGAAATCACAAAGAAAAAAGGATTTAGAGCTCAAGAACAACAAAATCTGTAATAGCCTTGGACTATACACAAGTTTTATTACATTTTCACTATCTTATTTCAGTTTCTGGAATATTAAAGAGGGTAGGCATGGGGATAATTTCAGTGGCTGCTGCCAATATAAGAAGATCTGGCAGAAAAACTGCTGTATACCCAATGGCAGATAAGTGAGGTTCCATATAAGGAACTTGAGTCCTTAAGAAAAGGCTCCATTATTATGTTTTTAAAAGCAAAGAAGTAATAAGGATTAAAGTTCTGAAATAGTATCATGATCTTTTTAAAAGGTTTTGGTAATTTTTTTTAATGATTAAGGTTTTAAGTTTATTTCTTGGGGGGAAAGTTTCATGTGATACATTCCATAAAAACAATGGATAACATGGACATGACATCTAAAGTGACAGCTGTAGCAAGTGCTTATTAGCATGAAATACAAGGTAAAATTGGTTCCAAAGATGTCTCTAAGAGGAAAACAAAAGAAAAACACTACATGTAATTTCAAATTTTAATTATCTTTTAATTTGGTTTATTACTCTAATGGAAATAAGAAAATTAAAATATCCCAACAGCAAGAATTATAAAATGGTTATAAATAGAAATTTTAAGGAGCTCTTTTGATAGATGTGTCCTTGTTTTATTTCAAAGATAGTTTTATGAAATCTTAAATTATCCTGATATATTTATCTGGATGAAGGCATGTGAATAAGGAAAAGAACTATACATTATTAGATATGTCACAATGTGAATCTGTATTGTTTTTGAACATAAGGAGTCTTAAAGTTAGTCTTTATCATGACAAGTAAGAATTCAAAACTAAAAGAACAACCAAATACCGCAAGCATCTTTATAAGCTGAAGAAGAATGGGCACTGCCAAAGGAGAAAGACAGGTAGAAAGAAATCATTATTGCAAATCACTTCTGTTTTTAAAGCAGTAATTTTCAATTAATTATTTCATAAAAGGGGAACTCATCCTGTTTTATAGATTTGTTGGCTATTTTGGGATGAGAAGAGAAACTACGTTAAAGTCCTGGTTTTTCTAAAATGTTCTAAAAGCCACTTTTAATGTCTTAGCACTAGAAATTGCAGTTTACAGTCTTGGGAATATTACAATTTAACCTACATATATAGAAATAACCTACATGTTATCCCTTTACCAAGCTTTTTTTTTTTTTCAATCACCCAATCAGATAAAGGAAAATATTTAGAAATGTTACTTATTTTTACCTCCCCAACTTTATATTCACTTCATGCTAATTAGTATAATAAAAACAACTTAAATATGGTTTCCTTACAGTTAAAATCCCATTGTAGAAGTAACACTGGAAAAATAAAGACCACTATACATACATCTGAATCCGGCTTTCTTCTCTGTCGGTCTTCAGAATCAACATCCACACTTCCATTGATTATCTGTGTACATTTTGGACAAAGTTTCCAACCAGGTACAAGCTGTCTTCCAAATTTTGCACTCAGAAAAGTGGCATCATCTAAGTCAATTACATGCAAATTTTTTTTGGCTAATTTTTTGTGTATGTTAAATGGGTCACAACAAGACTTCTGTAGATCCTCAAATCTGTCAATGTAAATTTTTGCATGATGGAAGCAAATTGTATTGTTTCCAGAAAGTGTCATTCCAGTTCTAAGTTGAAGTAAAAGCATATCATTGGATGACAATTCTTGCAAAGTCTTGAAACCTGTGTGACGAGTGTAGTAGGTTTTATGGCACTCATTTGTGGTACGAAGCTGGACTCCAACTGAACATGGATCCATCATTCTTGATTTTACCAAATTCTCCTCTTTTACTTTGTTTAGAGATCTCTCTTTCGTAGGTCACATGCTGATCACCCTAAACAATAAAGAAAAGCTTAGCTAAATTCTTAAGAAAATATTCGAATCAGATTTATGCTACAAACTTTTATCTGGAAAAGTGAAAAAAAGAATTGATAAAAGGAAAAATCTTTGCAATCAAGAAATAAAAAGGTACTTACTGATAGACTACATAGTATATTTAATTTTATCATTATAAGAACCACTTAAGAATATTTGTTACCACAGCTTTCATTTAACACCACATAACAGGTATAAGGACTGAAAAAAAAAAAACCAAACCAAGAAATATTACTCAGAGATGATCTAAATATCCACATGGAATATACAGGAAGTTTAGCAAATATACTATTAGAACTAATAAGGTAATTCACCAAGGATACTGAAAACCAAAGCCATGTTCGGCTACCATAAAAAATACATTAAATGAGACACACAAAACTTCAATGGAGAAAGCTATCAAGCAGAGTACAAAAAACAAAACAAAACAAAAAACCCTAAATAAATGTAGGACTGCATCACAAGAGTCTGACTATAATAAATGTGTCAATTCTCCAAGAATTATAAATTCAAAACTATTTCAATCAATATCCCTTCAGGTGTTCCATCCACTCCTACCCTGGAACTTAACTTGGTTTATAGGGCAGAATAAAGGTTCACAGTAATCTTGAAGGACAACAAAGAGTGATTTGCTATAAAACTACTACTTAATTAAAACAGTGTGCTCTTGGTATAATAGAGACAGATCCATGAAAAGATGAGAGCTTGGTGTATGGCATGTGGTATTATAAATCAATGGGTATTACACACTAATGGGAAAAGGATTTAATAAAAGATGCTTGAATAAGTGGCTAACCATATGGAAAAAGAATAAGATCTGTTTCTCACAAATAAATATTAATTCCAGATGGATTAAAGAATTAAACATGAAAGAAAAACTAAAAATGTTTATAATAAAACATAGAAGTTTTGTGACACAAGGGTAAAGAATAATTTCTCAAACAAGAAACCACATATTAAAGGAAAAGATGATTACATTTGTGTGAGATTAAGTATTTTCTTTAAAGGAGGGGGAAAAGACACTTAAAAGTTAGATTATCTAAAATATGTTAAAACTTTTTGACTTATACAAATCTATTAGAAAATCTATTTAGGAAACTGAATATAGGTAATTCATTGAGGAAGAGAACAAAACAGTCAAATGCATGCAAAAATGTTCGACCTCATGGTTATCAGGAAAATGCAAATTAAATACTATTTTTCAAACATCTGCTTGGTAAAATTTAATCTGATAACCTAGTACTGGCTAAAATATGGTCAACTTTCCATGCTTCTTTATACGCTGGCAGGAATGTAAATTGCTGTAACTACTTTTACAGTGTTTTTAGCAAAGTTCACAAGATGAGGAAGTGTACACTCCAGTACCTTCACTTTCAGTTTCAGGGTCTGTGTTAGAGAAACACACATTCCATAGGAACACAAGTTATACACAAGGAGTCAACTTTCTCTGTTGGATGACAGTAAAGTGGAAACAACCTAACTGTAAGGGAGAAAGTGAAAGTTAGTCATACAGGTAACTACTACAGGACAGTTAAAAAAAATATCCATCATTGCTAGATCTGGAAGACAAGTGAAAAAGCTGCAAAAGGATAGTGTATCATTTATGCAAATTTTAAACACAAAACAGTATGCTTATGAGTGAAACTATGAACATACCCTGAAATATATGGGGTAACAGCAAATTTATGGATACAGCTGAGGGAATGCACTAGGAATGCATAATCTTAATAAAGTATAATCTTAATAAACTCTTAGACCAACTGAATTAGAATCTACATTTTAAGATCCGTAGATAATTCATAAGCACATTACAGTTTGAGATGCAAAGCCTCTGGATAATTCAATTAAGAAACATTTATCAAGCATTTCCTGCATTTATAGAGCACATTGAAAAATGAGAGAAAACACATTTTACATAGAGGTATATTGCCTGAAAGGTATTTGCCTTTCAGAAAGTTTGACACCAGAACAGTTGTTAATTGGATACAATAGGTAGAGAAAAATATCTACTTCAGTGAAAAGCTGTACTGTTGAGAGCATAGTTCCTAGGAGTTTCAGTTTCGGATTATATGGGGGCTCTCAATCCTTCATTGCCTTTGAGCTATTTTACAACTAAGAACTATAGATAACTGACAATAAGGGGAAATAATTATTGTCTATTTCTTCTAAATTCTGTCTGGTGGTGATTCAAGCGACTCCCTGCCCCACTGTGGAAGATTAGAGTCTTGTAGCCATTTGCTCACTTATCAATAAAAGTGTGTTCTTTTGATTGCCATTTGAACTTATATCTTACTAGTGCCCATGCTAATTATTAGGGTAAATAAAAAGTATGTGTTCTAATTTTGTGTTAATCTTGACTTTTTCTCTCCCCCTCTTCATTGCAAGATACATATAGAAAAAAATTAATTTGTTTCTGCTTCTTGTGGGATAAGATGCAAATCATTAACAAACTCTAAATATCTTCATTTAGACCTGATACAGTTTTTGTGCCCCATCTTTTAGGAAGATTGCACCATGATACAAATGAGACCCAAGTCTTCAAGCACCTTCAAGCTACAATTAGTGATATAGGATTTAAAATACTAACATTTAATTCCTGAATGGGTCATTTAATTCCTAAGGCCTTTGTACATAGATGTTTCGATGAATTTTATTTGTATACTTATTTTCCATTTTAAATAGTACATATGCCTTTGACATGTTGAATTTTACTTGAGATCACTGTTTCTGGTTTTTTAAAAGCCAGTGTTAAAAAAACCCACCCGCCATTTTTGATACGGTTCTTTAAAAGAATGTGCTATTCTTATGTCTAGGACAAAGATGCTCCAAATTCTCATTATCTGCCTCATTTGTGACTTTAAGAATGATTAGCTGAAATGCTTTTTCCTATGATCAATTGGAATAAAAATGCTTATTAATCAAACTTAAGGTTTTCTCTTTACCCAAGGTCCCTGAATTATGGGCTACCCTCAGCCAGAACCATAAATAAGCTGGACTCAGGGCAAAACAATAATGGACCTACAAAACAATAAAGGATCTACAATGAGTTTAATTCTAGCATTGTTTACGCCTTTAAATGCTGGCAGATCCTTTGGTCAGAGAATTTTTTCCATTACAGTTGCTCCCTTTTCACCTCTTGCAGTAACTTTTGAATAATGCCTCTTTGCAAAATCTAGATTTTTTTTTTTATAATTTCTTTAAAAGACTGCATCTTGGACTTTTTCTTGCATTAGGATTGTCAAAATACAGTACATTTTGTGAATCCATGATTAACATTTAGTATTTTTATAGCACTACCAAAAGGTCCAGAGAGACTGAAATCAATGTAGGATTGCTTTATTAGACTCCTCCTACATTTCCTTATAAAAGAATTGAAGCTAGTTACCAAGCCTAGCACAGTGCTTGATATAATACTCAAGTATTTACTTAATGAATCAAGAACACAAAAGAACATCAAAACCACATAATTTTACTTTATATGAAGACTTTCACTTAATTGAGTCCTAGTGATTTACTCTAGGCTTACCTAATATACTTCAGATTTTTAAATGTTTTGCTCAGTGTACCTTCAGATGATTTGGGGAACAATCGAGCAACCCTGTCAGGCTTCCAAACCCCGTGTGCAATTAGTCTCTATTCCTGTGGTCCTTAAAGGTTAAAGAGAACAACTGAGGGGTTATTTGAAAACTAAGAATGAGCAACCCTCTCTTCACTCTACCTTATTCTGGATGTGGCCAAAATTGTTAAATAATGCTTGTTAACTTGATGGCTGTTGAACAAGGATTGGAGATGTAATTGTAACTATTCCATTGAAAAGACTTTCACTTTTCCTAAAAGTAAAGTCTGAACACTTCAGAATGGCATTACTTGCTCCAAATACAATGTCGTTCAGGTAAAATTACACTACCTGCAAAGTTCTTTCACACTTTGTCCTAGGTCCTTCTTACTTGTGTTTGCCCAACACTTTTAGCCTTCTTGTAACTGCTGGGAAACAGGAACTAAATGGGTTATTTTCCATATCATCCAAAGAGAGTAACTTCAGGGACTGTCCTTTTTATAGAACTCATCACAGGCTTATTGTTAGTTCTTTCCATTACATATTAAGGTCTGTGAGGGCAAGGAATCAGAGTCTTGTTTACAGCTACACCTTCTTTAACTGCACTGTCACTTAATAGACACTTAAGTCTTTTGAATGAATACATGAGTCTCACACCAAGAAGGCCGAATTTTCCTGAATCTATGTCCCTAGGATTCTGATTTTTATTCACTTCAATCTTGTGGTGACCACATAAGGCCACTTGGTTCACAGTTATTCAAAAATGTTGAAATCCACAAGGTATGTCCATTTTCACACTACGGAAAAAGCGCACTACTTGGCCTCTACCCCAGTTAGGGCCGAGAGATTTCCGACACAGAGGACACAGACAGAGACGCACACACGGAGAGCTACGAGCTGTGGAGGATTTCATGGCTATAGTAGCCTCATCTAAATAGTACAAGCCTAAACCACAGCTTTGAGCGCTTCAGTCTCCGGAAGAGAGGCGACACCCCAGGAAGGGGACCGAGGAGGTACAAACTGTGCCGGGCCTTCACACAGGCGGCCACAGACGAAGCAGGGTGTGTGCTAGGGACTGAGTGGTGTCTAGGGCAGAAGACTGCAGAAGGCCCAGACGGCGACAGGATCCCCTCACACGTCTGGACCTCCTTCCCCACCTCTCCTCCGGGACCGCCAAGACGCTGCACAGTCTTCCTCCCACCCAAGAACCCGACTACGAACCTCCGTTCCTGCCCAAAACTAACCCTGGCCGGGTCCACCTTAGCGTGAGCTCTCCTCCGCCCGATTTCCGGGAGCACTCAGGTCCATCCCCGCCGCACCAGACCGCGCTTTTCAGCAAGTCCGACACCACCACCGAGAGGACCGCGAGCTCGGGCTAGAGAGGCTCAGCGCCACCATAGAGAGAGGGCAGGAGCCGCCTAGAGCCGACCGTGCTCGGCGGACTCCGGGCTCTAAAAGGCGGGGCGGCGTGAATTGGCGAATGATTAAAGGTGAGGCAATAGTTGCTTCAGAAGTTCACAGGATTTTGTCCTCTGTTCTTGGAAGCTAGGGAATTGGGAGGCCCCTGGGGCGTCTCTTAGAGCACACGGTTTGGCAAACTTGGATCGTATCGCAGATCGCCGAATGTTTGCACCCCTGCCTCCAGGAGATATGAATGAGTTACAAGCATGTCAGGAACAGACCAGATCATTTATTTAAGGTCTCACAAATTATTTCATTCAAGCTACATGTATCCCCAAAATGCCCTTTATTGTAAATTATAAAAATGGCTGTGTTTATTATTTCTGGTGGAATAAACACCGAAAGGTGCTTGTAAATTTCTGAGGGAAGAAATGATATCTTGTGTCCCTAATGTCTTGATTTTTAGAGTGGATTTTATTCCTCTAAAAGCATGAGGTTGAGCTAGTTCCTCAACAATCTTCAACCATTTTCAGGTGTTGGGGTGGGAGTGGCGTCAAACTGTTTCTGTGTTTTTAACTAGCCAAGTGAAAAATGTGAGACAAATAAATAGGAAAGTCCCTCAAGGCCCAGGCTAACTGGTGATATTCTACAGACCTGTTGCTTGCTGTTGTTCTACCTACTCTGCAACAGGACAGGGCTTTGTTGCTCACTAAATTACACCAATCTTAGAACTAGGGAATGGGAGAAAGACAAAAGCAATTGTTAATTCCCTCAGCTGTCTGCAGCAGTTCTTTTAGTAGTTACTTTGTTGGTGGCACTTTGCTAAATTTTGAGACAAACAAAATAAAATTTAGCTCCTTTCAAGGAGCTCACAAGACTAATGAGAGAGCAGAACAAACTGTTAATCATAGTGTGGTATGATAAATGTCATATAGAAATAAGACTGTGAACAAGACAAAATGAGAGATACTAAAGCAGGGGTCTAATGCAAGATTATTGCTTGAATTGAGCTGTCACATGGATAACTAACTTGATGCAATGGTGGCCTCCAAGTAAACTACTATGCAAGCAATTCTAGAGGTAATGAAATAGAAGGCTCACCACTAAATTAAGATGCATGAGTAGCGTGGTCTGTTGCATCAATTTAAAATTAAATCAACTTAAATTCCCAGGGAAGGGGAAAGAGCTAAGTTGACAGATGTAGGATAAGGGTAAAGAGTTAAGTTGACAAGCAGGTGGAGGGACAAATATCATCTGAATCATGAGTTTTGAAATGTTCATTATGTTTATCTGCCACATCAGACTTTGCTGCTGGTGATATGCTTATGAGGATTAGTTACAGCAAGGAGGCCAACTGTATACTCCTGCTCTTTGTTTAGGTGTTTAGGGTAAATGGAAAAGTGGTCAGGTTTTTCTACCCTCCTGCCATTGGTGTGATGATGGACACCTGAGGTCCTGCACGCATACTTAAGTGGGCATGCGTAAGTAGGCACACCTGGGCTGAGACACGGGCACATAAGGGCGGTGTCACAGGGACACCAGCAGAGGAGAGAGCAGGAGAGAGAGGGTAGAAGCAGCAGCAGTAATAGCAGAGGCACAAGAGGCTAGAGAGCCCAGAGAGTGAGATTCGCAGGGGGCTAGGAGGCCTGCTAGCCTCCTGGCACCCAGTACCCCTGCCTGCCGTGTACCTGGTTGCCATTGCTATAATGATGTAATAAAAGCCTGAAAATGCCACTGAGGGCTCCAGGACTTCTTGTCCCATCTGCTCAGAATCATCGAGAACTTGCTCTGTGCCATCCTGGCACCACACTGGTTCAGGGTTCCCAGTGCTTGAATTCAGCAAGCAAGGTGAGAGCTACTTTTTTTTTTTTTTAAATCTGTAGCATCATTTCCACTACATACTGTTAGTTATGTTTGAGTCATTGAGCTTGACCCAGATTCAAGGGGAGGAATCCTAGTCTCTAACTTTTGATAGATAAATTTTAAGATATGTTACTAAAATGCATAAATTACATAGTCTAGTATCAAATCTAATTACTACTATAATTTCAAAGTAGTGAAGAGTGGAAGTGATATTGTCAGATACCTTTAATAACTATAATTTTGTATAAACCATGATTTCTATTGGTGACAAAGTTATAAGTAATGTAGACACAGTTATAAATACCGTTGTGGTACCAATAGATACTAATAATAATTCTGTGTTTTTTGTAAATTATTTAAATGATATTTCAACTAATGATTAGGGAAAGTAAAATGACAGCTAACTAGGGACTTATATAAATAGCTTTTAGGGACTACATGAAGTCAGAGATTATGAATATGCAGAAACATAAAACATCCATGTAGGTGAATTTTTCAATTTCTTTTCTAGTGTATAGGTGGGATCAGTAGACAACTGGATCAGTTCAAGGTAGAGCAATTGTCAGATGCATCAGGACAAGGGACAGGAAATCTAGGGTTTTGTCAAAGAAGTGGCTGTGATGATGAGGTTATGGGAGATGACACTATGTAAATTTGGTTAACTGTAGTATCTCCATGGTATTTTACTGTTAATAATTGAAATGGTTGGAAACAAATAGGGAACTCTGATAAAATGTCAGAATATGAAGAGGACTCAAATTCTCAAGGTCAAAATAGAAGGTAAGGAGGTAAAGCCAGTGATTGAATTAAAATACTTTAATTGTTGTGATAAAAAAATAGCAGAACTGGAGTTAAAAAAAATATATTAGCTGGTGGAACAGTTCCCTGTCCCTGAGGACAAATATTTGCTTCTCATCCAAGACATTTGGTGATGTGCAAAGGACAGAGAATTACTCAAAACATGAAACATTATCATGTAATGAGTCCCATTTTTGGGACAAGATGACTTGGCAATCTGAAAGGAAGATGGAGTCATAGTCATTATTTCTTTTGTCTTTGTAATAGTTAATATTGCATTTTAGTAGATCACAGAGAAGTACACAAGTCTTATAACTTGATGAGTATTTATGTCTGTATAACCATTACCTAGGTCAAAAAATCACCAGTTTCCAAGAAGTCTCCTTTATGCTCCCCCCAGTTAATAGCACCTATTGCCTAATGTTACTACCATTCTGACTTCTTTCACCATACATTAATTTTGCCTGTTAATGAACTTTGAAATTATATAGTACAAATTCTTTTGTATTTGGCTTTTTGTGCTTAATATTATGTAATTATCATCCAGGTTGTGTGTTGTAGCAGCTCTTTGTCATTGCTGAATTGTATTTCTGATGCATGAAAGTGACAACTTTTTTTATCCATTTCAATGTTACTGAACAGTAGGTTGATTTCATTTGTGGATTTGACAAATAATACTGATGTGAGCATTCTGCCCTTTGGTCCATGTATTCACACTTTTGTTCATGTATGTAGTGGGTAGTGTAGTTGTTGGCTCATAGATAATGTATGCGCCAACAAATAAGTCAAAGATGTTTTCTTTTTTTTTTTAAAGATTTATTTATGCATACAAGAGCTGGGTACAGGCCAGAGTCCTGGGAGGTGAGAGGATCCACAAGAGACAGAGTGGGGAGCAGAACAGGCAGATCGACTGAAGTACACTGCTGAGGGGAACAATGGGCAAGCCAGGAGAGGTCTGCTGCGCCATAGGGGTCCCCTCACTGGTGGGGGATCGAACTCTTGCTGCTGTGCCACCAGGGAGGCCCCTAACTCAGATATTTTAAAGTTGTTGCACTAATTTATACTTATAAACATGTTTGCCAGTGCTTATAATTGTCAGTTTTTTGTGGTACTTGTTGGGAAGATGTTGTGAAATGAAGTGTTTTCTTTGCTCCAGGGAGAATACATTGAAAAGCTTAGATATACATTGAACTCAGAATATCCCACAATGTGGGGCAAAACCAGAGTACCTCACAATCACTAGAGACTAATGCTGACCAAAAGTGACAGAAGAGATGTGGAGAAAATTCAACTTAAGGAAACAAAGAGTTGAGTGGGGGAAGAAAAGGATGTCAATGCATAAACTGCTGTTTAATCAGCCCCTGGGTAGGAAAAAACTGAGTGCTATAGATTTACTTTTGAGAGTGTTAGTTTGAGCGCGGTGGTGAGCCAGGCAGATAGGCCCCCAGTGACGAAGACAAAGATCAGGAAGGTGCAATTTATCCCACTTATTTCCCCTGGGGAGGGGAGAAAATACAAGAAAAAGCAGAACAACAAGTTACACAAGCAAAATGAGACCTACACCAAGACATGGAGTAATGAAACTTAAAAGAATTCACAAAACAGGTAACATATAAAGGAACCCCAATCAAGTTTATATCTGATCTGACTTCTCTAAAGAGCACTATTAGCAAAGAGAGAATGGAATAACATGATCAAAATACTTAAAGATTAAAATTTCCAGACAAGATTATCCTGCAAAGCTCTCCTTCAGATATGAGGAAGGAAAAGGCATTCTCAAACAGAAGCTAAAGGCGTTTGCAAACACTAAATGTCCTCCTCTAAGAATAATGTTCAAAGAATCTCTCATATCTGCACTGAATAGAAGAATATATACAACTGAATAAGGAAACAGAGCCATAAAGTTAAGGACAAAATGGCAGTAGCAGACCTTCATATATCAGTCATCAGTCTAAATATAAATGGATTGAACTCACCAATAAAAAAACACAAAATGTTAAATTAAAAAACAGAATTCAGCTTTCTGAGGTCCTGTAGGGTAAAGGTTGATCAGGTATTTATACCCTCCCACCACTGATGATGGACACCTGCGGTGCTGCGAGCATTCCAGGGTGGACATGTGCAAGTGGGCACACCTGTGTTGGACACGGTCATAAATGGGCGGTGTCAGGACACCAGAACTGCGAGGACCAACAGGCAAAACTGGGAAGGCCGAGCGAGAGCACCGATGAGCAGCAGCAGTAGAAAGCAGCCGAAAGGGTGAGACGTGCTGGGGGCTGAGAGGCCTGCCGGCCCGGCCCCTCGACCCCCCCTGCCTGCCATGTACCTGGCCACCTCTACTAAATAAAGCATGAAAAGCCACCGAGGGCTCCAAGACTCTCCTTTCTTGACCTGTCTGCCCAGAACCATCCCGAACCTTGCTCCTGTGCCCCCTTTCCTGCTGCTACAGGTCCCCAGGAAATATACCTTAGCTCTAAATATAGGTTTAGAGTGAAGAGTTGGGAAAACAATCCTATAAGCAAATGAGACACAAAGGAAGGCAGGGACAGTCAGCTTTATATCAAAATAGATTTCCAGGTAGTAAGAGGCATGGATGAACACTACATAATAATTAAGATTAAGAGAATAGATCAAGAAGACAAGCATTAATATATATGCATCAAATCAAGGACATAAAAATATATAAGGCAATAGTAAATCTGAAAATACATTTGTGGCAGAGAACTTCAACATCCCACTTTCACCAGTGCACAGGTGAACTAGACTGAAAATAAATAAGGACATGATAGCCATAAATAAAAAGTTAAATAGACATTTTTAGGACAACACAGCCCAAAAAATCTGAATACATGTTCTTCTCAAGTTCTTATGGGGATATCCTCTAGGACTGATGATTTATTGGGTCACAGGTTAAGTATTAACAAATTTATGAAGACTGAAATCATGTCAAGAGTCTTCTATGACCCTAAAGTTATAAACTAGAGATACGCCACACACAAAAAAGCTGACAAAACCGCAAATATGTGAAGGTAACACCCTGCTGAATGACTTCTTGTCTTAATGAGGAAATCAAAGAAGAAATGAAAAAATAAAAAAAACCTGGAGACAAATGACAATAAGGTCACAACTTCCAGAACCAAAGGGACACACTAAAAATACAAGAGCGCAAATTATCTCTTTCTTTAAGGGATAACCAGTTATTATTGTTGGTTTTCAGTTTTCTCATCAAAATGAGATCTGGAGTTTGATGCCTTGGTCAAATTCTTTCTCAGCCACTTTTTAGTGGCATAACCTGTGGATGGTAACTTTAATTGTCTAAACTTCAAATCCTCCTTCATATACTAGATATATTATTATCACCTGATAGGGTTGTTGTGGAGGATAAATGAATGTGTGTTTATGTGTGTAAATAAGTATATTTATTTACAAGTGTCTATAAATATCTATATTTATATATTAGCAAGGATTATTATAGCTACCAGTTATTGATGATTTTGCTATACACCAGGTACCATACAACTATGTTTGTATTTTATCCTGTGTGTTTTCCTTTACACTGAACATACTATGTGCTCCCGTAATTCAGGAACCAGATGTGTGGGTTTTCAGCTGTGATACCAGCTGAGTGCCCTACAATTTAATTCAAGTCTGACACTGTCTACCTAGATACAGCATTAGATCACACAGATTAAAGGTCCTGTCCTCTCCCTATTTCAGATGTCAGTCTTAAGCCCAAGTTGTTTCCAATGCTTCTGATTAATGGGCTGTAAGTGGCTCCCTCCTCTGGTTCAATTAATTTGCTATAGCAGCAAATGGAAAAATTCTCAGTAAAAATTCTTATTTATTGGATTACTAGTTCATTATTAAATGATATAACTCAAGAACAACCCAAAAAAAGAGATGGATAAGACAAAATATGTGGGAAGAATGTGGAATCTTCCATGTCCTCTCCAGGGCACACCTATTCTCCCAGAACCTTGCATATGTTCACCAGCTTGGAAAGTCCTCTGAACCCTGTCCTTTTGGGTTTTTATGGAGAATTCCTTATGTAGACATGAATGATTAAATTATTGACCATTGATTATTAAACTCAATCTCCAGTCTAATTCCCCAACAGGATGTGGGGTGGTTTGGATCCTAAAATTCTACCCCTCCAACCCACATGGTTAGTTACTCTGGCAATCAGTCCTGATCCTTGGGAATTTCCAAGAGTCCCTTCATTAATATAAACTCAAGTGTAATTTTAAGGGGCTTATTTTGGACAACAAAGGACATCTTTATCACTCTTAGCTCTTCACAAATTCTAAGGGTTTTAGGAGCTCTGTACCAAGAAAGAGAATAAAGAAAAAATATACTTCTTTTTATAATACAGTCTCACAATACCATTTATATATATATATGCATATATATATATACACATACACTCACATATATTTATAAATAGCTGTAATTATCCTTGCTACTATTTATGGATATCCAGTTATATCTGAAAACACTGAAGTAATCAGCTCCCACATGTTCCCTCATTCATGACATGCTATATTTTTATCTTGAAAGATGGATATTAAACTGAAAAATGAAGTTGTTATTTGAACTGGTACCCCCTGATCTCCCTCTCAACACTCTGTACACTCCTTCCTTACAACAATAATATTGAAGAATCAATTGATTTAATGAAATGTGATATAGGAAATTTAATGCCTGGACAGTAGGACAGATTGAAATTTAATTTTTAGCTTCTGATTTTTTCATTTGAAGCAAAGATTTCAGACTGTTGTGGGGGTGGTGTGGGGAAGGAAATACAGATCTGTTCACAGCTGCTACTCAAAATACTAGCCATATAACCAGGAGAGAATTTGGCTCAAATTAAAATCCCAGGGCTCTTCATTGCCATCATAATAATTATTGTGTCAATTAAAATTCATTTTGGTGTCCACAGTGTGTTTGGCATCACATCAAAAAAGGAAGTTGATGATTACAAGAATGGTTTCAACCATTTTGCTTATGTCTGAGTTTGACCCAAATGGTATAAAGAAAGAGCAGAAATAAATCATTAACATTTTGTAATTCAACAGCTCTTAGACTCATAAAATATTAGAACTAGAAAAGGATCCAACAATTCTGTTCCATAGCTTTTTCATTTAAAGGTTGATGAAACATTTCCAGAAATGGTAATGTTACAAAGCCAATATATGAGTGACAATTAGTAAAGGTTATGCAACCAGTTAGTAATAGGGAAAGGAAAATTTCATACTCAGGTCTTCTAACTCAAAATGCAATATATTTCTACTCTGTGAAGTTGCACCTCTACAAGTAAGGATCAAATTCCTAGAAAATCAGAACATATAATATTACACACACCTTTCTTTTGAATTACTCTTTTAGAAAATCAGGAGCCAAGCCATTAGATTCTACTTGTTCTGTCTTTTCTGTGTTGCCACTATTAGTGACAGGAGAGAAGGTACTAATAACTTTGGTGGTGTTGGTTTGACATAGAGGGGGGCTTACTTATATGAACGTTATAAACAACAAATATTTTTGAAATTCCATTTTTTAGGTCTTTCAGCAGGTATTTGAAGAGTAGTACTCTCAGGGCCCGCCCTGGTGGCGCAGTGGGTTAGACAACGCACTATGAAGAGTAGTACTCTCTAGGAGCCAGCAGAGGGAGAGCAGAACATTGTTTTGATAATTTTCACCAAGGTTTCCCCACTTTGTATTGGCTTATGTTCATTTTTTTCATTTATTTGATACCTTCCTTGACAGTGGTGAGAACCTTTTTCATGCTTTTGGGGAGGGGAGGAATTGCCTCTATCAATGATTCGAGGTTTTATTTAACTTATGGGTGAATCAACTATCAACTGTGCTAGGTTTGGAAAGTTATTAGACATAGTAGAAATTTACTTGTGTGATGTCCACATGCTTTTCTCCATAAATTGGGTAAATTAGGTGATTTTAAATATACATTCAAATCAATTATGTAGATTCTTTTACATAAGAATTCTTTTTTTTTTAAATATTTATTTTTTTATGCATACAAGAGCTGGGGGTACAGGCCAGAATCACGGGAGGTGAGAGGATTCACCAGACAGAGTAGGGAGCAGAACAGGCAGACTGACTGAAACACACTGCTGAGGGCAGCAGCGGGCNAGGCAGGAGAGGTCTGCAATGCCATGTGGGTCCCCTCCCTGGCCGGCGGCAGGGATCGAACTTGTGCTGCAGTGGCTGCGGTTTTGCTTCATATTGTGTTGCTTAACCCACTGAGCCACCAGGGAGGCCCCAAAGAATTACTTCTGAGTGAAAAGAACAATACAATAAAGTTTGGGTTTAACTCATTAGTCCCTGATTCTTTGCTCTGTGAGAGGATACATATACACTGATTCCAGTGAAATTACAACTTTTGGTAGCAAAACCTTTAGAACTTAAATTTGTGTGTCAGAGTAATCATCTCATTTCCCCAAAATATTCATTAAATTTGCATTCATTATTGCTTTCTTTTTGTAGTTCTAGAGTGTGGAAATATAAAACTAAATACTTGTCATGAAAGCCTGACACAGAAACAGCTCACTGGCCATTTTAACACAACTTCAGACAATTAGACATAGATATGGGGCAGGAATGCATAGTACTCAGGCATCTGACCCAGTAAGGAGGACTGGGAGAGCTTCTCAGAAGAGTGCCACCTGAGCTAAGTAAAGGATGAGTGGGACTGTGTTCTACTCGAGCATTTTTCAGTCTTCCCTGGCCCCTTTCCTTAGTTTTTTCTGTGCTTCCTTCTCTCTTCCTTCTCTGTTTATGTTGAATACAACCACTTAGATCACTACTATGTAATATTCCTGGGTCACAACTTTTTGGTCTACTAACATGGTCATTGTCCTTACTGGGATTTTTAAATATTGGACCTAGTGAACTTGAGAACTGTCCACTGCTTTGTTTTCTGCTGCTTGGTAGAGGAAAAACAATAACAAATTTAATTATAGACAGTGAGATGCTCACACAAGTTGTGGAGAGAAACACAGGCTCCCCATGTGCAAATCTCTGGCTCTGTTGTTGCCCACAATAAGTGTGCAGCCCCTATCCTCCTGTATCATTAAATGCCCCAGTATCCTTATACTATCTTTCTTTCTTTCTTTTTCAAGCTAGTTTGAGTTGTTTTTCTTTCCTTGCAATCATGTGAATGCCAGCCAGTAAAAAGAGTTAACCAAGGCAGGTTAAAAAAAGTTAAGGACTGTAGGAGCAAAGACATAGAAACATTAAAAAGCATATGCTGTAGAGAGAGCTATAAATAGTTCAGTATTATTGAAACAGAGTGAAGGAATGATAGAGATGAGATTGGATATCTGTCATTCTAAGGAAATGAAGAGCCATAGAATGGTTTATACAGTGAGTGACATAGTCAGATTTTTTGTTTAGATGGATCATTCTGGAAGGAGTTTCTTCAGCGGGTCTCTTTTCTGGCCTTATTGTGGGTTTTTCCCTCACTCAGGAACCTAGGGAAAGGGGTTGGGATGTGCAAAATGACTTATATTTAATCACTTTATAACAGTCCTTTCCCATTCACATTGGAAGAGAGATAAACTAGACACTTTGAACAGAAGTATTACAACTTTAAGAACTTGCAAA
Organism: Galemys pyrenaicus; assembly: GCA_019455555.1. Classification (NCBI taxonomy): domain Eukaryota; kingdom Metazoa; phylum Chordata; class Mammalia; order Eulipotyphla; family Talpidae; genus Galemys; species Galemys pyrenaicus. The sequence continues at coordinate 6,495,182 of JAGFMF010011862.1, forward strand.
AAATAACATTTGAAAGATATGTTAGAGTTATAAGAATGTGATAAAAGGAAATGAAAGAATAGAATATTGTATTAGAATATGTGAATTTGAAAAATAATTGAAAAGAATTCCTAGAGATAAAATAATTGAAATTTAAAACCCAGTGGAAGGATTAGATAGTAGATGGGTCATAGCAATAATGAAAATTACTGAATTGGAATGAAGAGTTGGGAAAACTAAAATGTAGTAAATACAGATAAAGAAAAGAAAAATAGGAAAAAATGACATTGAGTATAGAATGAATGGGGCAAGCATGTATCTAATATAATGTTACAGGGCAGGGAGAGGAGCATTTAGAATTTTTAAGCCTGCCCTCTCTGAATGGGTTTTGTTATTTGTTGCATTAAGACAAACATATAAAACTTTTAATGGAAAGGAACTTTAATACAATTAGGGTACAATAAAGAAAGAACAAAGAATATAGTTATTAAGTTAAGCATTTGAAGTTACCCATTTCCTTGAGGGTAGAAGTTTAGTTAAATAGGATTGGCTTAAAGCAAGGCCCAAAAACCTGCCACACATTTAAAGGATTTTTTAGTAGAAACTTAAAGAAAATGGTTAGAAAGAGTTAGATAAATTTGGGAGGAAAAGAGCAAAATTAAAATTAAGATGAAAGCTGCCATTGTTAACCTCCCCACGGGTCTCTCACTCACATTTGTTCCAACCAGTCCAAGACTAAAAAGCAAGCAATTTCTTTACATGTTTTTCTGCTTCACGTGCCTTCTCCAGGTCTCCTTGCTGTTTTCCATCTTCCTTCCTTCCTTTTCTTTTTTTTGCAGAAATATTTTTTTTCTTCTCAGTTTCATCCACTTAGGGCGGAACCAGGATTTTTGGAACTTCCCCTTTTCCTGGGACCACCCTGTTACAATAAGAGTTCTAGAAAAGAAGAAAGTAGTGAAAGAGAGGCAATAAAGACATTTCCATAAGTGAGTGTGTTATGATTGTAAGCAGCATTTAGTTTGTTTTGTTTCATTTTATTTATTCTGACAATCTTTCTATTGGAATTTCTATTCTTATTTTAGCTAACATAATCACTATTTGGTTATATATTGACCATTATACTATCTGTTTGTTTTGTTTTGTCTCTTACTTTATGTTACTTTTTTCCTTTTTGGATTAATCAATTTTTTTAATTGTTTTCTCTCTTTATCAGCATGGATATTATACAGTCTGTTAGTGGGTAGAGCTTTATTATTCAATACATTGTACTCATTAGGATCATGTAAATTAACTAAAACAGAAGAAATTCACTTCTTCATGGCACGCACCTCATAGCCACATGTGTGCAGTCATTACTGTATTAAATGCACACATATGGGACATTTCCATTATTACGGAAAGCACCTTTGGATAGTTCTGATCTAGAGAATCTGAGAGTCTCTTTTTATCATCTGGGTTTTCTTTTATCTTGTTTCTTAGTATGCTTTCTTGTGTTTTACTAAATGATGCACAGTGTGTATGAAAAGTTGCCTAATTTCCATATGCTTTAGTCTTCCCTCCAAAAAAGATCATGCTGTCCTGTCAGGAACCCAGGATGAGATGCAGACCCACCTTAATTTCATTGACAAGTGAGTCATTCAGTGTCAATGGATGCATTCATTCAAGTGCCATGAATATCTATTTTACAAGTTTATTAAGACAAAAATGTACCTGGTTTGTTCCCACTCTTGAGGATATAGACCTCTAAGAATCTTAACTGAGAGGCTGTGTGGTTATTAAGGTTTTTCCTTTTGCTGGATCATATATTCTAAGATTTGTCTTATTGAAACTGTCAGATTGTTGGAAAGTTTAATGATCTTTTAAGTGGAATTCTACTTAGATTTTTATCCCTTTACTTTGTGTGTGTGTTTTTTTTAGATTTATTTATGCATGCAAGCACTGGGGTACAGGTCAGAAGTGGAGGGGGGGTGCGAGGATTCACCGGAGACAGAGTGGGGAGTGGAACAGGCAGATTAACAGAAGTACACTGCTGAGGGGAGCAGCGGGCACAGCAGGAGAGGTCTGCTGCGCCATGTGGGGCACCTTCCCAGCTGGTGGCAGGGATCAAACTCAGGCTGCAGTGTCTGCGGTTTGCTTCATAGTGCGTTGCTTAACACACTGTGACACCAGGGAGGCCCTAATTTGTGTGTTTCTTAAAAAAAAATGTATGTGTCAAACTTGCCTCTCTCTGTGGTTGCTGTATTATTAACTCCTGGACTCTACTTTTTTCTTTCCTGTGAAATCATCAGAAATTTCCAGTATCTCTGCCTCTTAGCAGTTATACTCTTTTCAAATTCTTAGCCTTTTAGTCAGCACTAAGAACAAGGGCATTCTCTTGGGAGAAACCTTGGGTCCCCTCCTTTGTTCCACCCCTCTTTAGGGTCTTGTCCCTTTAACTCCTGATTGCCTTAGCCCTTCTCAATGCTTTCAAACAAAAATTGCATTTTAATGCTCTCCCTAACCCCACTCCCCATGCAAATTTTTTCTTTTCTTTCTTGTTTTTTTTGAAGTAGCCTTGCATTGTAACATTATATATATTGTAGGTGTGTGCATCACTGAAAATCAACTGTGATTATACTACAATACATGTTCATCACTAAAAGTTCAATTCTATGCTCACCATACAGTTGTCCTCTTTCACCCAATTTATCCACCCTCCCCTAGTTTTTTGTGATATATGCATTCAATGGTTTGCTATGAGCTATGCTATATAGCTGGAAATAAAAGTCTTACCACTTCACTTGCAGTCATGGATGATTTTGGTGCAAGTTCTACCAGTATCAATGGGAGTTACTTTATTTCTATCATTTCTTTATTTCTATTATATTTCTTTTGTGATATCAAAAAGACTGCTATTGTTCTTGCATCTGTAAGCCTTTAATAAAATAATAGTAAAAATCATGATTTAAGGATTTCCTTATTTTGATGAACTTCTGAGAACTATATAACAAGTGCTGTTTATCAGTCATCTATCAAATTGTGATATAGATATATTATTTCTAATTATTAACAACAATTCTGCAACATAAATGTTATTGTTCTAACTTTACTGATAGGACAGTCAAGACTCATTTAAATCATTTCCTCTTGCCAAATTTGGTTTTATTGACTTTAAAGCCCTCAGTCTACTTCCCAACTATTCTTGAGAATGTAAAAAGTTTTAGAAGACTCTGTTCTTTACTTCCCCACACACTTAGCTGCAGTCATTTGCTATAACACAGTCTAGCCTTTCTAGGTGTTATCCCAAGGAAAAAAAAATAGAAATAGTGACAACAAGCCATGGTTAATGTACTGAGTCTCCAAAATCATTTTAATGAGCTAAACCTATTACTATGAGTAATAGACTAATAACTAGCAGCATGTTTTTTGCTTTAGGCAAAGTTTAGCTGGTTGGGCATAGGTGGGAAAAAAAAATCACAAAAGAGGACTTTTTTCATTTAAATAATGTCATGAATGCCATGACATTCATTATCTGTAGTAACTATTTTAAGAATAATATGCAGAGTCAAGTCAAAAATACAGGGTGTTTCTTTTGTTTTACCTGCTGGCTTGGAGGAAAGTTACATGCATGATGTTGGTGCTGAAAAGCAGGACCTAAAAACCCTTCTACCCGTTCCTTGCTTAAGTGTAGATTCTGAATTACCTATTACTTGTCTTCTTACTCCCTATCCTCCACCCACAGTGCTCTGCATACTTATCTTAATTCTGTGATGTTTTATTCTCTTCTGAAATAGAGTGATGGAAAACTAAATTATGATTGTGAATATCCTGTTATCCCTGATATCAGTGTGATAGTTGAGGAATGAATCTAATTCATTGAGAACCAGAGGTTTTGTTTTAGATTATAATTCTGTTTAGAAACATTTAGAAGTATGTGACTCCAGTATTACAAGAAAGAATCTAATTTTATCAGTGACTTTTTTACAATTTCATATTAAAGTCATTTATTAAAGGGGTACCTCTTTCCTTGGTGTCAGCTAAGGGGCATAAGCTAAAGAGCACAGCCGGTAGGCCTTGCAATGAACCTGTGTCAACAACAACAAAAAGTTGTTTCCACGCAAATCAACAATTTCAAAAGAGACAGACTTGGAGGTTTATGATCTTGCTAAAAAAAACCCAGCTCCCAGAAGACAAAGTTCTAAATAGGTTAGGTAGGGTAAATTTTTATACCCCTCCTCATTTCCCTTAATACATAGGCAACATTGAGTAGATACATTTAGCAGATACCTCAGTAGACACTCTCTGTAAAAATCTTTGAAAATGTAAAATATTTCCCTTGCAGACTGTCTGAAATTTTCAACATGAGGCTCAAAATTTTCAACATGAGGCTCAACATAAGGCTCAAAAACCCAGAGCTATCTGGATGCGTTCCTGGGCTCAGGTCCTCTATCTTAATTCTTTAATAAAAACTCACTTACTTATGCTTGGCTCAATTTATATAAGTCAACACACAGTTCAGGGAATTGTGTAAAACATTTCTTTCCTCTTGCCTTTGGCTTTCCTTTCAGTCCAGAGTAATCAACAGATGGGCAGCAAGATATATTTTAATCTCTTATCCGCTCTCTTTTTTATTGTATCTCTTCCTTTACCCTCACCCCCTACCAAATATTGGTAAATTTTGCTACCTCAGGAAACCTATTTCAGTCTCCCTAGATGATAATGGTTGTGTCTATTTTCTTAAAATTATATACCTGTAAGGCAAAGAAATTTTTCTTTTGAATCATAAGTCACAGCATTCATATAGTTGCATTTTTATGGGGGAAAGTATTCTGTGTATCAGACTGAGTACAAAGTGAAGGAGTGAAGGAGACAAGAGACCCCTATACTCTAGGATTATTAATAAGGAGAGTTAAATATGATACAGCTAATAGATGCTTGTAAAAAATGTTTTCCTTTTTTATCTAACAAATATGAATTAGTTCTTTAATGCTCAGAATATAACTCATTCATTTATTGTGTTTATTAATCATGTATTTTGTCTCGGACACTAGTTTGGGCACAAATAGGTTTATTTTTAGAAAATATAAAGGACATTGTTCCTTCCCATCCAGTTAGGAAGACAGAACAACCATGTTACAGCAAAAACAGTGATAAATTCAATGAAGAAAAAGTAGAGAAATATGCAATGTGTGTACATGTACTAATTAGATATAAAACAGAATTTATCAGCATATCTATGACATTCAATGTTGTGGAAGTCCTTGAAATCAACAAAGGAAAGAGGGAATTGAGATAAGGAAAGAGATTCTGAGATTCTTAGTCTATGTTCTGGGAATGCTTTTTTTTTTTTTTTTTTTTGGTGTAAATGAGGCTAAATCTGGTTCCATCTGCTAAAATTGCCTTAAAGTTCATTATCAGGCATTTAATTTCACAGACTCCTTTCCCTTGTGTGCAAGAACCGTGGGGACTTAGAAAGGCCTTAAAGGCCATGCAACTGCCTACTGAAGGTTAATTGCTTTAAGTGTGTTCCATTTCCACAACACCATGTTTAACCAGAGGGACCCTCACTTAGACTTCCAGAAGTTAGCACTTCTTACCTAATGGAAGCTTCTATAGACCTTTCACTTCACAGGCAGCTTAGGCAGGACCAGTTCTGACACCCACGGCAAATCTGTAATCTTAGAGAATGAACAACCATCAACCTGTCAGATAACACTGAAGCCTCCAAAGTTGCTTTAATTCTCCAAATGGACCTAACCTTTGAAGCATAAATAACTTTTTACGGACTGTCTTTGTGGTAGTACATTTTTTCCTGCCAACTCTTTCTTCTGTCTGAAACTCAGTATGATTTTTTTATTCTTTCTTATATCTTTTGAAAAGCCCAGGCCTTGGAAATCAAGGTCTGACCACCCTTGCTTTTATCCTTATAAATATAGATAAAGAATAGCCAGAAACAAAGCAAAACTACTATTTCAGTAGACAATTCTGTCACTTTTAATGGCAGATAGATTTTAAATATGTTTAAATTCAAAATGTGTGATTCAGTGCTGGTTTATTTCTGGAAATTAAAGTAAGAGTGTGACTGTGACTGTACCCTTTGAACCAGTAATTCCATTTCTGGGTGTATAGCATACAGAGATTTTTCTGCATGTGCCCTTATGAGGATGTTCACCACTGTTGGGATGCATGGACAACCTATGTGTCATCACTAGGATTTGTATAAGTAAAAATATGGGAACAAATAATATGGAATTTATGACACAGAGAAAGCATTAGAAACAATATAGTAGATGTATGTATAGCTGCCTGAATATCTAACAGAGTCATCCTGGGAAGGGGGGAAGTTCCAGAATCCCAGTTCCGCCCTAAGTGGGTGGAGCTGAGGAGGGAAAGGAGATTCTGCAGAGAGGAAGACAGAAGGAAGGAAGGAAGGAAGGAAGCGTGATGGAAAGCAGCAAAAAAACCTGGAGGAGGCATGTGGAGCAGAGTGACATGTGAAGAAACTGCTTGCTTCTTGGTCTTGGACTGGTTGGAACAGATGTGGGTGAGAGACCCGTGGGGAGGTTAACAATGGCAGCTTTCATCTTGATTTTGATTTTGCTCTTTTCCTTCCAGATTTGTCTGACTCTTTCTGACCCTTTTCTATGGGTCTCTACTGAAAGGTCCTTTAGACTTGTGGCAGACTTTTGGACCTTGCTTTGAGCCAATCCTATTTTGGCTGGCCTTTGCCCTCGGGGAGATGGGTAACTTTGGATGCTCAACTAGTAACTATATTCTTTGTCCTTTCTGTATTGTACCCTAATTGTATTAAAGTTCCTTTCCATTAGGTTTTATGTTTGTCTTAATGTAGCGGATGGCAGAACCCATTCAGAGAGGGCAGGTTTGGGGGTTCTAGGGTGCTCCTCTCCCTGCCCTGTAACAAATAGACCTGAAAAACTATGACAAAAGGAAAAAATAACTTTTCCATTCTTAACGAAAACATAATTCAATACATAAGTTAAAAATTTAATGTGTGTTTCTATTGAATGGGTAGGGGGAATTGGCAGTGTTGATCCAGGAAAGACTTGCAAAGACTGAGCAGAACTTGCAAAGGCTCTTCTATGAGCTAGGAAGTATGAGATACTTATATCCCTCTGTTCTTGAGGAAAATCCAACTTCAAATCTCAAAAATAGTAATCTGAATTCCTAGGGAATTATGTTTTTCTAATCATGATCCACATAGGAAAGTCTAAGCCCATGTTGCTTGTGTTGTTACGGAATTACTGTGGCCCTTAACCCAGACTATGGAAGGATAAACCAGGTGGTACTCAAGGATTTCTGGAGACCAGGCACTTTATTCCACAGTCATATGTATATGGACCCAGATAGGACCTTTCTTGTTAATCTGGGCCTAGAACAAAGGCTAGGAGTTCCTTTTATATTTTGCTATCTCTATATCTGTTATAGAACTGCATGTTTTACCAGTAATTCTTAGGGAAACGGGGTTTTGCAGGGAAATAATTTTCAGAGGACACAGACCACTCTGACTGCTGTCTTGACCCTTTGAAATGCGTCTCTGAATCTAACTTGTTATTGGGGCCTGCATTGGTATGTTAATTGCATTTAGGGTACTTCTTTGTGACTGGGGAGGTGTGTTTCCATATCCCTTTGTCTAGCAGCATTTCTTCCACAGTGTTACTTTTCTGATTTTAATGACATTTATTTTGCCAAGCCTTGAGTCCTATTCTAGAATGGTTTATCTAGAGGTCTGTATTAGCATATATTCTACAAAATCAACTTTATTGAGATAAAATTTATATGCTGCATATTTTAGCTACAATGAATTTGGGCAAATGTATTTTTCCCTTGTAACAACCTCCCTAACCAGGATACAGAATATCTCCAGCACCCCAATACAATTCCTTTGAGGCCTTTCCCAAGCAATCTCTCACCCAGATTTGCAGCCCAAATAGTTGCTAATTTGATTTTTATCACCTTACTTTAGTTTTGCCTGTCTTCCAATTTTGTATAAATGGAATCATGTAGTATGTATTCTTTGTGTCTGGCCTTTATCATATTTTTGAGATTCCTCTATCTCATATTGGTATACCAATAGTAGTTCATTTCTTTTTACTCTTTAGCAGTATGCCATTGTATGGAAATGCCCTGTTTTGTTTTACTATTCACCTATTGATTTGTATTTAGGTTACTTTTAGCTTTTGGCTACTATAAATAACACTGCTATGAACATTTGCATGTAAGTCTCTGTGCTGATATATTTATAAATGCGTTTTTGTCAGGTAGGGGAGGTTAGGTATTTCTGTTTCATTTTGGTTTGATTTTGCCTGTAGATATTCAACTGAAGCACCATCTGTTGGAAAAAGTACTTTCTCCCATTGCATTACCTTAGTATCTTTGTTTAAAATCATTGATCATATATATGTAGATCTATTTCTGGGTTTTCCATTTTGTTCCGTTGATCTGGTTGTAGCACATTGTCCTTATTAGTATAATTTTATACTAAGTCCTGATATTAAGTAGCCTATGCCTTCTGAAATTGTTCTAGTTAAAAAATTGTTTGAGTTCCTTTGCATTTCCATATAAATAGTAGAATCACCTTGTCAGTTTCTGTAAAAATGTCTGCTGAAACTTTAGGATTATGTGGAATCTATAAATCTATAGAATTGATATAGTTAACATAGTAAATCTCCTAACCATGACTATGTTATATTTCTCTATTTATGTTTTATTTAATTTATCTTAATATTGTTTTTATAGATTTCAGTGAATAGGTCTTGTACCTATTCGTATTATTCATATTATATAAATTTTATCTAAGTAATTTATATTTTCTTATTTTCATAAGGGGTACACATTTTAAAAATTTCTTTTTCTGGGCCTCCCTGGTGGCGCAGTGGGTTAAGCAATGCACTATGAAGCAAACCGCAGTCACTGCAGCACGAGTTCGATCCCTGCGGCCGGCCAGGG